>PDGT01000007.1:6010364-6111311 GCA_003671415.1 Megathymus violae
ATTAAAAGTCCTCAATCAGAACACTTGTGCAATTACTGACATAATTACTATTATCAAAATGAATATAGAATTTTACTAAGTGTTCCACAGTGTACAAAAATCCAAAAATGTATTTAAAATATCTACTTATACTAGTAAAAAGTATTTTTATTTTTTTATTTCGCAACTACTGAACAGATTTAGATAAGACCCTGTACATCTGTAACTAATCATATTATGTTCCTTAAAACAATAAATTAGATGACTCATAAAACTAATAAAAACCTTCTCGAGTGTGGTTGCTATTTATATACGTAACGAAGAAACAGGCAACTGAAAAATGTCTGGATCAAAGCGAGGATGGACCGAGCTAATAAGATAATAAATGAATAAAAAAAAATTCGATCATAACATCAGGCACTTTATATCAGATCAGGAGTTTTATATTCATGTCTCAGTGGCGACGGGCGCTAGGAAACGGCTCGATATTCGGACGGCGGACGTGATTTATGTTTCAACACATTTATGTTTAACATTTTTTTACACATTTTGAGTTTTATTTAATTACAAGAAAGACAAACTATACTAAAAAAACTCTTGGTGTTCTTATAAAATATGAGAGTAGGAATTTTAAAGTAAGACACTCAATAAAAGAACAGCCAAGCGTGTATCGGGTTCGTGCTATGAAGAGATAGTATGTGAAACAATTGTGAGTGCTGAAATACTAAAACCAGATTGTGATGGAAATGCGAAAATTGCATGAGGACACGAATAAAATGGGCGTGCACATAAAATATAATTGTTTCTTCGTATGTCAAAAAATATAAACATTATTTGCTAAAACAATAAGAATCAATTCTCAAATCAAATCATAAATGGTAATTAATCATCAAGTATTAGCGATATCAGCTCAGATTTTTAATCAAACGGTGGCAAATATGGTATCTTTATTGAGTTTTATCTAAATTACAATTGAATTGATTAACTTGAAATATGTTTTTACAAACAAATTTCGGAAGTCGAAACTACTAGAACGCTTCAGCAAAACAGTCGGTATAGTGTGCAGTCTCGAAATAATGTTACCCTCCAGAAGCGAATATTCTGTACATCATTATAGACGGCATTTTGCGTCTTCATGATACGTATAATTTCTGCTTATGATTAAATATCAAATTCTTATATTTAAAGATTTTTTTTGTATATTATGTAAAACCATCATTTACGATTTATTGATATGGGTCAATGTCGGTTGGCCATTTTCATGAAATGCCATTTCAATTTTGTAAAATTTTATGACATTTACACAAATAAATAAAACTTTTGGTGTCACTGTGTTATATCAAAATTAGTGGGAATATTCAAATTAAAATGTCCATGTAAGCTAATCAATCATTTTTAGAATCATATTGTGTCCATGCAAACAAAGCTGTATTAAACGTTTAGATGGATTGAATAGATTTCAAATATTCTTGGCCTTCTAAATAAAACCATCCAAACCTAATCAGGGGTTGTATGGTATAGACACAAATTATTAAAGCAATCACCGCGCTGCATGATAATCTATTCAACGTAAAATAATTTTAATTATCGCGAAGATAACAGAAGCGAAGATTAATAAGTGATTACCAGACATTGATAAATGTTTGTAACGATCAATCAACAAACAGTCTTATATTAAAGTTCTTATATATAATGTTCAATCGACAAACAGTCTTATATATAAAGGCTGCATGTCTGTACTTCCACTTATTTACTTAATAGAGTCGGATATAACTCAACGTGCAATTAGTTAATTGTTACAAATATGAAGATTATTTTGCTGACTCTTGTAGTTATATTCGCGGCAGTCCCGCTTGCTGGTACGTTCTTTATAATTTAAAGTGTTTCAAAATAGTAGTAGAGAAACTTGTGAACTTTTTCTACTGTTCTCCAGGGAGAATCGTTCAGAAAAAAAGAATAACAATTTACATGATTATATATTTATTTCATCGTGCCATGCGTCATTGATATCGAATAACTTAGGTAATTTTATGGCTTGTTTATATGTAGATAACTTTGTTAATCAAATTCTGGGGAAAAACCATCAAGTAGTAAAATTAACATAAATAGAATGAGATGGAATATCACCTGAAGTACGCTAAAACAAAAAAATAGACAAGTTTAAATTTCGTAATTTCGTTCACTGTTATGCCAACAGCAATATATTTAGGGGAGGTTTGATTTCTACACACGAGTATTTAAGTGATGCTAGCATCTTATTTGATCATCCAACAGATTTGATCATCCAACATTTTTAAGTGATGTTGTGATCTTCGTAAAATATGCGTTTAATTACTAATTGTTTACTTATTTTGTTTTTAAAGTAACGTATTTGTGGAATTAATACATTTTGTTATGAAACGGGTACACACAATACGTTTTATTTTTGACAATATTTCGACCCAGTTGTATATATCGTGATCACAGTGAAACTACGGTGGAGGGCAGAAACCGTTGACAAGCTAGTGGTAGTTTAATCTATATATCCTACGTCTAGTTTGTTTTTCTTTTTTAAGTACCATAGCACGGCACTTACTGAATCTCCACGCACTAAAGTTTGTAATTTATGTGTTTTACATAAATTAACTATTGGATTCCACGTTTTTGTTATCATAAAATCATTTTACCTGTTGAAGTTCCTACGATGTTTCTTGATCTCTATCTCCTCATTTACGTAACGTGGGAAGGAATATCGCTCAGATGAGGTCACTTGAGGTTTGTGTAATTCGATCCAGTGGTTAGAACCTGAATTGAGGATGTATTTTTCTACAGCGGATTTCTTCGGGTTGTAATTTTGGACTGCGCTTATATGTGCCTTTATATGTTGGGATATAGCTCGTTTTATTTGTCCTATATAAGAGCTCCTACAGCTAAAGTCAACCTCAGAGACTTCAGGACATGCGTATGGAATCGTGTATTTAGGTAAGGGAAAGTAGGCCGCAAGCTTCTTATGGGGCGTAAATATATATTTATATTATACCTTCTACCCAGAATCCTACTTATCTTATCTGTTACACCTTTCATATACGGGAAATATGTGGAGTGCTGTTCAACTCTGCTTGTCATGTCGTCTCCGTTCAGGTCGTCTGCTTATAGGTGCGTGGCCATTGCGGTGCAGGACCCTCTCCAGGTGTTGCAACGCCTGCACCAGATGGTCCTAATCACACAGTTCGTTTGCGCGGTTTGTCAGAGACTTGGCAACCGATGCTAGGTGTCTGAGGTGGTAGTGTGAAATGCCATGGAGGTATCTATCTCCCATTGTTTTCAATATCGAAAGTGAAGCTTACATTGGCATGTACAGAGTTCAAATGAGCTAAATAACTTTCTACTTGTCTCCGTCTCCCCTTAAGTATAGCAAAAATGTACAGTTTTCCATAGAACATTGCTTGACAACAATCGCATCAGATGGAAAGTGGTGATGAAGTGTAAACTGGTTGAACGCACCAACTTATAAAAGCCTATTCACTTTCCTCTTGAAGACTCCCATATTGTAAGAAGGCAGGAACACCAACGCGGGAAAGTTATCCTAGTCCTTTTGCAGTGTGCACAATGAATGACGATGCAATGTAAGCCGTTATTACAAGTGGTACGTTCACTACGTAAGGATGAATACCCGCCGTACGTAGAGTTGTTCAATCGAGGAACAACGAGGACGGACGGTGGAGGACGGCACTCTCCAAAATGTATCCTATGACCGAGAGGCTTGCAAACTTGCACCTGTACTCAAAGCTTTACAGATTGGTTTCGGCCAGATCTGCGTCACCAATGAGCCTCTTTGCATGTCTCTCCATCGAGTCCAACGCTGATAGCTAACATTTGGCATCACCAGCTTAAATGTGACAACAGTACTCCATACATGGTCGAATCTGAGCTTTGTACACGGTTAAAAGCTGATTCTGTGTGAAGTATCACCGCACCTTCGCCAGAACCCCAAGTATCCTTGCAGCTCCTTTAGCCTTGGACTCTATGAGCCGACCAAAGTTGAAGTTCGCAGAAATCTTGAATCCCAACAATTGAAGACTGTCAGTGTATTCCAGGGATACATTCTGAATCGTAGGAGTCAAAGTGAAAGGGCTCCTTTTGGCGCTGAACAGAAACTTCTGTGTTATTAGCATCTCCCCATTCGGACATTGCACGAAGTGTGAGATTCACACGTTTCACCGTGGCCTCTCTTTCAGACTATATTTCGTCCTTACTGGCCCAAGCATTCGCGACGTACCTGTCCAATACTGTGGTGTCATGTGCATAGCCGTAGATACCAGGTTTGAGCAGATCATTGATATGCAGCAGAAATAGAGTAGTGGACAGAAAGGACCCTTGAGGTACTCCGGCGTTGGTAGCCATCGATTGTGACGAACAACCATCGACGACAACCCGGAGATACCGTTCACTCAGAAAATTCTTTACCCAGCCGATAAGGTCAGAGAAAATACCATACGTTGGAAGCCTCCCCGTTTTTCTCGAGGGCCTTCCCCCCATAAGGAAGTGGCTTACGCTAGAAGATCCCCGATCGAATTCAATATACTTTTTCCATAATCTTATAGTTTGTTTGGTGGCTCGTCTGCTCGTTTGTTGGCTATTAACATTAAATTTTTGTGCATGGGTTGAACATTGGTAAGCTTCCAGGATTTAGGCACTATCCCAGTCTTGAGAGAGAGGCGAAACGCATGTGTCAGTACAGGAGGCAATTCTTAATTAACGCTATAGAACCCAACACAATAGTTGTGCGATAATCGAACAGGGATTAACCCTTCAACAAAAAATGGATTATATGTATGTATGGTATATGAAAATAGGTGGTATGAGCAATCCACGTCACGAGGCGATCCGAGAAGCTCGCATCAAATGTTCTTGTTGTATGTAATAACTCCAGCACGGCGGAGTTGATTTTCATGGAAGGCGCGAGATCTAGCACGAATAATTACGTCCTTGTAAAATAAGGACGGCAGAACGCCTGCGGTCCAGGAAGGAAAATCGGATCGAAATTTTCTTCGCGGCACCTTTATTTTTCACGGAAAGACATCGCAGTGTCAATTTTGATAGGTTTTTTATTTTTAACATTTACACATCAACCAGTGACATAAAGACTGAACAATATTTGTTCGAATTTTTGTTTATTTCTCTGTTAGTTCGTGCGCGCTAATCTTCTTAACAACCTAAACTATTTCTTTATGGTTTTCACTGACGTATTGCAGAAAGAATCACTTAATATTTAAAGTTCGTTTCATTGTAATCCATATATAAATAAAGAAGTTATAAATTAATATATTTCTAACTCATAGAAGGAGAAAACCTCAGTGCTAAAACAATACAGGTGCTTTTTCTAAGCGTAAGATGTTGTTTTTCTAAAGCAAACTGAGGGCGGTTTGCTAGTATTAAATATTTTCTGTAATAGCTTCGTTAAAAATAAAAATAAAATCTACGTGTTTGTTATTTCAGTGCAAGGCAGTAGTCCAACTTGTGGATTGGTACCAATAGAGATATGGGGTGGGTCATCATCGGGTCTCGTGGTTGAGCTGCGGAAACCGGTGAACCTTGTGGTAGTCACCCACACCGTCACTCCGGCATGCGTCACGGATGAAGAGTGCGAAAAAGTTGTCAATTTCATTCGCAGCTTACAGAGACAACAGGGCTACAGGGACATCGGATTGTCGTAAGTCCATTTATAGACACTTCTAGAAATGCAATCAGGCTTCGACTAATTTCTGGTTGATAGTTTGGCCGTTTGATTAAGTTTAACTTACTCTTGGTTTAAATTACTCTTAATGTTATCAGTTCAAACGAATAAATAAGGTGAAGCGTTTCAGCACTCATAATATTTCAAATAAACATAACTTAGATGTGATCGAGAACAGTTGTGACAATTACCATTATATTATTACTATTATTGTAAGCAACATTTACTTGGGTACTTAAACAAAGAAATTATAAAGGATGAAGAGATTTTTGCTCTTTCATTCTGAACGACGGATGCGGATGGATCAACAGATAAACACATAGATGATGTTCCTGGTGTTGGTGTATGGACGGCGCTAACCATTCAATTTCAATCGTTGGCTCACTGCCGTAGCAGAGCGTCACGTTCTTTGCATATCGTATAGCTATGCAATCTTATTGGTTTAAGTGAAGAGCGATGAAACAGAAACTGATTATTAATTAATTCCTAAAGTATGTGCATAATAAAATTGATATTTTCGATGAACTCAGTGTTATAAAAATTTATGCATCTAATTTTACTGATGTACAGATCGAAGAAGGAAAAGATGTAGTATCCAAGTGTTGGAGATAGTGCAAGAAAAACACTATGAAAAGGTGAAAATAAGAAAAAGAAGAATATAAAAGATGTAATATAACTAAGAAAAACGGACCCTACGACGCAACCAAGTTTTGTAACAAAGGACCTGAACCGTTTATCTCCAGTAACCTCCAAACATGTTGACGTGACCCGCTTTCAGAAGGATCTAATAAATAATGAAAACTGACTTGCAAAGCCTACGTCACGATTTCGTATCTTAAGTGGAACTCAGCTTATTCCAAACGAAAATAACCTCGGACATAGCAAGCTTGCATATGATTTCGACGAGCAAAAATTCTGTAAATATATATGTAACTGTACTTACATGCTTTTGTATGTACTATTTAGGTACTCGCATATTTTGTTACTTTTATAATATTGCTTTGGTAAACTTCTTTTATAGTTTCCGTGTTCTTTTTCCGTGAATTTAACATTTCTCCGTTACATAGGGGCAGTAGCAGCACGTAGACCGGTTATATCAGTCTACATGGATAAAGAAGTGTATTGGTTAGACCACTATTCTCTAGTGATTAGGTGTGAACTGACGCTGGTTATAAAAAAAGATTGTAGAAGTGGCTCAAATTTATATCTAGAAGGAGTACCATGGGGTTGCAAGGATATTAATCAAATCCATTATTTTACTGAGTTTTGTAATGACAATTTACGAAACATAGAAATATCTAATTAGTTAGAAATAACTATACGGCGAAATCTGTGGCTTACTATTATGTTATTAGAGGTACATCTGTACATTCATGCTTTCTGGATCTCAGTCGTGCTTTTGATCTGGCAAATTATAATTTACTATGGAAGGAACTGACCGAAACAGGAATTTCAGCTAATACCGCAGATCCGCTGAGATACTGGTGCGATAGCCAAATGAATTTTGTGAGATGAGGCGACGCCACATCCAGCGAATACAGGCTAGATTGTGGTGTTCATCAAGGGGGCCTTACATCGCCGGATCTATTCAGCCTGTATATGAATGACTTGAGCGAGGAGCTTAGAAGTACGAATGTCGGATGCCATATTGGCAACACGAATAATTTCAGCTATGCGAATGACCTGTTGCTCCTAAGCCCCTTGATCAAGGGATTAAGGAAGCTGCGATATCTGCGAACGTTACGCTAGTAGTCACGGACTCAGATATGACGTAAAGAAAACACAGCTTATGGTGTTCAAATTGGAAAGAGGTTTGCATAAAATCCCGCCTGTTTTTCTAGTGCACGACCTTGATGGAGCGTGTACATAAATTCAAGTATTTAGGACACGTACTGAAAGAGAACCTTCCAGACGACGAAGACATGGAGCGCGAGCTCAGGGCCCTAGCGATCCGCGGCAACATGTTGGTGCGCAGATTCAATCATTGCAGTGATGCTGTTCAGCACACTATTCAGAGCATATTGCCAAAGATTTTACAGGTGTCAACTATGGGTGAATGGTACTAAAAAGCGCTTAGTGACATTAGAATACAATATAAAACTCATTGGTCCACCACCTGCTCGCAGTCATACTGGTTGTTACCATTTTATATACCATACAAAACTTTGTTTTTGTTGAATATTATACGGTTACATACCGTCGTTGCTCAGAAACTTAGATGAAAGAAATTAGATTGAAGGTCCAGAATTTAAAAACTGACACGCCAGTAATCATATTTAACTCTAGTATAAGAAATTTATAATTTCCCGATGGTTTGTCAATGAATTAATTTACTTTTAGGTTTCTAGTTGGTGAAAATGGGAAAATTTACGAAGGTGCTGGTTGGAAAGTCGGTGGCCACACTCTAGGATACAATGCATTATCTATAAGTCTTTCTTTCATCGGTGACTTCAGGGGTAAGTTTTGGATAAATTAAATTTTTTCGTATAAAGAAACTGTTCAAAACATTCATCACCACCGTTTTAAATAATAAGTGCGGGAAGTATTGCTGCTAAATTATATGAATACTGTTTTTTTTTTAATTGAGGAAATGGCTTACAGAGTTGTATTTTCAAATAAATTTGCTTTTTCAAATGTATACAGTTGAATTTCATTTTTAAATTTCGAACATCTCAAAACTTACTGAGTGTAAGTACTTGTGAAAATATGTACCAGCTGGTTCATCGTTTTCTTCTTAGGATTCTTCCATTTAAATGCCATAAGAAGCGAATAATACGATATATTTAAGGCATGGCATTTGCATGGTTAGTGATTGCGATGTTATCCAGTAAATGCTGCGAAGTCTGGGAGTTTGATCTTTACTTTTACAAGTCTTCGTTTAGCACCCAGAACTACATAGCAAATAAAATACAACTAATAGACAAAAACCACTATCCTATCCTGGTCAGTTATGAAATGGCTTTAAATGTTTTTTAGTATATCATTATTTTCTAAATTATAACTTTATTTTACAGAGAGAATACCGTCAGAAGCAGCGCTGAAGGCCGCTGAGAATTTCCTGGGCTGTTCCTTGACCCTCCGGTACCTGGGCTATAACTATATATTGGTGGGCCAACGACAACTTATTCCCACAATCAGTCCTGGAGACGCACTCCAGAGCCTCATCCAGACATGGCCACACTGGTCCCAAAACATCGCGACGAGGCCGCACTAGAATCATTGTAAGATTTTTCCTTGTTTCGTAATTGAATATTTATATTATGCTTCGCATTAATCGGCAAAATTGAATTTCAATTTTTTTCGACTACTATTTTAATTTTTGATATCGGCGTAATACTTTTCATAATTATTCTAGTTATTTATCTCCGTTACTTTCAGGTTTGTGAGTACTCCTAGGTTTAATAATGTGCTGTTAATTTTATTTAATATTTATTTAAGTAATCCAGCAAGTCATTGTAGTGAAAGTCTGAAGTTTATAATTAAATGTATTTATAGTATCGTTTATGGTAATTTATTAATGTTTACCTTGTTTATGCTAACTTTACACGAGTACATACATACATCCATGAATTAATTTTTAATTGAAGCAAATAATAAAACAAAGAAACGATAATGAAAATCAAACAACATTTATTCATCGTGAACAGAAAACAATGTATAAGCCCGTGTTTTAACGACAAAGATGTTCTCTAAGAAAAAGATACATTAATTAATTTACAATTACATCTAGAAATTACAGACCAAAATAATTATCGAATATCATTTATTTAGCCACAAGTAGCTGAGATATAATGCTATTATTGGTGGTACCTAAAATAATAAAAACCGATTTGAAAAAATTATGAATAACCTTTTTAACAATACAACAGATCTTCTCAAAGTTTATTAATGTTGAATATTTAAACTTTAGTCATATTCTAAGAGGTTTTAATAAGTAATAAAACCAGAGGCCCTCTTAACAGGACAAACATCATAAGCCGGAGAAGCCGTTTAATGAATGTTTGTAGTAATAATTAAAGATTGTATGGCGGCAATAGCTGACATGAAAAATAATGTTGATAGACAAAAAACATGTAATAGTATACAGAATGCTTGGATAAACAAATTATCAAATACATACAATTCAGTAAATAAAAAAAACTATTATTGAACTGATAAATTTTATAATAAATAGCTAAATAAGAAAAAAGTGTGTGCCTGTGTGTGCAATTCACATAGTCCAGAAGGGAAACTACAGAAAAATAGCCTACGAGATAATGAGATGCATATAGGGCAAAGGAGTATTAGGATAATTGTGAGGTTTATTAATTGATAATATTTTCACCAAGCTCAAAAATTATACATATTTAAGTTTTTTAAATAAACTATTTATCTAAATTATTTTTTTTTTGAAATTTATTTAAAAAAGGTTTTTTAAAATTAATCTTTTTAAAATATGTTTTTTCAAATAAATAAAGAAAAATTAATCTTAGTATAAATATTTTTTTCCGTTTAAATGTATACTGAAGTTCCTGTGTTCGCTCGCATTTGTAGTACTTTAAAAAATATAAAATTATTAGGCATAGTTAACTTCAGCACCTTGACCCTGAAAATTATTAAAAAAAGAAAAATAAGGCTATACGTGTTGCACATTGAGGTTATACATGTGATTTATGAGCAGTAAGAAATAAGAATGAAATTTATTGATTAAAAAACTTTAATTTCAATTTCGTATTAAAAGTACTAGAAAATATTCAAGAACTTACTATTTGGTACATTCGGACACATTATTATTCACGTTACAACTATTATTTTGTTTTTGGTTATGTAATATTTTTTTCGACTTGCACGAAACTCACGAACACGTTCTTTAGAATTTTTTGTGTTTTTTTTGTTTTTTTTTTGTGTTTTGTTGTAAAATATTCACACATATAATACAACATGCTTGCTATTACTAAAGCTTATTTTATGCAAGCGCATACACACGTATCGACACACATACTAACGCATACATGTTAGTATGTGTGTCAATACGTGTGTTCACGCTCGGACCAAAGCAAATTTAGTACCACATGGATATACCCACTATACAAAGCGCATATATTATGGACAATGTTTAGAAGACGAGAGTGTGGACGCTACGAAGCATTGCACAAAGAGGAGACAGAGAATTTAAAACACTGTGTAATGTATTCTATCACATTCCTTCGCCGGCTTAATCCTATACATTTATGTGTTTGTTTCTTTATAGTGACGCATTTGTGCTTCATCGAGTTTGGAATCATAACGACTTTAAAGAAGTTTCATATCATAAAAATTGTATTGAATTAGTGTCTATTTAATTTACCTAAGAAAAAACAATTAATTTTTAACATATATCAATGATCTTCCTTATTTCACTAGGGGCTTTTTATAAAACTGTATTGTTTGCCGATGACACTTCCTTACTTTTTAAAGTAGATAGGACAAAACAATGTTTTGACGATGTAAATAATACTGTTTCGCAAGTGTTACACTGGTTTACATGTAATAATAACCTTGTGTTAAACGCTAAAAAAACGAAATGTATTAAATTCACTTTACCAAATGTTAGACAAGTGCCAACTCACATTTATTTAAATAAGGAATTGCTTGAACTAGTAAATTCTACCACATTTCTTGGAATCACTACAGACTCACGATTAGAAAGAAAGAAAGAAATAAAGAAAGAAAGAAAGAAAGAAAACATTTATTCCGTCATGAGGACTTAAACAAATTAATACATTTACAGTACACTAATAAATACATATATGACGAAAAAGGACTGCCCTCAGCCTATGCGATGGAACGGCCAACAACCACCGCTGCTGGTTTTCAGTGCAGTCCTTTTATCTTCGCGCAGTTCGATTAGTGGTGCCAACGCCAATGGTTGCTGTGACTTTTGACAGGTATATACATAGATTACAATAGAATCCTCATATTGAAATCTTGTCAGGGAAACTTAGCTCTGCTGCCTACGCTGTTAAGAAAGTGAGGCTCTTAACGGACGTAGAAACAGCAAGATTAGTTTATTTTAGCTACTTTCAAAGTGTGATGTCTTATGGTCTGTTGTTGTGCGGCTCATATTAAGCTGCTGATATTAAGTCGATTTTTATATTACAGAAAAGAGAAGTATGCGCCATTTACAACCTCAGGCCTAGATTCCTAGGATTCCCTTAGAGATCTTTTTAAAGAATTTGATATATTAACTGTAGCATCACAATATATTTTAAATAATATTATGTACGTTAAAAAATACTCTGATACTTTTCTTAGAAAGAGTAATGTTCACAATATTAATACTAGGAATAAGGCTAAACTAATTGTTCCAAATTTTAGACTAAGCAAAAACTGGTGGCTCTTTCATGGGTAGATGTATAAATATTTATAATAAAATTCTATTACTATTGACAGGAATGCCATACTGTAAATTTAAAACTCACGTCAAAGGCATTCTTATGCGGAAAGGTTATTAGAAACTTGATGATTACTTTCAGGATAGGACTGCTTGGACATGAGTTTAATATTAAGCCAGTTTATAGTCATAAGTGCCTTCTGTAACTGTGAGTAAGAAAAAAAAACTTCTCGGGAGTTCTTGCCGCTTCTTCTCCCCGGACCACTCACGGTAGGGATTGATTGAAGCGATGGCGTAGTTTGACGTTCGAAAAGTGTTTGTAAAAACCAACTTCGAATAAAATTTCATTACATTTCATTTCATATCATTTCATCTCATCTCATTTCATTTCATGACATGACTACGAGTAAAATCAAAGACTTATTATTGACTTCAAAAATCTTTAGAAATTAAGATGTATAATTGTATGTAGATGATAAAGTATGACTTTATGACCTTAAGAAAACGAGGAAGGAAAAAGCACAGAGAATTAGTGTATAAAACAAGCAATAAACTTTGAACGCGCTATCGTACGGTACTAGCGACAAAGGCCATTTAAATATTTAAAATGGTCATGTACTCGTAACGAGCCCCGTTACGAGCCACAATCAGATTTCTTACCTTTACCTTTGTACAATTTACATATAGAAGCATACTTCTAGTCTTGTGGAACTTCTTCACGCTCCTATACTTTCAAGATAAATTGAAAGAGGGTTAACTGTATTCCTGCTTCACTATACTTAAACACTTCAGATGATAAACTGCCTCCAAGGGGTTTTCCCATTTTTAAGCGTACTCAATGCTGATTTATACACGTCAAGATGTGTGTGTGCGTGTCAGATGTTCATTCAGCGGTAAACCTTCGAATTTATTGCCAATCTAATAAACCATCCAGCGAGAGGGCGGGCAGTGGGGTAGGCTTGTTATACGTAATAACTTAGCAAATTCGTTATTGAAACTCCCAAAAGGCATACAGAAATATTACACTGCCGCTTCAATTAACTTCCACAAAATATATCTGATTACCTAGTATATATGCCCCTACTCTACCTTCCTCGGACGAAGATAGATCAGGTGCTAACAAAAACTTCGCTATGTCCTCGCGAGAATATCTGCAACGGATAAGATCGTGGTCATTGGTGATTTCAACGCTCATATTGGTGCTGATTTTACGGCCTGGAATGGGGTATACGGACGCCATGGGGTCGTGGTATATAAAATGCGCGAAAACATGAGACAACTGTATCCGGTTCTATTCAGTTAGCGACTGTGCTTTAATGTTGGCGAAATGAAAATTTTTATTGAGTACAAAGTACATATACCGCCGAAAAACAAAAAGAAGCCGACTATAGCGCCCTGTTTGAAAAGCGCGCGCCCGCCCGATTTAAAGGTTACCGCATAGGGCTGCGCTGATTAGTTAGATTTTACAAATAGATGTCCAGCTCGATCTAAATCACTCCGACTATAACTCCTTCATTATCGACGTACACAATCTGATGAATCGTAGGTAATTGGAATTTATTTTTAACATAATTATTATCGTTTTTCAATCATCATCCTCCTGCCCTTATCCCAACTTTATTTGTGGTCGGCGTAGCATGTATTTCTCTTCTATACTTCTCTATCAGCCGTCATCTCACTAGTAACTTCCATTCTAGCCATATCATCCTTCACACAATCCATCCATCGCTTCTTTGGCCTTTCTCTACCTCTATAGCCATCTACGTTCATACTTAATACCTTCCGTACAACATGCTCTTCATTCCTCTATCGTTATTCAATATGTATAATTTATAAATAATTTTGAGAAATACAATTTAAACGTGTGTCTACAAGCAGTTAAACATAGCAGTCAGCGGTTTTAATAACAGAACTATTTCCGTAAGTAAAGTATTTGACCCCGTAGCCCAGTTGGTAGAGACCCTGCCTGCCGAGAGTGGGGTCCCGGGTTCGATTCCCGGCCGGGGCAGAGACATTTATGTGACATATAAATGTTTGTTCTCGGGTCATGGGTGTTTGTGATGTGATAATTGTGTATGTCACGGAATCCTAGTGCGGGGGTGTGAGTGTGTAAACGTTTAGGAAAAAAAAAAAATTACATATCTGTGTAAAATCTCACAATTTTAATGATGAAAAAAGTAATTTAATAATGATAAACTCATAATGATACGTTACACTTATTGCGTTTTATCTTCATTATAAATTTCTGCTAGTACAGCAAATTGCACATCGAGCTATTAGGCATAAATTTAAATTAGGCTAACCACGCCGTGTGTTAACTAGTTCAAATCTGGCTATCGAGTTCACTGCATGCTCTCTGAGCCCAACCGCGTCTCAGTTCTACCACTACCGCGGCTGTTCTTTTGATACCCCTTCATAACCGCTCCACTAGATCGAAGGTCGTGCGTGTGTATATTTTGTACCGTTCGGAGAAACCGACAAGCTGAAGAAACAATCAGAACATACGTCACGTGAATACAGTAGACCCGCATACTACCCATCGTAACAGTAAGTCTAGGCTGATTTAGTATAATATACACCAAGGATGGTATGGAACTCCGTAACAGTAACCGAAACTATCGGATTACCGAAATAATAATATATCCGAAATCGTAACCGAATCTGATAAAAAAGTTTCAGATAATTTCGAACAGGGCCAGAGTCTAAATGAAACACGTTATGACAGGTTTTCGCTATCTGAGTCCATATACTAGCCGCGTCACTTTTATATTTAGATGTTTTTATTATTTGATTGTTAAAGTTTTTGTTCCATAATTATAGTACCAAAAAATAGCTTGAAAGAAAGTTAAACAGTTACCTTGCAAATACAATATATCTTTTTACAAGTCCCAAATCATTTAATATCCGTAACCGATTAAGGTCCTTATCTGTATCCGAAACAATCGAATAATCCGAAATAATTTCATAGCCATAACTGAAACCTGAAAAGTATTATTCATATATCCGTATAAATATCCAGATTCGAAATTTCATATCCATACATCCCTAATATACGCACACTGAATTCTGCTTTGGTTAGAAATGGGTACTGTTCGGTTCATTTCCATAAAATTGTCTTATGATGTTGTTAAAGCAGTCGATAATAAACTCCTGTGAAGAAAACACGTCTTGTGATTCCACGCACCAGCCTTAACTAAAATTGAACATAAAGTTGACGCTACTATCGCTGTATAGCCGCGCCAACAGTATGGGTATGAAAACCCTTGTAAGATGCAAAATAGGGTGATTCGTAAATGGAAGTATAAGTAAGTAAGAATACGAGTGTGTGCTATATATATATATATATATATCTATCTATGAAAACTATCTACATATATTATTCCGTATACTAGTGGAAATAAAAAATCTTACATATTATATCACAAACTAGCTGTACCCTGCGCGCGTTGCTACGCCATCAACTAAAATAAATAGCGGCGCCATCTGTCGAAAATTGGTCGTGCCAACTCAGAAACTTTCGTGGGCTCATGCACAACAACTTTGCCAAAGATAATCACATGATCAAATGCATCGTTTACGATTCTATAAGGGACATACAGACAAACATTCATTTATATATATGTCGGAGATGGTCATTAGTATAGACGTGAATCGAAACTCAGCACAATATCCGAGTGATGGCAGCACCGCCGCGATGACGTAGATACTCGGCTAACATCGTGCTACAACAGAGCCTAGCTAGTGGAGTGACAGTTTACATTCTGCAGTCGATGAGATCGGTTCCTCCGCACTGGGAACTGTTACTGGTTTCGTTTGCCTGGTGTGAAGTGTTTGTTAACAATTAATTAAGTGTTAAACGATTATACGCCCACGCTATGTTCGACAATGCTGCTGAAACTACTGGCATCGCCGAAATATAAGAAATCAAAGCTCTGCGCTATGGTATAGAAAATGTTAAACACGGATAGTAGTATATGAGAGAATAACAATATTCGTACGTACAACAACAAACAGAAAATTGAATCTACTTGTCCCTCGCGTATTTTATACTACAACACACACACACACACACACACACACAAATAATAATCAAAATAGTAGAAAATAGGAATAAAAAATGTTGCAATGAAATACGAGGCGTATATCTGAGAATAGTACATATATTGGGTCTTGCAACAATAAAATATCAATCATCCGTATGTTATGATCAGTGCGGTCTTATGCCAGCGTACAGGGACCAGTGTCGCCATGTCTGGAGGAGGTTCTGAAGTGCGTTTCCAGGACTGGTCGTGGATGTGAGCTGTCGGTGGCCCAACACGATATAGTTGTGGCTCAGGTTCTGGTTGTTCACGGAACAGTTAAGGAATCGCTCGGCCGCCGCTAGCGCTGCTTCTGTTGGGATTACCTCTGTAAAACGAATATATTGTAACTTATGAAATCGTAATGTAGGACTTTAGACAGATGACACGGTGTGTGAGTTAAAGACGCATCAAAAATGTTAAATAGAAATTGGACTAATATAAAAGGACGCAATTTCATATTTGTGTGCCAGTATCCGTTATTAAAATATGTTTTGGTATAATTATTTTCATTTTCTGATTTATTAAAAAAATTTGGGATTTTTATGTGTATTTTAGTGTCTTGAAGAGTTTTATCCAATATTTACCGCTGAAGTCGCCGATGAAGGAAAGGCTGATGGATTTGTCGTTGTATCCTGAGGTATGGCCGCCGACCTTCCAACCTGCGCCTTCATAAATCTGGCCATTGCCTCCAACCAAGAATCTAGAAATATTTCATTTAGTACTTTACTACAATCTAAATGTCTATGTAAATTATGAAACTGTAACGTGTCCGAATGTGTAATTCTTACAATAAATATTATTAATTTATTTACACTTTATTACATCCTGTAACTAGGGTTTACAATGGGCTTACTTAATGTCTAATGACATTTTCTACCAGTCAACCCTTAGACACAGTGAAAGAATTACATATAAGAAGAATAAAATAAGTAATTTCTACACCGAGGCTGGCAAAGAATCGACACTGTTAATATGGATGTAACGTCGTTTGTAACATTCGCTTACACCTACCTACTTCTTGCCTGTTTAAACACCACCTGTTTTTTAGATATTTTTTGTTGTATACACGACATCCTCGTATTATTCAAGCTATCGCAATTCCATCCTGTCATCATCCACGGTACAGGATGACGATGAAGCTCGATTATATGTTTTTGAGTTTGGAGGAGGTTTTGATACTCATTGATCTTAAGACGTATAAGATAAAAAGTCAAAACCATATCATCATCCACCTTGAAAAATGGAAGTATATTAAACTGCATTATGCCCTTGTTTGCACGCGTTTGCAGGCAGTGCAGGCGACGTAGATTCCGTTTAATGTTACCGAAAGCAGGTTCCAATGTGACAACAGACACTACAGAGGACAGAATACTACACCAAGAACGATCCTCCGGTACCTTGCATGCAATTCTGAGACCTGAAATTTGTAAGAGCCAGGTAGTACTGCGAAAGTGATGCTAGAAGTATCTTGTAGGGAAATAAAGTATTAAATTAAACTGCAACCCTGTCACATCCTTTGAAAGTAGGGTTTTCGAGTATTAGTGCGAAACCAGGCAGAGGGTACAAAATGGTGTGGACGTAATTATACCCTTAACCGTATTAAGTGATTAGGCATACTCTTCCCACCCTGAGGATGCTCTGTTTCGGAGCGAAACACGTGTTGATGACGGTATGTGTGCTTTTATTTATCATAAATGCATGTTTTCATTTGTGGAAGGGAGGGAGGTTCTATGGTTGTATAGAAGTATATACCATTGTACATTGTCCTTACGGATTGTTGCAAAGTAAATTAATACTAATTTAATAACTATGAATTTCCGCAAAGTAACGCCTGATACTATCAACTATAGGCATACTCTGTACGTTTATACGACAGATTTTTAGACAAGATGTACAGAATCTAAAAATGTCAGACAGCTGATCTTTTATTATCTCATCCTCACAACATGCAAAAGAATGTGAGGTATTTTCTGAGTAATTAAATTTACTGTTGATTATTATATGTATATGTGTAATTATTAATATTTTTTTTATTTACAAACACAATATGCATATAATTTTTTGGCAAAATAGAAGCGTAATGTATTTTTATTAATTTTTGGCTTTATATTATTATGAATTTGAGTTCCGCAGATTCGGTCAACGCATTATGTATTTCGCTTTATTTATCTTTAATTTTGCGCTAAATTACAACGTAGTCACAGAATAAAATTAAATAATTTTGGTACATGTATACTATAAAACATATACGTATTTACATTTTTTAAAATTCAAATTTAAGAAAATTTTAGACGATTTTATTTAATTTCCTCAAAGACTAAATTGCTATCCATCACTTCTGGGGATAATTTATATATAACATAACTCACGATAGTGTGATGTCTTTGGAGCCCGTCTCTAAGTGAGAATCGCGGATGGACTTGGAGATATTCTCGCATTCCTCGTCAGTGGCGCAGCCCGAAGTGCCGGTGTGTGTTACTACCACCATACCAACGGGCCTCCAGAGTTCCGTCACAAGTCCTGATGGTGAACCGGCCCATTGCTCAATGGGCACGATGTCACATGTCGTACCTTCCACTGGAAATAAATTTTTGAATATTTTTTTTGTAACCTTGCATTGCTATGGATAAACGTAATAACAACACCCGTGTAGCATCATGATATCCACGATACCAACTGAAAATCAACAAAATTTCACTTTATCATCATCCTGCATAAACGGTTTTGTAAACGGTAGAAAATAACTATTGCTCGTTCGTTTTATCGGCATCTTAAAATTATGTATATATCTAGAATTATATAAGAATTTTAGAATTATATTAGAATTTTAGAATTATGTTACAAACTAGAAAATCGTTTTGCTTCAAAAAAACTATGTTACACTTAAAAATAGCAACTGGGTTGTTCTCGTTCTGTGGATTAGAAATACATATATTAATTCATAACTTTTTTACTTATCGTCGGATTGAAATGAAACGAACTGTAATACATTAGTGAAAACCATAACGAAATAAGTTCGCTCGTTTTTTAAATTAGCCGGCACAAACGCACAGACAAAGAGACAAAAATTGTAACAAATATTGTTTTGAGTTCTATTGCGTTAAAAAAGGCCCTTGATAAAAGTTTTTCGCATAAATCCTTCATGTACAGAAAGCGATCAATTAAAAGTTTATAATATATATTATATTATTAATTTTGAAATGTATATTTCGTTTTGAGATTTCAGCATAAATTAGTGTTTATTATCATTTTAGCTCACTACATTTGGAATTTTAATATATTTAGAGTTTAATTATATGTGTACATATTATTTATATAATATATATTTTAATAAACTCCTAAGGAAATATATATTTTAATAACTGCCTGAAACAAACAATAGTAAGAAAATAGCCAGTGAAAAGACCCGCTAAAAATACTTATGTCGGGGTCGCTGTAAATGTTGTGAAATTTATAAAAAGCTTAAACCGGTTGCAAAAGGGAAAACTACAAAATCGTTGTTAAATTTGATAATTACCTTATATATAATTAGCGACCCCGTCTTACTTCGTTCGGGTTGGACTATTAATTATATACCAATACATGATTATTAAAAATTTAATAATTTATGACCTAATAAGACATCATTAGGTTAACTGATATTTTATATAGCCTATCATTTGCACAATCAATACATACCAATTTTCATGAACACCGGTCAAGCCGTTCTTTGGTTATAACGGGATATATAGACAGACAGATATATATCAATACTTATCATGAAGTTGGACAAAGAATAGAATGTACAGACAGAGAGACATTACAGATTTATATAGACAGATATATTGTACATAGTCTATCATCTGACCAAACACGTGTTCTCAATACATTGGTAAAGCTGATTTTGAGTTATCTCGAGATATACAGAGAAACTCAACAGATTTATGTAGCCGTATAGATATAGATATTATTATGAGTTTCAAATGGAAATGTTTCAAATCGGTACCAAGTCAAATAGATAGTCATAAATTAAGGTGTTTAAATCCCTAAGTATTGTCGTCTTCCGGGTTTAAATTTGCGTACATAATAAGTACGGTATAACACATTGTAATCACACAACGGGAAGAGCTTATCGCGCAGCTAACTTTAAGAGCCACGTCTGCCCAAGACAATAACTGGTACGCAGTTTCCGTCGACAAATCTGAGTGTTACCCGCTAGTTATGAAGGAGTGTCTTAGCTTTCATCATTACTTTAATATCCGGCTTTGTAATGTAACCGGTATCAGTACGACAGGTCCGCTGCTTAGTTATACAGATTATAATTATTCTGAAAATATATTTTGGAGATCTGAAAAAATTGCGTTAAACTTATCTTCCAGCATTAAGAATATTCAATATTAACATAACTTACCGATAGGTGGGACTGCCGTGCAGATCGCTACAAGTGTCAGTAAAATAACTTTCATATTTTTACTCTTTTTTTTTACAAATTGGACTTTGAATCTGTCAAAAACGTCAAGTATTTAAGCGGAAATAGGACACAGCCTTTTATATATACGACTGTATGTGTACAAGGTGCATTTTCCATCGAATTTCAAGATAAAATCAGTGATTATCATCTACAGATTATCTACCTATCGATTATCTTTGCGGTTATTCATGTTGATTAATGATTACTATATGTCCAACAAGTTTAATGAATTAAGTAAATCAGCATGTAAAATGTACTACATTTTACTTAATTATTTTGATATAACACAGTGTTATCTCCACTTTATTTTTGATGTAAAGATTGTTGCCCAATCGTAAAATAAATGCATGAGATGCTGTCATTTCGTGAAAAAGATTGATTGACTACATATATCCTTTGGCTGGAGACATGAAGTGCTTAAACCACTTGTAAGATATGAAAAATATTAATGTCTTGTTGTAAGTTCTTCCGAAAATATTTACTGTAGTGTATGTGCCTATTCAATAGAAATAAAATATTGTGTCATTTAGGGATGTTATGGATATGGAATATCGGATACGGATATATGAATAATATTTTACCGGATTCGGTTACGGTTATGGATCATCATAATATCATTATTGATGCAATAATAATGAAAATATGGTTTGTCTACAAAAACACATATATTATATACCAATCAGATTTTCTGACGCCTGATTAAATTACACCGCAATAAATCTGTCATTTTATATGGGATTCTGACTCTGCGGTGAGGATGTTTGATCCAGGTGTCGACATTTCAAATTAAGTCCAGTTTCGGGACTAGTAGGGGATTAAGGCCAAGTTAGCTTCAAACAAATTGGGAGTGCTGACAGATCTAAGTGTTACTTGACGCGTGAGTAGAGGATATTGCACTAAAAAGCGCAAGTTCGCCTACAGATAGAGCATTGCTACCATCTATGGACCGGATCCCCAACTAGTCCAGTAGATCTATTTAATCAAATTCAGCGGCGAGCAATTTGTCTTGTCAACGAACTCGGGTTCGGAGACTATAGTTATAGAGTGACAAATTTAAACTTTTTCTACCATATGTTAAAATGTTTAGAATTGTTAGGTTTAATACCCGCGGTTGAATTTAGCCGTACAACACGGTATAAAAGAAACCACTCATACTCACTTAAAATACTTCGATACATGGCGATCGTTTGCAATACGATAATAACAAGATCCAATTGATAGTAATTGATTCAGCAATGTACGTAAATAGTAATAGACAAAAAATATACATTCTGGTCGAAATGGACGAATTATTTTCTTTTCTGTGTGAGCTAGTTGTTTAGTTTATTTATTATTCATGATACACCAACATCTTCTTCAACGCGTTATACCTACATCTATTTTATATAGTATCACCACTGGGAGTTTTGTCTAAGGACCTATCTGGCGATTTCCTCCTGATAAAAAGTTTTTTTGATGAATTCTTTGTAAAATTTGACATGAATACAAAAAAAATAATGTTGCAGTAAAATAATAATATATGTGACGAATTCAGAACATTGGAATCGAATGTATATCGATTGGTGATCCGTGCGAGGTCGGCGGAGTCCAGCGTTATCATGTCGCCGGGGACCAATCCTAGGGCATAGCGGCCACAACACGTGGAGTTACATCTGACCATACACGATCTTCTATATATAAAGCTAGAGAACGCTTCGCATCAGAAAAACTACGCCTTACGCTTAGAAATAGCAAATACGTTGTTTCAGGACTGAGTTTTGGTCGCTCTTTGAATTACAAGTATATTAATTGATAAGTTTTTTATTTATGAAACAATACATGAGTGAAAACTATAAGGAAATCAGTTTAGCCGTTTCTGAGATTAGCGCGAACAAGCACAAACAGACAAAAAATGTAACAATATTGCTTTATGTTCTATTGCGTTAATAGAGGTCCCTAATAATAGTTTTTCTCATACATATATCGTTCATGTACAGAGAGCGATAATTTAGATTTTTATAATAAGTATAGATATTATTATTAAGGTAGCCACTAAGTTTGCCTCGTTGTATCAGTTTTCCATTTTTTGGCCGTGCTGGAAAAAAAACTGATTAAGGATAAGTAGGTCCATGTTACAATCTTTTAATACGTATTTTATTTCCTGTAATTTCGATATGGGTACATAAAAAAAAAACAAAACAAAATACCTCGCAATAACCCAGTCTTATTTTTTCGCCGTGATTTATCGAAAAGTTTAAAATATACCAGCCATGCACGTAGGCAATATTTGTTGTGACATCAATTTCGTAGTTCATTGTCATAAGACTCAAAATTGATCAAAGCGGCGCACCGCGCACGTCGGGGGCGGCGAATGTCCAACGGTGGATTTTCAAAGGATAGATTGACGGTGTCTTATATTATTTGTATTCAAACAGTGAAAAAATATTAACAATAGGTAATATTTTTCGACAAATTTACCGGCCCAAGTTAAATCTAAGATAACTGAATCAATGAAATAAAATAATTATTAAGTTTCAACCATTTGTTATCGTTTCTTTGTAATAGTATTTAAGAAAGTTTTAAATCACCGGAATATTCTAAAGCAATAAATCATTTCATTTTATCACCTTAATAAATGGGTCATTATACTCGTACCTACTTATCTACTATACATCTTATCTTACCTTTATATCTACAACCTAGGAACATCATTTTATCATTAGGAAGACATGTAAACTGTTTTTTTGAACTAACAAATATAATCAGGTACTTAAATGTACATAAAAAACTGGTAATATAAGCTGTCGTATTCCGGCTGGGGGCTTGAGAGCCAGTAGGTACTTTCTTTCTTACCTTCTTCTCATTTCCCGGCCGACAACGCATCGGTGACACCTTTGGTGTTGCCGATGTCCATGGACAACGATGACCACTTACCATCAGGTGGTTCGTCTGCTCGTTTGTCGGCTATTAATATAAAAAAAATAAACAACACACTATACAGTGTCCTTCCTAATGGAGATTGTCAGGTTCTGAACCTTCAGCTTAAGCTTCACGGTTTTGTGCATAAGGTTCTTTACTTGCCTGGCAGCTTGCTGTGTGATAGTATCACCCACCCTCGATTTAAGAAACAAACGTAAAGCTAACAAAATTTAGTTTCGTCACAAATTGTTATATTATTTTTGTCAGGCGCTTCATGTTTTCCCTTATTTTATTGCTTTAGGTTTTTAAAGTTAGTTACATTATAAATGTTTTATTTATTACAACTGGCTTTCGTCAGGTGGTCGAAATTCGACTATAATCTATATCTTATAACAAGTTTCTTCTTAATTTTTTTACCTTAAATATCAAACAATACAAGGAAATAGACATTCGGTTTTCAAACAGAGCAGAAAATGGTACTGCAATATTTTGCCAATGCGTATAAAGATAATTAAAACATTATTTACTAACTACTTGTGCCCGCGACTTGGTCCGCGTGGAATTTAACAAAAAAGTTATTTAGTAGAAATAAAACTATCCTAAGTTACTCCCTATTACATCAGCTACCTGCCAGTGAAAGTCCCGTCAAAAGCCGTCCAGCCGTTTCAGAGATTAGCTAGAACAAACAGACAGACAGACAGACAGAGAAAAATTATAAAAATTGTTATTTTGGTATATGTACCGTATATACATTCATATGCATGTAGTAAAAAGCGGTTATTTTAATATTACAAACGGCCACTTCAATTTTATTTATTAGTATAGATGAATATTTACCAATGAAATTTAATTTATTCAAAGTTGATTTTCGAAAGTCAAATTAAGGCATTGCTTCCCCCACCAAACTCCTAATGTTAGTTGTCTCGGATGAAGCGGCAACAAAATTTCCAAGAAGTTTTGTTTTTCCTACTCACAGTTATAGATATAATTTACTAATTCTTATTTCTGTATATCAAAGTCATGTCCAAGTAGTCTTATCTTTACATAAATATTCATCTAGTTTGTAATAACGTTTTTCATAACAATGCATTTGACTTGAGATTTAAATTTAGAGTATGTATGATAATTCTGTTAATTTTTATATTTGAACTTGGATGATGTCAGTTTAGCTTTATTTCTACTATTAATATTGTGAACATCAGACTTCTTAAGAAAACTATACGAGTATTTTTAACGCACATTATATTATCTTATATGTTTAACAGAACTTTCATACACCTTTATATTTATATTAATTTCATATCCACTTCCCGACATAACTACGGGTGAAGACTTTACTATACATCAGTGGGGAAGCCAGTATTTCACCATATTGCTCTAGTGCGGATTGATAGGGTCTTTATCCATCTCAAGTGCCACAAGTTTTTCTGTCTCTCGAAGGCATTGGAAATGACTTATCGAGCGCTATAATAACGATAAATGACTGTTTGACGTGCCTTCCGAAACACTGACGCGCAAAAACAATTTGCCACTAGGTGTTACCCAGTATATACAAATGTTCTTTGTGGGGTTACCCAACCAAATCCCGACCGAATCCGCAGTTACTTAAGTCAGCCGGAATATGATAAAAATGTATTTGCCTTTATAACGATAATAACGATTACTTACATAACAAGTTTTGACAAGCGTCTAATGTATGTACTTAATATGATTTATTTACAAAATAATAATAATCAAGGTTTAATAATACTATAAACTATTAAATAAACTAAGTTATAGTGCATTAAACCAAATTATATATTATTAGTAACGAGTTAACTATATTGTAAAGGGGGTCCCTTTGGGTAAAAACCTCCTCTAAGGACTTACATTTTTCTTCACCAATAGCTGTAGCTACCCAATTCAGACCCGCTGTCGCCACTAATCATCGGCCCATCTTAAACATGCCCTGCCCCTCCTCGCCTTAGTTTCTCGTTGTCCAGAAAGACAAGTCCGTGACAAGAAAAAAGGTGGTAAGAGTGAATAAATAAGATACATTGCATCGAGCTTTAGTGATTATCAATCAAGATAACTGGTGCGCTTGATAGTGGGATGCGTGACCACTAATGGAAATATTTGTTGAGCGTTCCAGTTTCCGAAGCACGTTAAGCCGTCAGGCCCCTTTTCTTTGTCGTCAGATAGCAGCCGTTGAGCCATGTCGGCTTCAGGGTGACAAAAGACTTTCCGTCACTTGTATGTCTCGGTAGACCCGTCAGCAATCTATACTG
Source organism: Megathymus violae (assembly GCA_003671415.1). Classification (NCBI taxonomy): domain Eukaryota; kingdom Metazoa; phylum Arthropoda; class Insecta; order Lepidoptera; family Hesperiidae; genus Megathymus; species Megathymus violae. Next base: position 6,036,109 of record PDGT01000007.1, read on the forward strand.
GAGCAGCGTATTGTTATACACTCAAAACCTCCTCAATTACAAGGAAATTTGTGCCCTACAACGGGCTGCTAATAGGTTAAAATTAGGCGATACTATAAATTATTAACGTGAACCAAATTCTTCGCTATCATTATCACGCAAATTAATGTTAGTGTTTTCATAATTTAATTTATTATTAAAGTAATTTGATATTTTTTTACTGTTACGGACTTTGTGTCTCTTTCCAAATATTTTTTTAAGATATATATGTCAGATATGGTCATTAGTATAGACGTGAAACGAAACCCGGCACGATATCCAAATGATGATGAAAGTACATAGATCTGCGTATTTTCAATATGGAAATTTTACTATTTCTACATAATTTTCTAATCTGTCCTACGCCTTTTTCAAAATTCGAGTTGGCAACACTGTTGCCGACATTATATCGACATATCGCGTGGTCAGAGGCGGACAGCGGCGGAGGGAGAGAAAGGCTGGCGGCGTTGGTTTTTCATTTGTCCGTTGAAGTTTCACTTCTACTATGTGTCCCACCACACATTTCGATTTTTTTTTATTTATTACAGTTAGGATGAATATATTAATGACAGTGGAAATAACAGTGCTTAAACCAGTCCCACGCATGTTAAAATTTACATTTTAATTGCTATGTGTTGTTTTAAAAGATGTGCTGAGCAGTTTATTCTCCTCAATGTTAAACCACCTTTTCCAAATAGTAGTAGCAGCAAAAGTAACATGCATAGGTGTATTTACAGAATACATAAATTATTAAATGATTTTGAATTTGAATTTACGATTAACAAGAAACAAAGGAAATCAAAAACTTCTCATTCTGATCTTACCAACGGACCCAGAATACTTTCCTATTGATTGACGGATAGGAGCCGTCAGTAGATTACTTCACATGGTAACGGGAAAGGAGGAGTTCAAAGAGTGAGACATAAAGGTATGTGTCATAATCTTTGTGACGTCACGTGTATAATAATCCTCTGCCTACTAATGATGGAATAGTTTGATTTAATCACAAAAATAGAGGTAATTATTTTCCGTTTCGTTCAATCATAAACTTAGATGGATTTTTTTTCTTTTAATCCAACCAGGTAACTTGGCGGAGTAATATGTTTTTTGTTGTTATGGTCACGGTGCCTGTCAAAATATTTAACAATGTTGTAGGAAAATGACTAAATGTTAATTTAAATTATTTTAATTTATGAGAGAAGTTTGTTGTATTGAAATGTTTAAAAGAAATGGATCATATTGGCTATTACAGAAATATTGGCATATTTACAACCATGTAATTATGGGCGTACCATACCTCCAACCTCAGAACCTTACTTAGAGATAAATCCTATAGTAATAAAATACTTTATCACTACTTCTATATACTTTTATATAGAAGGCATATTCTTAACAATGGGATATCATAAATATCTATAACCTGAGAGCAAATATTTGTTTGCAGTTGCTTGAATTGAATTCGGGATCCTTTGGTCAAGATAGTGTAACCTATTTATGGATTTTGTCAAAGTAACTAATAATCCGTTTTAATAATTCATCAAATTTGTTATTAATAAGAATAACCCACCGTCACGCTATATAAGTGTTTATAAATCAGCCGTTACTTTATGCGGGCGAGGGGTCGGATACCATATCTGATAAAGGTTGTAGTGAAGATGTCGCCACCCATTATATTTTGTTTGGTAATAAGGCGTTGACAGTGTAATCCGTGACCCAGACGTCACCAGTATTAACTTGTGAAACTAAAAGGTAACTTACAAAATGTTTTATCGGGATATTTATAAAAGGCGCTTTCAGAATCAGAATCAGAAAAAATAGAACTACATATGTGCGCGCGCGCGTTTTTGTGTGGCTGTGTGCATGCGTCTGCTTGAGTGTTTGCGAGCGTGCGTGTCTGCCTGCGTCCGTGTCTGCTGCGTCCGTGTCTGCTGCGTCCGTGTCTGTGGATGTGTGTGTCAGTGTGCGTGTTTGTTTGTGTGCATGTGTGTGTCCATATCGGTATGCGCGCTCACGCGTGTAAGTGTGTGTGTGTATTTGTCGTTTTATTCGAGTCAATTTGTAGGACTGACCGAGATGAAAAAAATACGAATTTTTTAGTTTTAATTTTATTTAATTTGAAACCAGTCAGTTATATCTAATTACGTTTAGCATATTTATTATTTTTTTTAGTTATTCATTCTTTATTGCTCCTTACTTGAAGTAAAGGTAAAAAAATTAATACAGAGTACAAGATTAAATGTATACACGTACTCCTACGTCAATGCCATGAAATGACTTTGATATGACTTACGCATATATTACTTATATCTCAAATATGTCTTTACTCATTTTATAAGCATTTATAATAGACGGCGAAAAGGGAGGCGGATAAAAAAGCAAAGTTTAATTGACTTCCACGTATTTTGTCTGTGGCAATTTTGCCGCGAATGGGTAAAATTTGTATAAGGTATTTTTATTCGTGTTCGAATAGTATATTATTAAAACGTCGGGGGTTCCCAAAGAAGTGTTAACAATATTTTCAAACAGAATTCTAACGATTGTTTTCTTAAACTCATTATTTGTGAAGGTTAATCGATATAAAGTTGGCACATAAGATAAAATAGGTATTGTAATAGAACACTTATTCTGTAAACACGATCACTGTCTCCAAATTTTAAATATATGTGTGTGTTCTTTTTTAATGTAATATAGTATTACATTATAATTATTATAATATCACTGCATATACACATGCATAATATATATATATATATATATATGTGTTGGAGATGGTCATTAGTATTGACGTGAATCGAAACACAGCACGATATCCGAGTGATGGTAGCACCGCCGCGATGACGTCGATACTCGGCTAACATCGTGCTACAACAGAGTCTAGCTAGTGGAGTGACGCCGGACGGAGCCACAGTTTGCATTCTGCGGTCGAAGAGATCGGTTCCTCCGCATTAGGAACTGTTACTTGTTTTATTTGCCCGGTGTGAAGTGTTTGTTAACAATTAATTAAAAGTGTTAAACGATTATACGCCCACGCTATGTTCGACAATGCTGCTAAAACTACTGGCGTCGCCGAAATATATATAATATTCAAACTGATCGATTTCTGTACATGAACGATATATGAGAAAAAACACTTTTAGGTGCCATTATTAACGTAATAGAACACAATACGATAGTTCTGTAATTACGCATTAAATACATACATCAGTTGTTAGCGTGGATACCATATCTAAAAGTAAAAGTAAAAGTAGGACTGAAAACTAACAGGCATGGTTTTGATGCGATCATCTATACTTAGGTAGGATACCTATTATCCGTAAGAAACACAGAACCAGCCTTTATGGGAGTTGGAGTGTGAAAGTTATAGATGTCTTCATTTCTTTATTTGTATGCAAATCATAGATTGCGTTAAATTTCAGCTTCGGGAGTTAGGACTTCGGGATGTGCTCTAAACGTTTTGACTACCCAATAGCCCAATCGGCAGTGACCACGCCTGCCGAACGAGGGGTCTCTGGTTCGATTCCCCGGCCGGCGCAGACATTTATGAGACAGATAAATGTTTGTTCTCGGTTCATAGGTGTTTGTAATATTTGTGTATGTCCTTGCCACCCGCAACACAGGGAAAATCTAGTGCGGGGGTGTGAGTGTGTAAACGTTTATTTATTTTTTTATTATTTATTATAGGTCAGTAAGTACGTCACTGATAAAATCGACGTATTTTAGATACCAATAAAATACAAAGTATAAAAGAATAAGTTTAGCGAAATTTAAGAGGGTTTAATGAGTCTGATAATTAAATGTTATCCTGATAATTTGATCATTTTAGCATCATCCAGACAGAAGCTATGAGGGTTTAAAAATACAATAAAATGCTTCAAAAAGAGATAGGTAGAGCCACTATGCTAGTCATGGCGCTATGAGTATGCTATAAGCGCTTCAACTCAAAATTTAATCAATATAACCTGTTTAGTCTTATGAACGGATAAGTAATTTTTGCACACTCTGATCTAAATTTATTTTACCGTACAAATCGGATAAATTGTAAAAAATGTTTTAAAACTCGTTATTCTATACTAAGAACCTAAACTGGATGGTAAGCTATTTGCGTCGAACGTTCGACTCACGTGCCGACACATTTAGCTTAGAATATGTTTTAAAAATATTGGTCTCGGACGCCACGTTTTTGTCCTAATATTATTTTAGGTGTTGATTTAAATTTTAACAAGGCTGTCTATAAATAAAAGAACATTAAGTGTTATATCACACAGCCACCTCAAATCAGTTTTTTGGAACTCTTTGGTTTATTTTTATATTATTGTTACCTTGATTTGTGAATATTTACAAGACCCTTACTCAATAGCTACTAACTGATTTTCAAATGAGTTCCGTTTGACCCCATCGTCTACTTAAAACTGAAGTGATATTGTATCAAAAATGGTTTGGTAAGATGGAATTTATATTTTTATTTCTGTACCGTAGCATTGTACTCTTAGTTAATAAGGCCATCTTGCACGGATATTTAGGATATAGGCACCAAAGTATGCTGATAAAGTTGCTGCCAAAATCTATTCCATTTATTATATGCAATGTATGTTTGTAAATCAATTATGTTAATATTAAAAAATTGATAGTATTCAAATGTGTCCAATGTTTTTCTGCTTACTTTAGCCCAAGCGTTTATTTAGTTGTGTGTATCTTTGATAATAACTACTTGCTTCATATTTACGGATACCTTTTATAATTATTTCGATAAAGTAAGAAGAGACACTACAGCTGACGATTTAAAACCACAGAATATAATCTGCACCGCATGTTTATTTTTTTGGAGCTGATAAGATACTCTATGCAACTTATATAATGCTCTGTGCGTTCAATAACTCGAGGTATATGTTAAAAACTTTTAACTATAAGTATAGGTGGAGATCGCGAATAAGGTTTCAGTAAGCTATGACACTTTTTAGTGAGCAGGTGTCTGTGCAAGGATTCAAAAATGTCTTTGTTGTTTCGTGTTGCTGTTGTGTTATTGTATCTGCAAACTTTACTAACGGCAGGTATGTAATTATTTTATAAATAAATCTCAAGGTACTAAACTAATAAAATTAAAAATTAGAGGTATAATATAATTGACAGAAATGTTAGCGTTAAGTAAATATGAAGAAGAAAGATAAACAAAAAAAGCTTGTTGTTACTTACTTAATTTTTTCAATCAATCAGATTATCGAGCAGAATTTGTTTTTGTTTCACGTTTAAATCAAGTTTGAATGTTGAATTGCGCTATATGATGAATGAGATAATTAGCGCTAAACGCCATAGAAAAATATTCATGTTCAAACGAACCAACTATTGTATTCATGCGGTGCTAGATAAGTGGACACGAAGTATAATTCCCACGTAATACTAATTTCTTCATTAGCATAGATGCATTAGCGTTTTAGCGAATAATTTTTTAGAATTAGCGAGAAGCCTTATACCACAATAAAAGATCGAAGATAGTTAAATTTCTTCAGTTGTTTCGTGCTTCATAGGGTATATTCAGCTATTGGTCCCGGTGGTTGAACTATTAAAATCATTAAGACATTCGAAGGCCTTTCAGCGGAATAAGTACTTCTGGATTAAGCACTGACCGTTTCATCGTTTTTCATTAGAGCTGCCTGATAAAAAAGTTATTCTGTTTAACTTAAATTATATAGTAAGATATACATACATACTAGATACTTGACGAATTTCAAACCATATTCCGGTCCAGTTCAGTTCAGATTTCTAAATAATGATACAACATATATGCCCTTACCTTACATCCCCGTATTTATAATCAGAAGGATTTTTTAAATGTAAAATTGGTTAATGCTCGACAACAATCCCACCTTATGCTAAAAGGTGATGAAATCTAAGATGTAGAACGCACTAACTTATAAAAGCCAATTCACTCTGCTCTTAAAGAGTCCAGACTAGAAAGCAGGCAGAACACGTTCGCTGACAAGCAAGGATAATTTATCTTAGGACACTTACATGATTTATTTAATATTCTTTTTTAGATTGCCCAGGAGTCGTAGATAAGAAAGGTTGGGGTGCCTTGAACCCAAACCGCGTGCAGTATTTGATACGGCCCGTCAACATTGTCGTCATCCAGCACACTGCAAGCAAATCGTGCTCTACCGATGAAAGCTGCGGTAGTGTTTTACGTGGTATACAGAAATATCAAATGGTTGATCTGAAATACTGGGATATTAGTTCTACGTAAGTATATTTCACTACACCAATCCATCCTGTAGCTGCGAAATGTAGAAGACAAGATTCAAATTTATGGCCTCGATAATAACGAAATCCGTTCCGTGCCTTGCAGTGAATCAGAAATGGATGGAAGCCATAGTTAGTTAACGAGCAAATTTATGCTAAGTAATATGAACGAGATGGATAAATTTTCATTCGGTTGGAGGATTCTGATTTATTTTCAGGATTAATTTTGCCGTGTATCAGCTTAAGTTGGTAATTCGCGGGTCTCATATACTCGTACCGACATTAAGATAAGCTTTTCAATACATTTATAAAGGGTAGGTACTAGAAAAAGTAAAGATAGAGTTACTAATCCTCTAGAAATTAATCCGTGATTGGATGAAGTTGGATATTAGTGTAGTTCTTTTCGTTTGTTTTTTATGCATTAAATGTTAAACTATTTTTAAACGGATCACTGTTGGATGAGAACGTGGGTGCGTGATGTATTCTGTTGCCTGGAAATATAAAGTATAAGTGTGCTAATATTGCTACATTTTTTAATATTCTGCAGATTCTACGTCGGTGGAAATGGAAAAATCTACGAAGGCCGTGGATGGTTGCACATTGGTGCCCACACTTATGGTTATAACGACAAGTCGATCGGTATAAGCTTCATAGGAAATTATAACGGTAAATATTTCAGTTCTTAATTTCATTATAATTGCCAAGAACTCAGGATCAAAATGTTTATGTAGCTACAATATTATATATGACGTAAATTAAGTTGGTTTCTTGCAAATCGATATACTTTATTTGTATGCATTATAGGAAATAATTTCACTAAAATCATATCTTGAAGATCATTTGTTTTTATTTTGTAAGTATATGAAATAGTAGCACGTATAATCTGTTACTTAAAAATCTGTTGTATTCAATAAAATAGTAACACAGTAATATAAAGTAAGTTATAAAGTTAAAATTTGCTTAGTCATGGCGACATTATTAGTAACTTGTTGAATTTCCAACGAATCCCAATTATAAATAATGACATTAATAAGTCGGAATGGACTTAAACGTACAGTGATACGTTTCATAATCAATACATTAAATATATTGACATTTTATTACATAAATATCACATAATAGGTTCCACTTCTACACGAATTGTGAAAACAGACCCAATGAGACTGTCATGATGTGTCAGCACGATGACATTGACCACCAATAAAGTCATGCCCCAGTCCTAACATTGTGTGTGCAATGGGTAGCATAATATATATATATATATATCATTCAATGCAAACATTTATTTACATTCTTTCTCACCTTCTTCTCATTTTCTGGTCGACAACGCATCAGTGATACCTTTGGTCTTGATGTCCATGGGCGACGGTGACCATTTACCATCAGGTGGCTCGCCCGCTCGTTTGTCGGCTACTAACATTCATAAAAAACATTTATATGTCACAGAGTTCACCTGCTCAAGTTTCGACCGCCAAACCTTCAAGAGAACTTATCTTATATTCACAAGACAACTTTAATTAGTCACTATGACAAAAACATTAGACAGCGTTGCGGTTAGTGTAAAAAGATTGGTTTTAAAATCAGCTGTACTAAATTGAATCTATTTTCCAGATGTTGAACCGACTAATCTTCAATTGGATGCAGTTAAGAATCTCCTAAAATGCGGCGTAAGGGAAGGTCATCTGACTCAGGAATATCGTGTGGTGGGCCATAAACAACTCTCAACTACCGAGAGTCCGGGTAGAAAGCTGTACAGTGTTATACAAAAATGGCCAGAATGGGTCAACAATATTAATAGTGTCATTTGAAAGATTGGAAATTTTCAAACGTCACTTCAACAAGTTCCTGAAGTCAAAGTCTCAATCGTTTGATGTTTAATAATATTTTGTTATCTCATCATTAGATAAGGTTCAACATATTTAATGTGAATCAAATAAGTAAATGATTTTTTATAAAATGTGTTTCTTTAATTATATCGCCTATTTTTAAAATGTTCTAATATTTTACATCTTTCGGTTTATATGATCGATTTATAATATTAATATTTATAGTTTATATTATTATTTCGTCGATATTAATAATATTTATCGGACTCATTAATCGTTTTTAATATGACCTACTTGTGTCGCTCCGAATATCTTTTAAACATTGAATTTGATAGACTTTCAATATATATAAATCCATTCGTTGGGAAATATAATAATACTATGATTGAGTTACTGGAACTATCGTTCATAATTTAGAATAATGGTGATTTTCTTTAAATTTACAAATACAAATACTAAAGACATTTCAGTAACCGATTCACAGTCACGTTATGAGATCGGTGATGTTAATATAGCGGTAAATTTCATTAGTCATACTATAAAATGGCAACAGGTAATTGACCCTTTTTTTTCAATGGGTGAGACCAAGGGGATTCACACCACACCTAAAGTAGCTATGCGAGACGGATGAATTTATTGATGACTTGGCTTTTGTTTTGCCGGGTATTACAACAAAATCGTGTATAAGTTTTAAGTTAAGTTTAACACGCAGTTCTGAATTGTGAAAACGTGAACGTATTCGAAAAATAAATAAAAATGTGTGCGTATAATCTTTACGTACGATTCAAGTAAAACTTAATAATTTTTACCAATGAATTTTCACAAGTAATTGAAAGTTAAAACAGCGGATGTCAATATAACCTTGTGATAAATGCCCTAGAGTATAGCAAACGTCACACAATTTTTTAAAAATGTGTCAACAATTTAATTGTTAGAAAAACGAAAAAAATCACTAAGAAATTGACAAATTTTTTGCAGCGTTTAAATTATTATTCACTTAATAAAAAAAGATTAAAATAGATTTAGATTATTGCCACTGGTTGGCAGTTTGGTTTTATGGAGTTACGAGGCGCTTGTGTATTTTTTGAAATTGTTAAAAAATCGATTTCCCATAAGAAAAGTTTTTATTATAATTTTAGTAATTAATATATTTGCCATTGCTACATATATTAGCTTGGTGATGATACGAATAATATTGTTATAGAATTACCTCATAATTAGCTTTTTAGTTTTTGCTTAAAAGCTTATTATTGTAAGATTCACAGATTAAGAATAAATTATTTCGGAAGAGACGTTATTATGATAAATTTATGAATTAATGTTAACTGCTTAAAAAAAACAATTTCTTATATTAATATTATTTACGTAAGTTTATTTATATCGAAGACTGGTGTGTTACTAACATTGGAGCAGGTACCCTATACTAAAACTTCGGGGATTCCCGTCGATAATGAGAATAAATTCTTAGTAAGTTCTCATAAATTTTCCTCTTTATAAATAAGGTCAGATGATATTGTAATATACATATTCTTATGCGTTTTGGAGATCCGTATATAAATTTGAAATTCCATGATTAAAACAAACATGACAATGATCAGAATCACTAAAATATATAACTTATGATACAATATGCGGTCTTATCAATTACTAGCGAGTTCTTCCGGATATTATCGAGATAAATGTTATCGTGAGAGAGTGAAAATTTCGCAAGTTTGTGTGTATGTGGAGGATAACCTTCGTGATCACAACGCTTACTTGAAACAAAATTTTACCATTTAACAGGTACGCTTCCGGATGAACCAAGACTATTTGGTGTACAATAATTTCTCTGTCTGTCTGAATGCGACAATCTGAAAACCTACGGTACGGGTTTTCATACGGTTTTTACAAATGCATAGCTTGATTTACGAGAAAGGATTAGTGTATGACACCAAGAAAAAACTAGGCCAAAAAATGAAGCTTCGATTGTTCCGGATACAATTACCATTTATGAATCTAACAATTAAGTTCTCTGAATTGAAGCGAGTGTTCGTTACTTTAAAATAAGAATCTAAGGTAAGAGAGAAAGGGGCAAGAGTGTGCAATAAGCAAATATTATAGAAGCATCATAAGTGGAAATAGACAATAAGATAATTACATAGAACAATGTATAAGATCAAGTGTAATGCTTGACTTCAATTCCAGGTGCTGGTACTTGATTACAACGTTTCTGTTGTGACGGTTGCATTGACTGATAATAGAAACGAATTCCATGGATTATTGTGTTAATAAATTACTAACAGGTTTAAAGGGTTGTTAAGGAAATTATAAGCATTGCAAGAATTCTTGCAATTGCACGAAAGTGCTGCAATGTGCAGTGGAATTAGGTTAACATAAATACGATGACAGCAATCAGTGTAATAATCACAGATAAAAGAATCACTAACGTCACAATCTTCATCAGAATATACAGGTTGTGACTGTTATAATCATTGACAATTTATAGGAAGTGTAATATCAGTATTAACCAAAATACAATGACACCTGAAATGTGTCCTCACGGTTTTCTTGTATTGGTTGGTTCTTAATCCTCCCGAAGGCCTGCGTGTAACAATACCTGGTATTGATCCTTGTAAAAACCAAGAGATATCACAATACAACTTTAAATTTGGCACGACGTTGCTTATGTAAGTTTTGTGTCAAATTCAACATAATTTAATCATAACATAGGTATTCTGTAAATACACTTGTGTACGTCATTGTTTGCTTCAACTACCGTTTCGAAAAGGTGCTTTAACATTAATTAGAAGAAACGGCGGAAGTAACTCCTCAGCATATCTTTTAAAACAACACATGGTAATTATAAAAGTTTAAACTTGTGCGGAACTGGTTTCGACAATATTATCTTGAGGAGTCTTTTTCATTATTATATTCATCTATACTATAATGAACTTTATCTATAAGCTGTATTTTAAGCGTCGCTTTTAACGTGTCTTTTGAAACGATAAATATAACGGTTTTGCGGCTAACACCCGTAGAGTCTACTCATTGTGATGATGCGCCTTTTCGCAGCGAAACACGTGTTGGTGACTGTATATATGTTGGTATACACTTTTTTTTTATCATAAATGCATGTTTTTCTTTGTGGGAGGGAGGGAGGTTCTATACATGTATAGAAGTATATACAATCAAACATTGTGCTTGCGGATTGTAAATTAATACTAATTTAATAACAATGAATTACCGCAAAGTAACGACTGATACTATCAACTCTTCTTTTTCTTCACGTGCCATTTCCATCAGGAGGTCGGCGACCATTTGTCGATACGTCTCTTTATTAGCAGTCATATGAACTAGCTTATCTGTGCTTTTAGCCCGCAGCCAGTCCCTTATATTTCCAATCCATGAGATTCTTCGTCTACCTGGACCTCTACTTCCTTTAATTTTGACTTCAATTTTTAATTTTAATAAGTTATATTTATTGTTCCTGTATATATCCAAAAAAGGGTGTTTTTCTTTTATTAACGGTTTTCACAATTTCCAAATCTTTATTAATTGTTTGTAAATCTTTGACATTCGATATTCTACTTGTCCATTTAATTTTAAGCATTTTTCTGTAGATTCACATTTCAAAAGCCCTTAGTTTATCTATTGACTTCTTTTTCAGTGTTCAACTTTCGGAACCATAGATAAGAATTGGAAGTATATAACATTTACTTAGCCTTTACCGCAGTTTTAAGCTAATTTTTCTGTTTACCAATAGTTTTCTCATATTCTGAAAGGTGTTTCTGGCAATTTTAATTCTTATTCTAATTTCATGATCTCGTTCCCAGCCCTCATTTAACCAACAGCCGAGATATTTTTATTTGTTAATTATTTCTATAGAATCATTTCCCAATCGCAAAATTGCTGACGAATTTAAATGTTTACCAACAATCATGAATTTAGTCTTAGTTATGTTAATTTTGAGTCCATATTCCATAAGCAGCAGATTCAATTTTTTAAGCATAATTTGAAGGTAATTTAGGCTTTCTGCCAAAAGGACGGTATCATCTGCATAACGAATGTTCTGTATCAGTTTACAATTTACCCGAATGCCAGAACAAGATCTTCGAAAACTTTGTTGAAAATAGTTTCCGAGTATACGTTAAATAGACAAGAGGAAAGGATACAACCTTGTCTCACTCCCTTTTCTCTTTTAACATATTTAGCCAATTTGTTATTAATTTTTATTCTTGCTTTGTATGCTTGCAAAACATTCTTGATCCTTTTCAATCCGGTTTCCGTCCTGGTCATAGTACGACTACTGCTCTACTGAAAATCACTGAGGATATTCTACTAGCAATGGAGAACAGACATGTGACCGTGCTGGTATTACTAGATTTCAGTAACGCTTTTAACACTGTAGACTTTGATATTTTGCTTGCTACAATACGCTCTCTTAACATAGCTCCGAGTGTCTGTGACTGGTTTCATAGTTACTTGTATGGGCGCCGCCAACGTATTCGGATTCTTGATGGTTATTCATCCTGGTCACGAGTCGTTACTGGCGTACCACAAGGTGGCGTGTTATCTCCTCTTCTATTTTCACTCTATATCAATTCGATTGGTCTCAATTTATCTTCTCTCTACCACCTTTATGCAGATGATCTTCAAATTTATTGCCAAGGCCCCATCGATGATATACCCAAAATTATAAATACGTTGAACAATGACTTGACTTGTATTTCAGAATGGTGTTTATTACATGGACTAAAGGTAAACCTTCAGAAGACCCAGGCTATTGTTATAGGAAGCTCGAGGTTATTATCTAAGATTAGTAATTGTAATCTACCACAAATAACATTCAATGGTGTTCATGTGCCCTTTTCCGACAAAGTTAAAAATCTTGGGGTATTTATGGATAGGTATCTAACATGGGCTCCTCAAATTAACGAGGTTAGTAGAAAATTGTTTTATACAATGGGGTCTCTCCGTAGACTACGCAATTTTTAACCTGTTGTGACTAAGGTTACGCTTTCCTTATCCTTACTTCTTCCAATCCTAGACTATGCCGATGTTTGCTACTTAGATCTAACACAGGAGCAACTGAATAAACTTGAGCGTCTCCAAAATATCTCTATTCGATTCATATTTGGTATTCGGAAATTTGACCATATTTCTGAATATCGATCTAAGCTCACATGGCTCCCAATCCGTCTTCGCCGGAATAGTCGTATTCTGTCTACTTTGTACTGCGTCCTGTTTAATCCAAACACACCGGAATACTTAAAACAACGATTCCAATTCAAATCTATTTCTCATCGTGATCGTTATCTACGGTTTAATGATAATCTTTCTCTCTTAGTCCCATCCAGATCTTTATCTTTCTATGGTCAATCCTTTACCGCAGTGGCTGTGCGACTTTGGAACTCCTTACCAGTTACAATCTGACGTGCGCAGACACTAGAATCATTTAAAAAACTAGCGAAGGAGTATTATCTCTCCATATGATTACCATGAATTTTCTACTATCTTTTGTTATCTTAATACCACTTTATTCCTTTTTAACTATTCTTAAACCTTACCACTTAACTATAACTTATTAGACTATCTGCTGACAAATTAAACAAATGTAACTATATTTCATAATTGTGCACCCCTACCCTGTCTCATTACTCCATCTACTTTATCAGCCCAATAGGTTGTCTGGAAGAGATTGCTAATTAAGCGATAAGACCGCCTGTTGTACCTAAGAATATTGTAAAACTTTCTATATACTACTTTTGGTGTACAATAAAGAGGATTTTGTTTGTTTGTTTGTTTGCATTATTTCATCAGTCATCCATTGTTGTCGTTTTTTGCTAATCCGACAGTTATCTAGCGATTCCAATGTTATATCTTTGATGTTTGTCGCAAGTGTATTATATGTTGTAATAGTATCATATTTACTTTCACAAATTGTATTAATAAAGTTATTCAGATTGGTAGTAATCGCTCTTTTGTTGTTTCGTTTTTAAGTTTGCCCAAATCGATTCTGTTAAAGCAAGACTTGGGTATTACCTTTTTTAATTTAATGTTAATTTTAGCAAATAAAGGATTATGATCTGAATTTACGTCCGCATCAGGACAGGTTTTCACGTTGGTGACTGCATTTTTGAATCGGTCGTTAATCGTGAAAAAGTCAATCTGATTTCTTATGACAGGAGTTATTTTGTCGGCAGGTGATTGCCAAATATATAATCGTCTCTTCGGATGTTCGAACCAAGTGTTAGTGATGATTAAATTATTCTCAGCACAAAAATTCACAAGCCTATCTCCTCTGTCGTTTCTCAAACCAATCCAAAATTCCCAACGATTTTCCGTTCTTTTCCCTTTCCAACTTTAGAGTTTAAATTACTTTACCATTACATGTACTTTTAATGTTCCATTTCTCCTATTACATTTTCTAGTTTATCTAGTTTGTTTAGTCCTCTGACGTTCCATGTACTCAGATTTAACTCTTCTTTTTCTTATTCACAAAGTTCATTCTGCTTTTATTCTGATCTTCGCCAGTAACCAATTTAACGTCTTTGAGCCCGGCAACTCTTCAACGCCGAGTGCTAATAGGTTCACATTCCTTCTCACTGCTTTTATATTTCTACATGACATAATGCTTAACTAAGGGTAATCTTAGTGTAGTGGAGCCCCAGTTTCCTTCTACACCAGTCATTTAAGAAGTTATTTAAACTTTAAAGCCGCTGCAACCTCTTCCAATCAGTTACCCGAGTAGGTGAGGAATGGTTATACCGCTATTTGTTCGGTCGCCATAGCGCGGTCTGTTGTCTAGCAGGGAGCACCACGATGACAATTGTCATCGTTGTCCAAGGACACGTGCAGGTGGGGTTGACATTTGGGCCGGTTGGTTGTTATTCCCGTTCTTCCCTTACTCTCTACTATCAACTCATACTATCCCATCATACTATCAACTAGATAAATAAAAATTTGGCCTATCGTTACTATAGTATATTTTACGTTTACGTAATTTTTATTTCTTTAGTCCAAATTAACAAGGGTTTGTGACGGGTTTTACCAACTATACACCTACGGACCCTCATTTAATATTCATATCACTCTTTGCTGTTTTATCCATTGATTCATTATTGAGATAAATTATCTTGAATATCGTGGTCTCTTTCATTTACTTATCGTATAAAAGAGAGGAAAAGTTGTAATAAATACAAAACTCAACTGTTTGTAGCAAATACGCGGCAAGGTTTCAGTTTGTTGTGATATGTATTAGCGAATAGAAGTTTGTGTAAGTAACAAGAATGTGGTTAAGCTTCTGTGTCGTTGCTATATTATTATCTATGCAGAGTCTATTGACCGCAGGTAAGTAACTGTTATTATGACGGGTTATTATTCAGACAGTCCATGATTATTATAATATGTACAAATTTAAAACACAAGTAAATATTTTAACCAAAAAAATCGACTTCAATTTAAAGAAGGTGAATTTCTTCTCATTTTTTACCATCATAGGTGGTGGTACTTTTTCTTCAAATTTAAGTGGGATTAAAGGGAAAGTTAGCCTCTCAGACAAAAAAGGAATTTTGCAAATCAGTTAACAACTGATGGAGTTCTCAGATAACAAACAAAAAATATAGTAACGAACTGAGAACTTCCTTTTTTTTTGAAGTCGGTTAAAAATATGGATTGTTTCGTTTTTCACGTTCTTGTAAATACTTTAATAGAATTTTGTACATCCTAAAGAAAGTAGTTCGTCGTAAGACCCTAAATAACAACAATTTAATTCACATATTAATATTTAAATTAACATATGAAGTTCAACAACCGAGCGAGCGATGCAGAGTTCGATCCTGTCAGAAGATATTTCTGTAACAGATAATTATTTGTTCTTTCTTGGGTCGAGTGTGTGAGCTTTTATTAAATTATTTATTACTAATTTTATGTGAAACTTTAATTTAATTGTTTGTACCAGTCAATAGGATTTCAAAGAAAAATAATTAGAATGTGAATCATTCATCACTCTAGATCATTCACTTATGCAAGTTATATCATATTTATGTTTTTTCCGCTTTTTAAACTTGTCAGAGTGTCACGAACCCATGCAACAATGAATTAATTAATGATGAATTATTCCACATCTCTCAGGACGTTATTGACATCAGTTTCATTTTCGTTGTATACTAAGGAGACATAAACGCCAAATGACGTCATAAATTCGGGATAACGACGTTTATGCCTTTACTTTGATGTCAATTTGTATTCTGTTATAATTTTTTTAGATTTGTTAGCTTTCAGTTTTCAATATGTTAACACTACCATTGGTATTTTCCATTGCGTTTATTACCAAGGTTTCTAAAAAGTTACAAGTTGCTGATAGAAGGAATTACCTAAGGTAAAATGTTGATTTGTTGAAAATAACAAGTAGTATTGTAATGTAAACAATAAAATATTATTAATGACATGTGAATGTTTTGATGTTTTTAACAATTGCTACTGCGGCAATTTGACGTGTTCCCGCCTACTATGATGTAGGGAGTTTTAGAAGTTTTAAAATTTAGTAAACTCAACATCTTACATTTCATCACCACTTAATGTAAGGGGATTTAGAATTTCAGTTTTGAAATGTTGTCAATTGTTATCTTCCAGGCTGCCCAGAGATCGTGAGTCGGAGAGGTTGGGATGCCCTGAATCCAGTCCACGTGCAGTATTTGACGAGGCCCGTCAATATCGTCATTATCCAGCATACTGTCAGCGATACTTGCTCCACCGATGCGAGTTGTGAGGGTATCATGCGTGCTATCCAGAACTATTATATGGACGATTTGAATTACTGGGATGTTGGCTCGTCGTAAGTACATATTCCTTCTCGTCAATGAAAACTTTTGCTGTGTGACGAGTATGCATTTTTTCATACAGCTTGAATTTTCTGGGTGTCACTAGCTTTTAACTTATCTGCCACTTGGGACATGGAAAAATTAAAATTAGGTCCTAAATCTTTTGATTGCTTTAATTGTGCTATTAATTGAGTTTCAAAGGAGCCAGCCTGGGAAGCCTGACACACAGAGGTGTCGTCTGTCTTATAGAAGTCACTATGTTGCAGGGGGAATTTAGACTAAGTTTGAGGGGTAGAAGTCACTATGTTGCAGGGGGAATGTAGACTAAACGCTCAAGACGTTACTGGGTAGTCACCGTATCTTTTCATGGCTCTCACAATCGATAATTTGATCTAATAATGTTTTTATGTGCTGGATAAGAATCTGTTTTACGATGGAGCTGAAACTGTAACGACTATAAGAATTTTACACCTTTTTATCATATATATATTTATAGGTTCTACGTAGGTGGCAATGGAAAAATTTATGAAGGGGTTGGCTGGCTGCACGTGGGCGCTCACACATATGGATTTAACCGCAAATCGATCGGTATCAGTTTCATCGGGAATTACAACAGTATGTTTGGACATTAATTACTAAGTATTCGTAGATACTTTATCTATTCACGATGTTTCAATATTAATTATAATTAATATTTAAGAATTACAATTATTTAGGTATAAATTTATGATCAGCTCTTTACTTAAGCTCTTTACGTTAGCTCAAGATCATTGAAATGAATAAGTATTTTTAATTTATTAATTTATTATATACAAGTTAACAATGTAAAATACGTTACTCATTGGTCCCACACTAGGATTCCATGTGTTGTAGAATAACCAATGCTTCCCTCGTTCACTACATTACTTAGTGTATAATTATTATAAGAAAAGAGTAACATATGACATTTAACAAATACTATACTATAAGTATTAAAAGGCAGATAGCTGTCAGAGAATATAAGAAAAAAAACTATTTGTGTTCTTTACAAAACTGCTGGCGAATCATTTCTTACAATGCACATAATTGAATAAGTATATACGTTGGAATAAACAATCACTTACATTTGCAAATCTCTTTCCAGATGTTGCACCGACAAATGCACAGTTGGATGCTGTTAAGGATCTCTTGAGATGCGGTGTAGAGGAAGGACATTTAACGCAAGATTATCACGTGGTGGGCCATAAGCAGGTCATATCCACCGACAGCCCGGGTCGAAAACTGTACAATGTTATAAGAAGATGGCCAGAATGGCTCGAAGACGTCAGTTCTATTAAAACTGGTGTTTAAATTGGATTTTGAAAACAAAACAAGATATCTACGTTCACAGTACTTTTAGGAAATTAGGTCTAACTCTTTAATTTGGAAAAAAACATCCAGCAATGTTTAAGTTTATTCCGGAACTTTGTGAATATATTCATATAAATAGAATTGATATATTTTTTTAAGCCTACGCAGCTTATTGCATCTGCGTTCGGTAGTTAGAATTCCTAATGTCTTAATCAATCCATTAATAATAAAACGGTCAAAACACGTCACGTCCTGAGACTCTCTGTGTGTTAGAATCTGTGAGTCTGAAAGATGTTGAATGGGTTGAAACGAAAGTCTAAAACATAATTAAGTTTTTGAAAATCAGATTTCATATTATTTGACTAAAATTGTCAATATCTCAAAAATGCAATCTTAGAATTGTACTTTGTGTTATATATATTTTTGTTTATATAATACCTATGCACTTGTCGTTTCTCAATACATACAGGCAACTCTTAACTGCAAATATCTGGTGTTTGTTTTAATACTCCATATTGAAACTAAAGTTATAGGATGTCTGTTTTGAAAATGATTATTCATTTTGTTTTTGCATGAAGAAAAAAAATATCTTCGTTCGAAGCGGGATCGTGAAAAAACACGCATGCAATAAATTACTAGACATCCTTCAGCAAACACGCGTCGAGTTAGTCGTCTCAGTTAAATTACGCCACCGGCACAATCATTAAAGAATAATATATCGTCACATCTTTTGATGTCGTGAAATCATATCCCATTCGGTAATCGGAAACGATTATCATAATAGTTTAACCATAGAGAACCGGCCGAAACTTTCCTCTAGTAAAAATTGGCTCAAAAGAAGATACACAGTAGACTTCTACGGGTAGAGAATAGCTTCTTACGATTAAACTAGCGTTAAAGATGTGTATGATGTTATAAGCTGCAGGAAAAACAATATCATGTGAATTACTTTTAAAATTATATATAACCAAAAACAGAACAAGGAACTCATTCTAGAAAAATTAAAGACTAAGTGACAGTCAACACGGAGGTCGGTCATCCAAATATTGTAAGATACACAGTAAGTAATCAAAGTAGAGTTTTAGATTGGACTGTGACTTAATATGTAATAGTTATAAATAATACTTATAGAGCTGTGAATTTTTTGCTTGTAAAAATTTATATTCTGAAAAAAAAATACAGTCTTCCATAATATAATAACATAACATATTATTCCATCTAATTAATATTTAACGTCATTAGGGTATGTATGATAAGATAATGAAGAATCTCATTAACTGGGAACATAAGGCACTGATTGAAGTTGGAAAGCATACATAAATTAATGCGCATGACTGCTGACAAAAAGACAAACAATAAGTCGCTGACCTCCTTGATGGAATAAGGGCTTGATAAAAATTTATTCATGACAAGAAGAAAACCTCCAGCTGGCTCGAATATATAATCAGTAAAAATATATACTTTTGTAGTCTATGTAAAGCAATAAGATTAGATACATACTTAGGAAACATAAAGGCATGGACGAAATGATTTCGTGAGTTTGTATAAAAAATATTTCGGGTTTTCATTCGAACGATTTGTACTCTTTTATAATATTTAATAATTGGTCCATTCCGCTTCTGTCTGTGAGTGACAGATTGAAATATACATTAAATTTAAATGTAATAGGGATTTCTAAATTTAAGTAAGAGTTTTTAAATAAAAAAGATATATGGGATCAGATAATAAGAAATCATATAATATTAAATTAAATTAATGTATGGATGCTGAATATTCTTTTTCAATCTACTTATACTCAACTCCGTTAATCGCTATTAGGGAACTGAGTTCGCTTCTCTTTAAATCGATACATTATTTTGGTCCCTTGTGACACAATCTACTATTGTTAAATTATCTAATTATGAGCTAATAAACTTAATTATAAAGCTTAAATATTGTTATATTAAAAATTAAACAGAAATAAAAACCCTTAACTCTCAATTCTCTTAACGTTTTATTAAAAAGTTTAAACTACTTTACTACAGAACCACGTGTAGACCTTTATGATAGATATGAAATATTGGCGTGCATGATAAAACTCATATACAATGCAATCCATTTTTAACCAACTTCAAAAAGACGGCGGTTATACGTTCTTGTGCATGTATTTTAAAAAAAAAATATACATTATAAAAAAATAGATGCTTAAACGACATAAGCAAAATATAATCTTGTCGCTATATATTCTGTGAATATGATGGTCACAAAGACACGCAACAATGATAATGTACACACACATATATATATCGAGCTATATAATGCAATCTATAAAATATTCGTTGATTTGCAAATGACAAAAATAGAACTCCATTAGTCAAACGCTACTCGAAAGCATTGGAGTCGAACACGATAATAATTTTTATATATTAGCAAACTGCTCACTTCGTTTCAGAAAAACTACCACGCTTTGAAATAGCATCTGCTTTGTTGGAGGATTAAGTTTTTCTTGGTCTGTGAATTAGACACACATATATTAAATATAAATTTATTATTTGTAGACGGATTGATATGAAATGAACGATAATTATTAAGTAACGTTTAGTGCAATACATTAGTGAAAATCGGAACGAAATCGGTTAAGCCGTTTCTGAAATTAACGTGAACAAACGCACAAACAAATAGACATAAACGTAACAACTATGGTTTTCGGTTCTGTTGCGTTAATAAAGAGCTCTAATAGTAGTTTTTCACATATAACCTTAATGGACGGAAAGCGATCAGTTAGAATTTTATTATATAATTACATAAATATATATCAAATAAATTATCTTATCTTTTGGTAATTCTATAAATATATTACGTTTCAAAATAAAATATTTTTGACAAACTCCTAAGATCATATTTAATTTTACATAGCATCTCATTTAATTAGCTGCTTCATTTATATGTCTTCAGTTTCACTAGAGATTAGTTCAATGACCACAAAAATTTTGTCAGAAAACCCGACCAATTAGTGTCATTTTAATATGCGATGTAATTATAGTAGTTTAATGAATACGTTTAATATTCACCTAAAGCCACACGGTTGTATTTGTTTTAACGGTTACATACTATTATATTGTGTTAATTAAATTAGTCGTCACACACACTAGAACATTATGAGAACGGCTATGCAGGTTTCCTCACAACGTTATTCTTAATAGAACAAGTGACAATTTATTTGTAATATTGATATTTGAATACGTTTAGGTATAAGAGTGACGTGTAGGACTCGATCTTGATTCTCCTGTGGGGAATGACCACGTTCAAACCAGTATGTTACCATGATTTTGTTATCCAAAATTATCATTTAAAAATTAGTTAAATGATTCATTTAATAATTACAATTATCAATCATTACATTGCTTTGATTCTTTAGCTACTCGTTGGTGCATACACTACCGCGATGTTCCAGTTCACGTTAATTAGTTTATTGCCAGTAACATTATAGACCAGTAGTCGAGAGGGTAAAGGTTACACATACTGAATATTTGAAGTTTGTGTGCCGTCCGAAGGTCTTAAACTATCGGCAATTGCTTGATAAGAGTTGAAATCTTTGCTTGTTGTGTTAATTGCACATACACATGATGTACTTACATAACTTTATTAATGAATATACAAATAACACATTATTCTACTGTGTAGCAGTTACTTATAACTATATTTATGATATGTAATAGCCCTTCACCCTTCAGCCCAAGCCAAATACCCCTGCTCGTGGTGGACTCTGCTGAATGAAAAAGGCTATGACGAATAGTCTCCCTTTTGGAGGTCTCTAGATTCTGTACCACTCAGTTTAATCCCGACAGCAATCACGCATTGTCTGATGGCTTTACTTGCTTCACTAGCTACCATCCTCCTTGTAAGATCAACAGTTAGTTATTTTCCCTCCTCTGGTCGTAACGACTGGGACGCCGCTTCCATCCTCCCAGCAACTTATCTCTAGGTGTTAATTTTTATGTTTAGGAGGTTAACGGGCGAGACAATACCATAAACCTAATATACTAGCGTAAAGTATGTTATGTTTATGGACAATACCCACAGAATATTTTGACTATTTTCGTAAAAGAATTGTATTCTGACAGCACTTTGATTAAATTAATTAAACAATCATAACAATAAGCAAAATTTTCGAAAAATTAAATGGGGCTTTAACAATGAATAAATTTAATTGATTAATTTGATTTTAACTTTTATTATTTGTTCCCCAGCAAAACATTTAATTTTAGAAGTTCCATTAGTTTAATATTCATTAATTAACGACATAATAATATATATATAATAATAATAAATGACATAATAATAATAAACGACATGTTTTAACAGTTTTACATTGACGTCATCGATGGTATCGACCTTCAACAATAATTTAAAAAGCTAGCCCGTGATGGAGCTCCGTAACCGTAACCGAATGCGATATAAAAGCTTCGGATAATTTCGGATAGGCCCAAAATATAAATAACACACGTGATGTCCAGTTTCGCCGGCCGAGCCGATACACTAGCCGCGTCGCTCTATCTATAGACAGTTTTTATTATTTAATTTTCAAGGCTAGTGTTTTTATCTGTGATTATAAAACCATATAATACCTAGAAATAAAAACAATCCCTCTAAATACATTATATAAATATATACGTAACCGAAATTATCCGAGCAATCTGATAATCTGAAATAATTTAATATCTGTGACCGTAACCGAAACCGGTAAAATATAATTCATATATCCGTATCCATATCCAGAACCGAAATCTCATATCCATAACATTCCTAGTCTAATACACAATCTATTTTGTTCAGATGTTCTTTTAATAAAATGATTGCGAATTGTAAGTTAATCGTAAAGTATTATTGCACCAAAAAGTTATCCGACTTGGGTCACAGAATAAATGGTCAAGTTGATTAAACGAAACTGATAATTGGTAATGTGAACATTAAATATATTATTTACTTATTAATGTCAAACGACAATCGGTAACTGGCGCTCGCATCGTAGATCTTTGACCCTCGATACCAAACATGTTTCTCCCGGGCGATTGCGAGCAACTCCTTATATATAGTTATATTGGCATGCCGTGGCTCAATTGAAAAATAGTTCATTTCATGAAATGGCTGAGTATTTCACGAAATGCAAATAGCGTCCATTATCGATATTTTTTAAAAACACGGGTTCAACATTCAATATTTGGCCACAGGGACACGGGTGAAATAATAAAAATAAAAAAAAAATATTCGAAATAAAATATAGTTTAAAAAACAAAAAACACACTTTCGTAGAAATAGACAACGCATCGGTAATACCTTTGGTATTATTATTATCTTATTTATTATATTGCTGATGTCCATGGGCGACGGTGACCACTTACCATCAGCTGTCGTCTGCTCGTTTGTCGGCTATTAACATAAAAAAATGAGGTAAAAAATTAAAAAGTAAATTACAGGTGAAAAAAAAACTAAAAAAATACGTTTCGTAGTGAATGATCTAAAATTGAAAATAATGTTAAAATATACAGCTTGTGATCAAGAGAAAGAGAAAGAAAAAGAGAGAGGGAATTCCTTTTAATTATGTATAATATAATTTTTGAACATATTCAAAATAAGATAAAACAACAATTAGCTTTTCTTTTAGTTAAAAATTATATTATACAGAATAAAAGGAAATTTCCTGCAACCTGAAACCCGACATTGCTTACAATGTGTCACTTTTCAGCCGTCATATAACCTATAACTTATAACGACAATTAACATGTTTTTTCTGATGTATTAATGACAAAATCATACTTCAAGTATGAAATTATTGTATTGTAATCGGATCTCTATATGTATGCAAAATTTTAAACGATTTGAACATTTTGAAATTGATTAAAGTGTAATTAAAAGATTCCGTTACATTCATTCATACATAGATACATAGATGCATACAAGTCAATCGAGTATAGAGCGTATAATATATAAGAGTTACGAGTGCATTCGACAAATTGTTTTAAAATTGGAAATATCAAAGTTTCTCTGTCCCAGTTAGTCTATTAGTTATTTATACAAACCATATTTGAACTCCTTTTTATTTATATATTATGTACGTAAGTAAGTAATGAGATAAAATTCATTTGTAAGTTTTATAAATCACAAAAAATTCACGGAGATAAAACTAAATAACTTTATGGCCATAAAAAATCACTAACGTGTGCCCTAATGAGATGCAATGCTAGTTGTAACATATTTTGCATGTAATATGTTTAGATAGTAAAAATATGTTTTATTCGTCTTTAAAACATTAACTGGTCTAGCGGTGACACGTTTGCGGTCGAGCCTTAGGTTCAATCACCTAACAGGCTACCTGCCAGCAAACAGTCCTGGTTTTATACTTCGTATTCAGACTGTACAAAACGTATTCAAATGAGGATATTTTCTCTTAAATTTATTGTTGAACGTGAAGGCTGGTTTGTAAATATCCATACGATTTAGGGTCCGGTAAGTTATCTCGAGAAGATGTGAGAGTCTTTAATACCATCCACCACGATCCTGGTAAAAACTTCAACTTGGGGCTACAAAATGTTAGCCAAAAGGGAAGGGGAACGTATAAGAATGCTATAGCTACTTAATTCCTTGTGAGATGTTCAAGGTGTAAAAGTGCGTGCTTCTCGAGTTCTCGTGTGGTGTCACAATTTTTTAAATAAATATTGCATTGTCATCACTTTCCGTTACTCGACATTGAAGGTCATGTTGGAAGCAGTGATTTGATTCAGTAAAATGGTTTTGTAAACCTGAGACGGAACCAGCATATTTTTTACATTAATTAATAACTATAGTATCGTTGTCTTTTTCATTTTCTTATACTATGACAGAGATGACATGATATGAAGATTACACGACAAGCATATAGCGTCTGTTACATTACGGTTATGCTTTAGTAAGTTGTGATATACTCAGGCGAATAGGTGTTTGTGTCCAAAAATGTGGTTGTTATATTCTGTGGTTGCACTTTTGTTTGTGCAAAGTCTGGTGAGCGCTGGTTAGTATTTCTGTGATATCAAACGTATCAATATATCATATCTACATGTTATTAAATATCGATGTGATAGTTTAGCTTTTACATATTCCGATGATGTTATTAAAAGTATTCGTTGAAATCCAAAAACCTGTTTAATTGTTTGACGTTCAGAATTCTTTTGCTTTTAACGATTAGATCCTCAATGTATAAAAACGTATTGATATCACAATAACAACCATTTATTTACATGTAATGAAAGAGTACTAGTAAATTTATCCAATTACGAATGCATCTTGAGTCTGCTTTTGTAAAATATGTTAGTTAGATGAGTTTAGTAGGTAAACATTTGGTTTTGAATTAAATTTTTGACTATTGTTAGTCGCTTAAACTTTCCATGGATGTTACCACGTAAATAAAGAGACTTTTATTTAGCATTATATATGTATATAACTAACATAACAGGCACAGTTAATACGTTAGTTATATAACTACGTTGTATAAATTATTTAATTAAATTATTACTACTATGTATATTTGCTGCATTCATTACATATTAATTACATTACATTGATTATATTAGGTACTTTCATTTATACATAGATTCAATTGTAATCAAATATTCATGAAATATCCAAGAATCATTTATATTAATTATTATTTTAAGCGATTAGCGATACAGCCGATGTGTTAGAAGTGGTTATTGCCGTCTGAAGGACAAGACTTTACAAGTGGTATCTAACGATAACAACTGGGAGCGATAGATTAACGTGCCTTTCGAAGGGCTTAAACGTTCAAGAAGTTTACCTACTAGCAATCACTGATGATGGGTAATTCCCACCGCGCGAGAAGTTGCTCAACTGGATGGATCACGATTGACTCAAGCCAGCTATGAACAAACTATTGTGTATCAGAATAAATGATAATTCAATGTATTTTTCATTAAATTTTCTAACAAATAGCATACAACGTATGATGCATTTCAAATGCATCCCTGTTTCGAAGAGCTTTCACTGAGAACTCCATAACACAGCGCTCCGGGAAAACTTCCACAAGAATACATTCAACATTCAAATATCTCATCCTGTCAGATTGATTTCGATTTAGTGAATGGTAGCAATTGCAGGGTTCGTCTGAGGAAATACTAATTTTATCATAAATACCATGATGCTATAGGTATTTCCACCTTGAAACAATTTTTGTTTTTGCAAAGTCTTTAAAACTACTGGTATTTGTTATTCAACTTCAGGTTGCCGTTGAACATGTAGGCCTTGGCAACTTCCCGAGAAGAGGGGCCATTGTTAGCGATGATTTTTAATAAGGCGTTTTATTTGTGGTCATCAGCAGGAACATCTGATTCGAAATCATACGATAGGTAAAAATTATCATAGGTGGAAACTACTGATGGGCATTTAACATCGAGTCTATTATTTTATTTGGCCGTAATTTTCGCATTTGCTTTTTTTAGAGTGTCCAGGAGTTGTGACGCGAGACGTTTGGGACGCCTTGAGCCCCCTACACGTGAAGTATGTAATACGTCCCGTCAAGATCGTTATAATAATGCACACTGTAAGCACACAGTGCACCACTGACGAGGCCTGCGAAGGCCGGATGCAATCCCTGCAAACCTACCATATGGAAGATGTCGGCAACTGGGATATCGGATCTTCGTAAGAATGATTTATTTTCTATTTATCTTTACAGAAGCTTTTCATTATATTCACCTGTACTTATAATTTAATAGGTCTGTATTTAAATGTATGATTGTGTGTGTATTAAGAACTAATAGCGTTTTAATATCTTTTATTACTCAAAACTGGTATTCTCACTAAGAAAAATATCCTATTAAATAAAACTACAGAAAACAGGCTTTTCCTCTAAACAAATATGGCGCTGCAGTACTTCGTTTAAAATCAAGATTTACATTTTTTGGTTTATATTGAAGAAATACCTCTAAACCAATTTTTCTTACCGATCTGGATATCTTGGAGGAGAATCTATTGAATATTTCGAGGAAATTATAGTGTACGCAAATGTAAATTTTTAGTAGATGGTAAAATTTGTATTTACTTTAAACATGATAAACAGACCGTACGAGAACTTGGTAACCAGAACCGTGGTGTTAATTACATTTTGATGTCACCTTGATATACAAGGTGAGGTCTCTTCCCAACACTGCGTCCTTGATCGGTTGAAATCAAGAGGAATGAACCTCTGGCTTACTTTGCCTTCAACCAATATGCGGTTTCAGATGTTCTTTATATACTTTGCTAGTCTATATATTAATTCCTTTAAGAACACTAATGATTTTTTGCATTAATAGTAGTAATATAATTGAATAAAAATCAACCCTGAAATTGCTTAGAGTAAAGAGTTTAAAAACATCTTTATCACTTTGTTTACTTGCCGGCAATGTGTCGATGACGCCTCTGATATTGCGCATATCTATCTGTGACATTTAAAGTTACGAATATAGAATATGAGATCCGATGAAGTAGATATTTTTTTTATTTACTTTCAGATTCTACGTTGGGAGCAATGGAAAAATTTACGAAGGTGTCGGTTGGCTGCGATCAGGCTCCCATACCTACGGATATAACGACAACTCGATTGGGATCAACTTCATAGGCAACTACAATAGTAAGTAGACTTTCTATGTTGATGTTATTATTACAATTACATCGTGGCGATAGAAAGTAAATGATATTAGGTATTGTAAGTTCTACATTTAAATGTTAAGTTTGCAAATACATTATTTCTACTGCATTGTGATATTAAGCATGATAATAGATAGGATTAGTATTAGATGTCAATTCTACATTTAAATGTTAAGTTCCCAAATATTTTATTTCTACTGCGTTGTGATATCGGGCGTGACAATGGAGAGGAGTGTTATGACAATTCCACATATGTAAAATTAAATGTTAAGTTCACATAACCATATATAACAGCATCGTAACGATAGATAACATGCAATATAAGAGTATTAAGTGTCGTTAATTCTACATATAAATGTTAAGTTCACATGCACATTGTTTCCTGCTGCTTCGTGACGATACATGTACTGGTATAGGATAATACAGAGTATAATATTTCGTCAATTGTACATTGAAATGTTGATTTCACGTAAACATTGGCCTTAATGCGCCGTGAAAGTGTTTTTATTGTGTATTAACATTATCATTATTGAAAAACAATCGTCAAATATCTACTGAAACCAGACGTAGGGGTCTTATAACTTGGATAGGATATGAAGATGGTGATTGGCTTCAGACGCTCATGTGGTTGAATAGATATGAACCTAGTTGGCTAACATCCCTCTTCTAGAAAAAATTGTCAAAGATTGTGAAATGTTTCGGTTGCAGTGTGAAAAGTCCGAAAAACGTGTGAAAAGTGAAAAAAGCCTCTAAATTATTTTTGGGCGGCAACGCGTTGGTGATGCCTTTGATGTTATTGATGTCCATGGGCGGAGGTGACTTCTTACAACCAGGTGGCATGTCTGCCTAATAGCTTAATTAACTAGCTAAATTATGTTCTTTAGTTTCGTTGTTATATCAAGCTTTATATTCTGTTTTTATCTATTTACATTCCCAGTTCATTCGTTCTAATAATTATAGTAAAATTTATAATTTTGTTCAGAGTTATCGATATCTCTCAAAGGTTATCTGTATTTACGGCTTAGATTTTCCTGTTTGAGATTTATGACACATTATTTTTGTTATTTATTCTATTACTTATTGGCCGTAATGATCTTGCGTATTTTACGGGTATTATGTAAGGACTATCCATTATCGTACAGTAACTTTTTCTATACACAAGATATATCACTAATACGTTAATTAATAATATCCAAGAACTACATACATTTAAAATAAGAAAACTAAAAAGCATAGTTATTATTATTTAGTATTATTAAAATTGTAGGAATCGATTTATCGTATACTGCACCGCAGTTTTCCTCGCGTATAACTTAAAGAAATCACTAAGATCAGACTTATAGTAATTCAGTATATATGTATATAGCATTTTTAGTTTTATTTTAGTGAGGTATTAGTATGTATTGGTTTCCTCGCACTTGGATGTAGATAACGCAATATACAATACCATGAGTAAGACAGCATTCCCTTAAATCTGTTCCGACATAATTTAATGTCTGTACTTTATTTATTGTGAATGTAAACTATACCTTCATAGGAAATTGTATCTTTTTAAAATAAAACGGTAATTTGTGGGTATCATCGGAATTTGAGGAGTACCGTTTGCCCTATCACTGGTCCAGTCAAATCTAAAGCAATTATAACATTGCTTCGAAGAACTTTTATTTGAAGTCTACTTCCGTTACATTAAATTAGTGGTCTTAAATTTCGTACTAAAAGAATAAATTATTTGACCCAAAATGCCTAAATTTGCGAATTTCATTTTAGATCGACTAAAAACCAATATATTTGCAGTACCATTACATACGTATAATTAGCCATTACCCCAGCGCTCACGGATAAAGCAGTTTGATAGCGCTTTTTCTCAGACTTGTTTCACAAATATCAATATTTAAGACTAACCAAGAATTTTAGCGTAATGCGAAATAGCCGATAGCCTTCCTCATTAATGTGGCTATCATATAGA
This sequence comes from Megathymus violae, assembly GCA_003671415.1. NCBI lineage: Eukaryota > Metazoa > Arthropoda > Insecta > Lepidoptera > Hesperiidae > Megathymus > Megathymus violae. Next base: position 6,065,943 of record PDGT01000007.1, read on the forward strand.
ATTTTTTTTAAACCCAATAGGTAGTTCCCGAGATGAAATTCAGCTTTATTAAATTAGTATAGATTGTAAATTTTACACATTGTCGTAACGTACTGATTTATTCTGTGAGATACCCAGTAAATCCTTTGCGTAGTTTTTCTACACTTTATTTATAATCCGAGAGAATTAGTGAAATAATTGAGCTAAACAAAATTATAATTTCCAACTAATTTTTTTTACAGAGGACGTACCGACCGAAGAACAATTGAATGCCGTCAGGAATCTCTTGAAATGTGGCGTGGAACAAGGTCATCTCACCCAGGATTTCCGAGTGGTAGGCCAACGGCAGCTCATGGCCACAGAGGGACCGGGTCGAAAACTTTACACCGCCATACGAAAATGGCCAGAATGGCTTGAAGACACCAGCTCTATTAAGTCTTCTTAATATACCCTTTTATCATATGCTACTTAAATAGAGTTCAAAACTAGTGCAAAACCTAAACTGACATTTCCAAATTAATAATTAAATTTTGTATCAGGAAATTTAAATGATTCAAATTCTATATAATGTAACTATTGGATATTAAAGATGAAAACTTTTCATTTTCGATGTTTATTTTTAAGATATGATAAACAATTATATTATTGAAGTTGAAGGTCGAAGATATCGGCATAAAACTTCGCTGCACAAGGCTCTTAATTTTTGATATTCCCGCTACTAAATGCTTACCCGAAATCAGCAAAGACATACGAAGTAAAACATGGTCCAGGTCCAATTTATTATAGAATTAGAAATCAGTCAGTGTTTCATTATTTTTCGTGAATTATTTTGCTAATTAATTAACATAACACTTGAATAGTGATTCAACAACACCCAAAATATCTGAGAGACGTTTATCATATTTGAGACTTCAAGAGCTAACTTGGGTTCTCTTGTCTTGGAACAAAGCGCCCCGGGCACGTGTTTATAATGTCATTCATATCTTTCAATTTGGGTTGTCATTTCACAAGAATTTTCTTGAATTCCTAGCACGTTAGCCTCATGGCTTAAACCGACCGAACTAAATAAGTTGGTACACATGATAGTTGCATGGGTGACCACTATTAGATTGAGCGTTTTCGTGTAAGTGCCGAACAAGTAAGTTCAGAAGTGAACGGTAACGCCTATGATTGTTATCGTTAGAAAGCAAACGTAGAGCCGTTTTAAATCGTTGGCAATCTGGTTACTAACCCCATCCTGAGAAGTAAAGGGACAACCTCTGCAATCACGAGGAGAGCTGACTGCTAATTGAGGCTGTTAATTAGTTGAAGGATGGCCAAACGGTTATTATGTTGGTTGGGTTTGGGAGACTTATTTGATGGCAGTAATTTAGTGAATTAGAAATTGATCGCATTAACTTAAGCTAAAGAATATCACAGTGTAATTGTTCATTCACCGTTGCAAGCTAGCGAGGAAGTGAATATGGATTATTTTCTGAAATTGCTGGAGTTTGATTTGAGTACATTTACAATATAAAATAGGATACACTAAGCATTTTTATATTATAATGAATAAGTTTGAATTGTCGCTTAGAGATGGACAAATAGTATTTGAACAAACAGGGTTTCAACATTAACGCTATGTCGCAATATTAAATGTACACTTAGTTAATCTGCTTTATTTTTATTTCCTCATCATGTATTTTATCTCAAGTGTGAACACATTTATTAAGATTTTGTAAGCAATATCAAGTTATTTATTTACAAAAAAAATAACATTTAAAAGCGACAGGTTTCCATCAATGATATCACCTATCGTTGTAGCTTGCATTCCACGTCTTTGTTGATCCTACAAGGAAAATAATTTGAGGAAAATATATCGGCGCCGCATATTGTAACTTAGCATTTATAAGAATATTTTTAATCGTATTCCAAAAGAAGGACGTTCCAAACTCGTTTATATTATAATTAAATCTATTTGAAGCTGATGGATACGACTCTTTTTTCAAAGTTTTGGTTATTTAATCGATTTTAAGAAAATAAAATGAATGAAAGTCCCAGAGATGTAAAATTTATCACATTGGTTATATTCGTAACAAGCCAGGCTGACACATTGTTCTACTAATTCCTTGACGCAAACATGAGTAACAAGTGATAACAAGTATATAAATTGTTCCGGAATTCGTTAATAAATGTGCACAACTCCAACTATCCGATCTTAGTTATGTATTATTGTCTCATCGAGACTACGGATAAATATAGTAAAATTATGAACCCAAGTAGTCAATTACAACAGAACACAAGAGTTTAACAATACTGACGCTGCAGTCATGACCAGGCCTCAAGAATTATAATTACTTGTAAAATGCTGTTTTCTACAATTCATTAGTATCGTTAAACATACTGGGGTACACACGGGACGGACTATGTTATTTTATGGTGTTAGACTAATGTGCGAAACTATACTATTTTTGACAATCTCAATGTTTTTTTTAACTATCATTTTGAGAATGTCATTTGTGAATCTGTTCCCATGCAGATTTGTCTTTCTGAGAACCTGTTATTATGCAAATAAACGGAAGCGAATGCCGATGAATGAATTTAAAGTGAATTTAATTGGTGTGTTACATTTAAAATAATCGATTTTTTTCTCTCTGTCTGGCTAACTACTCGTAGATTGCTAGTTATAGTTTTAATTTGTCCCTTGTAACGCCACTTTAAAAACGGGCTTATAGATTCGCTTCTGACCGGTAACGCATTAGTGTCATCGACACGGATTGGTGGCGGTTACTTTTTATTTGCCGATAATTAATATTAAAAATGATGAAATGAAAACAAACTCCCTAAATAATGCTAGTTATCGAAAAAACACCGATTGTAAGCGAGGTATTTATTGGAAATCTACCGCAATGTACTTTAAACATATCTTCATCTCACTTTGGCACCGTAAACGAGTACGTCGTTTGCACATTATGTTTTATTGTTGTCTTCGTTACTCTTCTTGTTCTCCTTGTAACTGGAGTCTCACTTCACACTGAGATCTGTACCAGATCCACCACGCGAGCGCATGGCGAGTTGTAGCTGATACAATCCAACAGTAGTAACACACCTGGAAGCAAGGGAGGTGTATAAACAATCGTGTATAATATAATACGTACTAGAGCGGTACCATAAAAAATTACGTTTCGGGATGAGGTCCAGTAATCTTGTATTTCTATTCGAGTACCTAAATGTGACTGGGTGTCCATGTTGGCTTGCGTACAGTTTATTTTGGCCTAGTTGTTCTAGTATAATAAGTCTTAATTTAAATAAATTAAAAGTATTTTTTAATGTACAACTCCATTAATCCTCCTCTACTAATGGTATTTTATCCGTTTTGTAGTGTCTCACTTTTGAGAAATTTGCTTAGACACCGATGGTAGTTTAATTGTGTATGCACAGAGTAATAAAATCTAAAGTATATATATAATAATCCGCACAGTGACTCAAAGGTACAGAAGTTGATATCCTGCAGCACCATCTAGTGGCGATTTATAGCAACATGGGTGGTACAAAAACCTTCTCCACAAATAATATACAATTTGTGAGCGGTCAAACAAAATCAATGTCTATTAATTTATTACAGATTTACGATATTTTCAACTCCCTTAATAACTAAGTTATGCCATGCTACGCTAAATAATAAAAATTATGGCGCGATAAATTAACAGGGTTCATAACATCAGGGAATATGTTCGGAAGCGAAAATTCAAGTGTAATTATTATTTTCTCAAAATATTATAGTATCAGCGTCATATTATTACTAATAAACATTGCTTACTAATGACAAAATCTATTTAGTTTAATAAAAATTGTAAAAGCAGTACTATTTATTACTTACAGTTATTTTTATTGTCATTTATTGACCGACCATTAAAATAATCTCAGAGCTCTAACTCCAATGTTAACTGACGTAGGTACAATATAACGACTTGTGCCATAAATCAAAACAAAAATGATCGATTCACACTAGTATTTTTACGATTTAAAATATTTATTTCTCAAAAGGATTACAAAATTTACTTAACATGAGAAATACACGATAATTATTATAATCAAAAATTGCAAAGAAGCACGGTATATAGAAAGCCAAGTTATAAATACAATAAACAGTAATAGGTGTTTTCGAACGTGTCCAAATATATTACGAGAAATTGATTGCAATTTCTGAATATTTAGCGTTCGTGACAAGAGCAGTTTACTCATATAACTGTAGGATAGTTTTTTTTTTATGTTAACGGCCGACATACGATCAGACAGGACACCGGATGTTATGTGGTTACCATCAAAGGCATAACCCGCCAAAAAGGAAGCGGGAGCTCTTCGACATTGCGCCCTAATCACTTAAAAGCATTTCACGATTGATTCTTGGTTGGTAGCTAACTTGGTAGGTAAAACGTTATCATTCAGAAGTACCTACCCTTGCATTAATCTGAGTAGCACCTCCAGTCCATTCCAGTCCTGAGTCCAGAGACCTCAGAGATGGGGGGTTAGCAGGATGCACCACGAGCAGGGGAGGTTGATTTGCGCTCAAGGATACATTTAAATGGATGTGGAGGTACTTATAAAACTATTTCTGAGCACTGATCAGTTATTGTAAATACATTGGATATGTGATCGTGATTATATTTCTTAACCTAGATACGCCACTTGCCCGGATCCCCCAACAGACAGATCCCCGTGTTGGTGACTCATATAAACTCATATAAACCATTCGACTATCAAAACGTAAAATTTCAATAAAAAACTAACAAGTGTCATACAAGCCAGCACGAACGTGGAAGCCAGTGGCCACGGTGTGACGTGACTCTCATAACTCATAAGGCCGGCAAGCGTCCGGCCGGAGAGCCACGCCGCTAGCACGGCGAGCGGCGACATCAACATAATACCCAGCCCGTCTACCATTAGCTGTAAATGAACGTGAATACAGTAATTAATTGCACTATCTATAGAAATAAATCATTAATACAGTTGACAAACAGAGACGTAGCAATGACAAATGTGCGGGGTGTAAGAAATGAGACGCGTTCCCAAATAACTAACAGCGTTTGGGAAAAAATCGTTGAGTGAAAGCGCATTGTAAACTTGTGTACACCAATGTGAGCCAATTATATTTACTTCCGAAGGTTATACCGTTATATTAGTACGACGCGACTAAAATAACATCGGCGCAACTGAACATTGCAGTATCTCACTCTGATTGTATAGCACAGATATTTTCGTGGGCTAATAAAATCAAATGTTATGGCAGTGGAACTAATTAATATTGGGGTTTTTGTTCCCATTTGTTTTAGTTTTTTTTTCTTATTTTAAATACTTGTCAGCGACAACAGAGTGTCGTTATGGTGTAGTGATGGGTAAGCCGTACAACGTTTCCAACGGTAGACGTAGACTAAGGGAATATAGATGGTGATTATTTTAATTATTGACAAAGTACCAAAACACTTGTATGTACAATAAAACATAAGGGTTATGTATTAGCTCATAATTTTCTTCTTTCCAAATGATCTATTCCCATTAAGTTCTTTGCCCAAAATGTCTATGCAGGCGCAAATTCTTGTCAACCAAAAAAACAAAGAACGAAAACCAAAAAAATATGTTAAGGATATGACGAAGGAAAACATTTTTAGGACTTTTAATTTAATTGCTTGAGTGTTTTATTAGTTATTCTGATTTTGATTGAAAAGCATTTTATGTGAAAAGAATCACCAATTTGCCACTTCTACATTGTTTTCAATGCCGCCACTGGCATGTTGAAGTAAGTACCAAATTGTGTTATCGTCAATTTATTATTTATTTATTTTGACAAAATCCACAACCCTTAATTAAATAATAGCTCATGTATCTTATAGTTATATTAACACTTACAACCAATTACGGTTTTACATTTTTATACAAAAATTATATTACACGACTATATAATCAATATAATGATATATAGTCATATATAGTCATTTGACTATATAGTCACTAAGGTCTGTCACACGTTAAATACAACTGTGATTCAATATTCCTATATCATTATCGTAATGTGCTTTTGCGGGTACTTGCATGTGTGTGTGTGTGTGTGTGGTCATGTAATGCAAATATACAACAAAAAAAGTTAATAAAAAAAAACTTATATTCAATATATATACATTATAATACATTAATTTATTATTATTTATTAATAAATAAACACTAATAAATAAAACAATCAATTACTTATTATTTCAATCGAATGTTTTGTTTGTTTTTAAATTTGAGACCCTTTTATAATTTTACTTACTCCCCTTTTGAAAGATTCTTTATTATTATGGAAAATGTCGATTGTATTAAATACTTTCTTGTAGCTTCTACTTTACATAATAATGACTACTTTTCTGATTCGAATATTTGGGACATTAAAACAAAAAATATTGGAATCAAGTTCGGAGCAGTCTATGAACCCATTACAAATGCCATGAAGAAAGGACATATCACTTCCGTTCCGTCTACCCTCCAGATACATAAGATGGTGATGTAAACACGAATAAAAAAAATCTTATAAAAACTAATCGACGGTAATATATGTGGTGCACAAAATAATATTACACATTACTGAAAAATCTTGCATCGCGCTATTGTTGCTAGGCAAAGAAATAATAATTAGTTTTTGATGTTTTCATTATATTGAGGAGACACCAATTGTACTGTAATATGTTCTGTATAAATATATAATATGTTCTGTGCAAATATTTCCACCCAGCATTCGAAAGTCCCATGACCTTTTACGAACACTGTACAAGCATTGAGACATTTCCCAATAAAGTAAACGATGAAGTAAAATATTATCAGATAGAATCTTCTTTATTGAGCCCCAATAAGCGTCCCAGTACTTATCAATGTTATAAACGATAACAATAAAATATATTTTTTAATATATATTACTATGTATATATACTTTACTATGTATATATTACTATATATGTATATAATATACATTTAAATGTGTAATATATTCGTAACCCATAAAGTTGTTATTTATTCATTGTTATGAAATCACTTCTGCATACATGTCCATAACTAATAAGTGTATTTCATTTTAAAGATATTTCAACTTACTAATCCGAATATCTTATTAAATTCCAGTATTGGATAGAGGCTAACTGGCGTCTATATGATCAAGATCTCTCTGAATTTGTCGGATATAGGATGTTTGCCTAATTTGCCTTTCCATTAAGAGACCAAGGTAGTTTTGATTTACAGAATGCGTCGAACACGTACGTACGTGCGTAACAACAAGTAAGTAAGTAACAAGTTATTTAAAAAATACATATATGAACCGTAATAACGTAAAGTGTAATATGAAGTAGTTGTGGGGACTTAGATAGAACACCTACTTTATAAATTACCGTACCACTCTTTTTACTGTAGTAAAACAGAAAAAGTAGGTATAATTGTGGTCCGAGCGGACTGTATGGCATTATACTGCAAGGTACGGGTCTGTCCTCGTAAAGGGTTTAAAAGTGTACATAACTATGCTGACAAGGGTAGGTTGGTACATGTAACAGTAAGTAGCTTACACAAATGTGAGAAGTTATTACTATATAATGATAACAACTATACTTTACAAATCCGTCGAAGTACAGAAGAGAAGAAATTTTGTTATTAATAAGACAGTTCATAAATTAACGATTTAAGCTCAAACATTTGAATTATGACGTTTAATACAACAACGTACCTGTTTAGCGTTTTGACTTAAAATCCAGAGGATCAACGCTCTCGGAACACCGTATCGATGCACCCGTCTAGTAGCGTATCGCGTACCACAGAGCTCACATCTCGACTTTCCAGATTCGGTTAGCCACCTTTCCAAGCATTTCACATGCACTTGACCGACGGTACCGCGGCAAGAACATGCCGATATCATCTGTCCGAGCTCATGGTTCAATGTATCTCCACCGTGGCAGATTCGGCACATGTCATCTAAAGTATGGTGACTTGCTTGCGCTTCTTCTATCTCTTCCTCAACGTCACCAATAGTTTCTATTTTTACTTCCGTTTCATGACTCCAATCAACGGAACTAATCCCAACAGATTTTTTAAAATGATCAATCTTAGTATGGTCTTCTGGATTTACTATTCTCCTCTTAGGACTTCTAACTTTCATTCGATGTTGACGAGGGTACTTATCTCGTTTTATAGGATTCTTTTCTCTGTGTACGTATTTTTCTTCTTTCGTGTTATCATATTTTGAACACGGCATTGTTTCCTTTGAATGTTCAGATAATGAGTCGTTGGATGCGTTCAAAAGGTTGAATAAATCAATAGCGCTAGAACTAGCCATCACATCTTTGTCTACTGCGATAGATGAATTCTTTTTTATTGTTATGTCGGAGGAGATACTGTCACATTCAGCAACAATCTCTAAAGTGGAGCCATTCTTTGAGCTGTTTGGACAATATTTATTTTTAAGTTTGCTTGCATATATTCCATTCAAAGGTTGCGTAATTTTTCCACTTTCATGCGAATCTGGGGGGCTGCAAATAATTTTAAAACATTTTGATAAAGCTTTTCAATATTAGTAAGTAATCTTTTTATGACTAGTGACATGAGATTATTCCTTGTCTGTAATCGTTACTATACACTTTAAAAATTGTCTGAAAGCCAGTTCTATTTCTCGGTTCGTAGGCGTAATTACGACGTACCTGCTTTTACCCGGTCACTCACATGTGCGCAAAGGTTTGAAATTTGTACGAATGTTCGCACGTATGTGAAGGGCTGATAAGCAAATAGGCTCGCATATGAGTATGCAAATCTATTTGCGCATCCTCCTACACTCCATCAATTTCCAATATAGAGAGTAGCTGGAACTACTACTAAAGTACGTATTAGTAGTTAAGGTTATAGTAATTATAGTATACGCTGCAAACTACGAAAAATAAAGACATCTATCACCTATGCAATCGTGTGCGCAACTGGTCGCACGAATGTGTGGGTGACTACGCGAATGTTCGAAGTTCGCGTGCTTTGATGTGCGACAAAAACCGACACAGCTTGGAAAACCACGAATGCATCAAAAACTTCGCATAATCATTTGCGAAGGTCGTCCTACACTTGTAGGTTCGCGTATTCGCGCGAATGTGAGTGACCGGCATTAGTGCAATGCAATTGGATTTGATGTCATTCAAGGACAAGAATTCCATTTCCATGTCATGATAATAAACGCTTATTTTGTTAATATGTAATTTTATTGTTAAAACAATTAAGTATAGGGTGCGTTGATTTTTTTTCGATCATATATTTTGCGATACAATTTGTTGTTATCGTGACACATGCCTTAAAAATCTTTGTAATCTTCATGTAATGTCATTATAAAAGTAGATATACTTTTAAGCAATATTGTTGCTCACAAAAAATAGTAAAAATTACTGTTGGTCATTGTAATAAATGTATAATTTGAAATGTATAAGTGAAGTCGATGTAATGCAGAGAAGCTAGGAACTATGAATAGTGCTTATGTTACATTAAAAATTAAAGATACTATACCTGACATGTGCCCCATCCTGTGATTTAGTTGGATCTCTTCCCCGTATTTCCTTTTGAACGGAGAATCTTCTGCGCCTCGAATTTGGCATTTCACTAAAATTTTAATGTTTTTGTTTTATTTCAAACTATTTGTTAAATAAATTCACGTTACCTACTCGTTCATCTTTGGTGCCAAATTTGACATATAATTTTATTATTTTTAATTTGTATACGTCACTGTTATAGTACATATGAAACATATTTAAAGTATTTTGTTATATTAAAATCTTTTTCAGACTTGTTTTTATTATGTAATAATTAAATATCTCATTTATTTTACTTCATGCGAATAACAGACTTACAAGGATACTATTAGATTTCCTATAAGCTGTTTCAGTTTATTATGAACTTGGTAGGAAATTTGTTGACTTTTATTACATAGATGTGCCTACATTTTAAAAACTCAAAGCTTATTTTATAAGTTTCGATTTATCGCGACTACTCCAGTAGCACAGGTGCGAGCAGACTAAATATGAATTCGTATCGTCTGCAGTATCGACTTTAAATATTTTTAGATACTAACAATGTTACAACTATAAGTGTATGTTAAATGGTTAAGTTATAATAACTGATTTATTTTGATTTCAATTTGAATATAATTTTTAGTTCTGTTTTGTCACGGTTTGTATAAAAATTACATTTTTATTTTTTGTTTCTCTGCTAACAGATCAATTTAATTATAAGATTTGTTAAATACTGCAGTAAGACATACTCGTAGTTAGGTTGTACGCACGTATAGGAACTTAAACTAAACAAGTTAAGAGACTTTGGATAGGTCTTGATTAATTTACGTTATAATAATGTTAATTCCAGATTTACTGAAGAGATGTTGATTTGTTGTAATCTCGATTAGAATGTCTTGGTATATGATCTTTTGCTGATAGTATCTGGTATAAACATGTCATATTAATAACATTTTATAAAGCACAAGTTCACTAACACATATCCAACAAAATATATGTTTACGATGAGAAAAATACCTTAGCAAACGGATATAGCATTTTATTGCTAAATAAACCATAACGTGTGGCTAATAATCACGCGGCGTACGGCCGTGTGGTAAAGTTGACGGGCTCATCTGTCATTAGTTTCTGCCAATGTCAACTGTCAAGAGTTTCTCACCGCCACCGCAGTCTAGCTGTTATCATGGTCCATGTAATTGGGTCGAAGTATCGGTAAAAAACACAAAAATCGTGACTATCCGTTACAGTTAAAATTTATAATGTGCGCGATGATCATATAATTTAAAATGATGTACTCGGACATTTATCAAAACGAGTAAAATTCAAAAATTTATCAACAAGTGGCACAATTTCTGTTTCTTAATCACTGTATGTATATGTGACTAGGGGCTCGTCCCAACTTCGTTCGAATTCAAAAATTATACAGTTAATATTTAGTCTATGTACGTCTGGAATAATGCATCATTCAATTAATAAAATATTTTTAAGATATGTGTCGTGGTTTCAGAGATTACTTTCCGCATATACACGAACTCACAAAATTTTCACTCTCTCTACGGTTTTGCGTATATAATAGATATTCGTAATTTCGTAGATATTATAATATGACTGAGTATGAGTTTCACTTCAAATTTATACAGATATGGAATTGTAATGTTAAAAAGTATTTTTATTTGGTTCTTAGTATCAAGGTGGAAGATAAAACCTTAAAAAAATACTAAAGACATCCTGCGGGTACCTGGCGTGGTTGAGAGATTTATATATACCGAAACTCCTCCAACTCTGTCTCTGGTTCTTTATGCATTTACGTAATCCACTTCTTTCGTCCAGAATTTTGCGACACTTGCACAGACTTGCGAGAACACCGTAATTAATATTATAGGAAGCTGTTTTATAAAATATAAAATATAAATATTTTTAATAATGATGCCGTTATATAATGAAATATTAGGTCTTTACCTATGAAATTGCCGTTCTGCTGTACTGGCCATTTCAAATCAAAATATTTTTTTTTGGCTGATAATTCTAATTTCAAATTAATTTTATTTTAAAAACATGGAATTCTTTTTTCTAAAATCGTCATTTGTTTAATAGTTAGTGTTTTGTTTTCAACGCATTCGAACATTTTTTGTCATCATGGATACGTTAAAAATTCGAGTAATTATGGAGTATGAGTACCGTCGTGGCAGCAAAGCGGCACAAGCGGCACGCAATCATCAAAATCAACGACGTTTTCGGAGCGAACACTTCAAACGAACGCACCATCCGTTATTGGTTTGCCCGCTTTCGTTCTGGAAATTTTGACCTGAAAATGAACCCCGGGGTCGTCCGAAAACTTTGGTCGACAATGACGAATTAAGGGCGATTGTGGAAGCTGATGAAACTCAATCTACGGCTGAATTAGCAACAGCTTTCGACATTAGCATCAAAACAATATTGGTCCATTTTCGTCAAATTGGCAAGGTAAAAAAGCTTGACAAATGAGTACCCCACGAACTTATTGATCGCCAGCGCGAAGTACGCGTCGAGAGGTGCCTTGCATTGCTCAACAGGCATACAAATGAAGGAATTCTGAACCGCATTGTTACTTGTGACGAGAAATGGATCCTGTTCGACAATCGTAAGTGCTCAGTAAGTTGGTTGGACCCTGGTTCAGCACCCAAACAATGCCCTAAACGAAAACTTACCCCTAGAAAAGTGATGGTCACTGTTTGGTGGTCTAACGCGGGTGTAATTCATCACAGCTTCTTACCAAACGGGACGAGCATTACTGCAGATGTGTATTGTGAAGAACTGAATACAATGATGGCGAAGCTCGCACGTCTCCAACCAGCTTTGGTCAATCGTTCGGCTCCACTGCTCTTGCACGACAACGCGCGACCTTATACTGCACCGCAGACGGTCTCTAAGCTACAAGATCTGGGGTTGGAAGTTCTCCGTCATCCGCCGTACTCACCAGACCTTGCGCCTACAGACTTCTACTTTTTCCAGAATTTGGATAACTGCTTGGCGGGAAAAAAATTCAATACTCGAGAGACAGTACAAAATGCCTTTGAAGAATTTGTTGCCTCCCGTCCAGCTGATTTTTTTAAAAAGGGCATCAATAAGCTACCAATGCGTTGGCTAAGATGCATTGATTGCATGGGTGATTACTTTGATTAATAGAAATAAAAAATATAGAAAAAAAATACGCTTCATTTATTTCATGAAAAACGGCAATTTCATAGGTAAAGACCTATTATAAGGATCACTCTCCACGCGAGCGCAATTTGTGTATGCGCAATAGTTGAAATTATAGGCACTTATTATGGCGCGTTTTAAAAAAAATTGTGTTTGTTTTTCAGGATACAATGGAACCATGTAACACACAATATTTTTGTAATTATCAGTTATACTCATATCTGTATAGTGGCCACCTTCGTCATAGGCATCCGTAACATCAATGGTGTCACCAACTCGTTGTTGTCCAAGAAAGAAGAGCGGGGTGCGCTTAGTTGTGGCTCTCCGCCGCTGTAACCGAAACATTAAAATAATTTTACGGTTGATTCTTGAAGTGGAATGGTAGTTTTTCAGGCAAGTAAAACCTTAAGACTATTGGGATTATATTACGTGGGCGAAAAGAAAGCGTTAGAGTTTAGGATTTAAATTAATTGTTACTTTAATCCTTGGATAATAATTACTGAGAAGCCATACATCTGTTTGTTATCAAGTAGATCTTGAGATTAAGAGCAAGAGATGTTTTTTGCGCCCAAGCTAAAAGAAAGGGCTACCCTCCGGGGATGCGCAGGAGGGAGGTGGTGAATGTTCATGCATACTAGTGCAACCGCTTGCTTGAAGATAGACCTTTTGTTTTTTTTTGTTGACGAGGGGGAGACCTTCAAAAGGTACCCGGTGCAGTGGGAGCGACGCCGGTGTATGTGGGATTTTTACCGCACTAAAATCCCCCTAGTGGCCTTCCTCAGCGCTGTGATAGGACTCCGGGATCTGCAACGGAACACAACCGGAGTCCTATAAGCGCGTGCCCCGCCGGGCTCTGCTCGGGGTGACGAACTACACCCCTTGCTTCTTGGTCTTACGCCGGTATGCGGCCACGCATACGGACGTCCTCCCCGGGGTCGTTGGCTTGACGGTTCGGGCTCCCACCCTAGCCGCCCACGACCCCGGAAGCCCCCTTTTAGTCGCCTCTTACGACAGGCAGGGGATACCGTAGCCCTATTGTGGTCCCGGGCTACAGGGACATGCTTGACGATAGACCTAGGTGTCTATCCACTAAACATCATTTGAAGTTGGCTATTGCCCTGCGGCCTCTAAGCCTTCATCGCTTGTGACCCCTCTTAGGGAAGAGGGGCGCTAAGAGCAAGAGACTGAATCGAGTTATTTTTATATACTTATAACTGGAAGCATGGACAAATTAAAAAAACATAGATGGCGCTTCTGGCAAGTAAAAAAATATTTAAATCAAATTATTACTTTAAATTTTTTGCAAATTCAAAAAAAAATTAACCAACCATGACCATGCACGTAGTAACATCGTGAGTGATATGAAGCTTATCGACCATCATTAGCATGTATGTTGTATAGCATGTTTCACGACGATCACGGGCAATTTATTTGTATTTAAGACGAGAAATGGCCTTCACTCACAAAAAAATATTTCTCATTATCTACTTCCATCGATTGAATTTCATTGAACGATAGATTTGTAGGTTATTAAATTATTGGAAACGTGTAGCCGATTTTCGCAAAAGTATTGAATGAATTCAGATTGAAACGACGACAGCAATTTGTTGAGCGAATGACGTACTGCCGACCCTTGTCGTTGAAATGGCTTGGTATCAAAGACATTTAAGATATATTTAGTCTCATGTGTAACATAGTTAGGCGGGGTTGTTATCAAAAACCGTATTAAATTCAATGGAGCGTATCTTAGATATGTGTCTATCATAGAAAGAGACTGAATGTTCAATTCAGCAAAGATATTGTAGACAAATATGTATGCCCGTCTGCATCACTACGTTCGCATGCAATTTTCCTTATTATTTTTTTTTGTAAAAACAAGCAGTTGACCCACCTGATCGTAAGTGGTAACCGTCACCCGTAGACTTCCGTCACACCAAAGGCTTTACCGAAGCGTTGTTGACCGAAAGGGATGCGGGGGTGTCATTTATTATTATTGAATTTCCCACAATGCGACCGAAACAGATATTAACCATTTTACGGTTCATTTTTCAAGGTGAGTGTTAGCTAGCCAATCGGGGAAAATATCTTAACATCACGTAAGTACCGTCGCGATTAAACTAGGTGGTACAGGGTCCAACGACCTCTGTTAGGAGAGACCGTGCGCCACAGCCTTGTCCGTTGTTGGGAGGTTGGCTTGCACTCAAGGTTGGATAGAGTCCCTTACACTCCTTGATATCATATTACAGCAAAAGTTGTTTATATATAAAATTCATTTGCTACTTCGTCACTGGAATTCGATCATTCAGAATAAGACGACAATAGTCGATCGCCTGGTTCAAATTTTAATTGGCTTCATTAAAATTATTTTTAGTATGTATGGGCACCTAATTACTAGGGTTTAGAACCAGGAATTCATGGAAATGGGAATGTTTCTAGAACCGGGACTGAGGCTTCTAGTCTAGCTCTTTCGGGACTTTTTGTTTCGAGTGTCTTTAGTCTCAAACCCATTGCTAAGTGACAAAATAACATCAATAATATCGAAATAATTATTTGACAGTATTATCTTAAGTTAATTGCGTATAACATCGCATCGCACCGATTGAGTTCGGTTCAAACTCGGCCCACTTCGCGTCGCAACGTATCACTCTCTCGGACCTTATGTTTCTTCATTTGTTTACATTAGTCTCTGTTGTCTTGTGATGTAGTGTATATGACTTTTACTAAGTAATTTATGTTTTTTTTTATGTCTTTCGCCATAGAAATTAAAAATTAAGGTTTATTAAAAATATTCAGTTTACAAATAAAGCTGCCTTCCTACCTGCATAAGTAATCCTAACTCGATTTTCATTCTGAGCAAGACTTTTTGTGAATTTGAAAGATTTAACTCTGGTAAAGAAATTTCCGAAAATCCTTGTAATTCCCGGTTCCACTAAAATCCCTCGGTTCTGGAAACCCTACTAAGTATATGCTATACGTCACGTCAGTTGTTCTCCTTGCGCAACAAAAGCTAGTGTACCCGATTATCTATACTAATAATAAAATTCTAACTAATCGCTTTCTGTACATGAACGATATACGAGAAAAAACATTATTACGGGCCTTTATTAACGCAATAGATCACAAAACAATAGTTGCTAGAACTTTTGTCTCTGTGTGTGCGTTTGTTCCCGCTAATCTCAGAAACGGCATAACCGATTTCGTTTTGATTTTCATTAATATATTGCAGTAAGCGTCATTTAATACTTAAAGTTTGTTCCATTGCAATCCGTCCATAAATAAAAAAGTTATAAGTTAATTTAAAATAATTTACGGCGTAGTTTTCCTGAAGCGAAGCGAGGGGAGTTTGCAAGTATTACTAATTACTAGTAAACCGCCTTAGCTTTGCTTCTCAAAAACTACCTTGGGCTTAGAAAAAGCACCTTCATTGTTTAAGGACTGAGTTTTTCTCGTTTTGTTAATTAGAAATGATTGCGATGAAACGAATTTTTAATATCAAGTGATGCTTACAGCAATATATTAGTGAAAACCAAAATGAAATCAGTTAAGCCGTTTCTGAGATTAGCGCGCACCAACGCACAGACAAACAAACAAAAATTCTAACAATTTTTTTTTGGGTTCTGGTCCCTTAATATTAGTTTTTAATATAAGTTAATATTAATATTAAATTAATATTAAATTAATAACAAAAATTAATATTAATATTAAATTAAATTAAATTAAATTAAGTTAAATTAATATTAGTTAATATTAGTTTTTCTTATACAACGTGACTATTAGTAGATACTAAAACCGAGACACGTGTCGAATATTTCGGTTTAAATAATCTACATAAAAATTGCCAAAGGTGTATCTTTAAAACTCACCAAGTTACAAGCTTCTTGAGTTCATCCTCTGTCCTCCGTATTACATGGTCACCGCGCGCAGCGCGCCCGCGCTGCACAGCTGATTGATAACTATAGCGCGATTAAACATGGTCACTTAGCGTTGCACTGTGCAACATGCACATGCACGACATAACAATACACGTATTTGTTCACACAGACACTACCCATCACACTTTTTATCGTCACTCAAACGTAACTTAAGAACTGTTCAAAATGACCTCCATTTTTCCTAATGCACAAACGAGCGCGCTTGCGTAAATTTCTTTTTAACCTCCTCAATACGTACCGATCATTTTTAATTGTGTCTAAGGCACTTTCTATTTTATTTTTTAAATCTATTTCATTATGCGGCTCTGTTTGATGGACTATGTCTTTGACATGTCCCCATAGGTAAAAGTCGAGCGGTGTAAGGTCTGGGGATCGTGCTAGCCACTGCACTGGCCCGCCGCGACCGATCCAAAGCTCGCCGTATTCCCGATTCAGAAATTCTCTGACTTGAGTAGAAATATGTCCGGGTGCTCCATCATGCTGGTAATAGAGACCGCCCCGATAAGTTTCAAGCGGTAGGTCTTCTAAAATGTCGGGTAAAACATTCCTCAGGAATTGTAAATATGTTTGTGAATTTAACCTTGGCAAATAAATAGGACCTATTACAGTTTGGTTCACTATTCCCGCCCATACGTTTACCGAGAACCTATGCTGAAAAGAATCGGAGCGTACCAGATGTGGGTTTTCATGACTCCAGTGGTGACTGTTGTGGATGTTGAAAAGTCCGCGACGTGTGAATGTACACTCGTCGGTCCACAAAATATTGGCGTTTTGCGTATTAAGAAGCCACCGGCAAAACTCAACTCGTTGTGTGTGATCATTTTCACTAAGCTCTTGAGCGCGTCGGAAATGGTAAGGGTACTGTCCGTCATCATGTAACGTCTGCCAAGCATAAGCTTGACTGACGTCAAATTCTCTGGCGACCTGTCTTGTGCTCCTTTCAGGATTGTCGGCTACGTAGTCCAAAATCCTTTCTTGGACTGCCGTTGGTATGCGACTCACACCACGATTAACTGCGGTCGGAGGCCGGAACTCCCCGTTGTCCCTTAGGCGTTGAGTGGCGGAAAGCATGGTGTTTCATGACACTCTTACACCAAATTGTTCTTCGTACCGTCGCACTGCCATAGTAACATTATCACCGCACACTGCTAACGTTCGCACCATTTCTGTGTACTGGACATTGTTGTAGCGAAAACTCATTGTTATAATTTTTAAGTCACGAAAATTTAATGACGGAATCGCACACGCACACGCCGATCGCTAGCTTTCGGGTGACTGCGGGCGGCGAAATACACCGTCAAAGACGGTGGTTTCAAGTCAAAGCGTAACGCCGACGCCGCGACACACGCCGCTAACTTAGAGGAGATCAAATAGTAATATTTTTAAAATATTTTTCGGACAAAATATAACATGGTGTAAAAAATATTGCATTCGATTCAGTTACTGAATCTGTACAAACTACTTTCAGGTTTAGTGTCTACTCAAAATCACGTTGTATATCCTTCATGTTAGAATTTTATTACATGTATAGATAGATATATATGTATATATATATATATATATATATATATATATATACTATCGATAATTAATTTGCTGCAATCTTCAAGAGGATTTTTGGCAATCCAAATATAGTAAATATTGGTGACCCCCAACGTGATTTTTTTGTCTTTTGATAGCCTTTCCACGGCAAAAGCTACCACCGGTGTTCACATACTTAGTACGAGGCAGTATCATAGCTTTAAAGCTAATGTCGCCCAATAAAAAAGTTAAAACCCGCTTTTTTGTTGGTGAGCACTTATCATTAGGTTGATCGTCAGCTTGTTTGTTGGTTATTCACGTAAAGAAATTTAACCTGCTTTTTATCTGACTTGCTATTTCATATTCTTTGATTGGATTCCATTATCGTTCCATTTCTGGGATCTAAGCGCTCAGAATGAACCTCAATACTCGAAAACTTTAGCCAAGTTCCAGTTGGCTGACGTTACATAGTGAGATAAGTAATTGTGTAATTTTTTTTTATTCAAAACGAACATTACTTAATATTATATTGAAGTTTATGGATAAATGTTTAAAATCTATAAGTTATCTCGTATTTTTTGCTATTTTGTCATTTATGTATGTATGCTTAAATACGTTCTACAATAAGTTAAACATAGAAATTATTGACCTTATAACTGTTATTATATCATAAAAGAAAATTTGCGAGTTCGAGTGAATTTAAGCTAAAATACTAAATTTATTCAATCATAGTTAAAAATGATAAATGTTTTCGTCTCTTTTGAAATAAAATAACGAGATTTCATTATAACAAGAATTTTACTAGAAAAAGGCTCTGTTTACTCATATTTATTTAGTATAATATTTTAACGAAATTCCCGAGTCTGGACATTCAAATAATTCAATTGGTTTTTTATTAAAATACAGTATGGATTCTTTTTAACGCGCATGACTTCGTACTCCTAAAATCTTAAATTGATTTTGATTATTTTGTTTATTAAATTGAGATTGGAACTGGAACTACGTTATTTCGATTCCAATAAAATAAGCTACAAATATTGTTTATGAAAGATGTTGCGCGCCTTGTCGAACAAAATTTGTACTTACGTGATCCGAAACGTAAGCTTCGCTGTTAAGGTAACGCTTATAGATTGTTTGTTAGTCAATAAAAATAGAAAAATGGAAAAAGTGCTGACATGCGAGGGAGTGTGATTTTATTTGCGACCAAATTCCAACCTCGTCGTCGTTCTCTTACCGTTGAAGTTAGGGCCTATTTTGTGTTCAATCTTTCGAGTTCAGTCTTTCTGAAATGCCCATGACGCGTGGACGCCTGCGGGTGCCCCCGTTTTTGGGGGTTCGCGATTCGACAGGCTAAAACTTAATGTTGAAATTTAAATAGTTATTATGAAGTTATTATGAATGCAGTTATTATGAAGTTTGAAATTATTTATTGCAGTCAGTGTTATGTGTTGTGGTGAATTCTGAAACTTTGGTAAAGTTTGCTCCAAAGTTTAGGATGATTTGAATCGGTAAGGACTTATCGTCCGAGTCTTTTGTTTTTTGTGATGTTGCTATTTAATGAATTTATTTCTTATTTTGTTCGAAATTTCGGCTTTTACTTCTTTGATGTTTAAATATGAACTTTTAACAGTTTTAGGAAAGTATTATTTAGTTAGATATTTTTTTTTTATTGCTTAATTAACTCAAAATTAGCAGGGAATCTTCGGTCTACCCAAAGGGGTTAATGACTTATTGCTATTGTGGTGACAAATAATAGTCGTAGCGCAGACCTGGTGCTATATGAATAGTATCACCAACTAACCACAAGAAACTGATCATACATTTACGTATTGTGATGTTGTGTGTGCATTATTCATTGAAAAAACCAAAGAGATTTGCTTCAAGAAAAATTCCTTTACGGCATCAAAAATGTGTTTGAAAATCGTAGTTGAATTGAAAATCCACAGATCCGTAGGCAGGATGCCTTAGTCAATTCAAAAGTATTTGTTTTCCTGCTCGCGTCATTTTACAAATTATGTACATATTACAAAGTGACGGATATTACATTTCACTTGTATCCTTCACCGTAGGATAATATCGTGAAGAAACCTGCTGCGAGTTCTCCATAATATTCTCAAAGGTATGTATGTGCAAAGGTAACTCAGCCAATCCGCACTTGGTTAGCATGATAAACTATGGCCTACACCACGCCCTGTGCCTAGCAGTGAGACGATATATTATGCGCTATAATAACGATGATTATTACATCAAATTATGCATAATTTAGGAATCATAATTCTTTGTCATTAAACCCAAACCATACTTACTTAAGCCAGCCACTGCATGGCATCAAACTCTTTTCCGGTTTGAATTGGTATCTTCTAATTATCCTATTCAAGTTAATGGACAATATCAGTGTCGGAAATTTCTACATCGCTTGACTCGCCTCCAACTTGCGTAATTTTTTATTATCTAAGGAAGTATAAAGGAAGCACGAAAGTTTTGATAATGGACAGAAATTATCCGAAGTAAAAAGAAGTTTACGTTTTTATTTCAGTCATAATACGATGTACCTTCTTTACATTCTTGCAAGAATGTGCTAAGGCTTTGTTAAGTATATATTTTTTACTATTTATATTTATTTAATGTTATTTCAATTCGACTCAATCTCGACTCGGAAGTAATTTTGGGGAAAATAAATCGATTACGGTTAAGTAGTTTTAATCTTTTGGACCATATAAATATGCTGTGTTTTTATATAATCTTATCTACTTAATGGTCTGTCATATTGATAATTACTGCTTCTTGTCGTTTTACTCGGCCTTGCTGGCATGATAATAATATCTCATAAATGTATGTCTATAAGAGAGCCACATAAAAGAGCTATTACATATCAAATATTTATTTAAACTTTCTTATACCCAATGAAACGGTGGGCTTCATGCTACTATATAATATGTATGTATATATACATATACGTACGAGTATAAAGAATAATATGTATGTGACAATAACTGCAAAGTGAATATGTGCAAAAGGTGTAAGACGAAATACAGAAAAGAAAATTAAGTAGTTTAGGTAAATGTGTGCACTATCTGCTGCTACTAAAAGTTGATTCCCATTGCATGAGAAAGTGATCAGTGACTGTATTATCCAGAAGTAAAAGATACGAATTAAATTTTATGTGATATTAAATAAATTTCATTGATATAGGTAATCGTAATAGGTTATAGGATGGTAAGTGCTCATCACCGCCGATGGGCATCCGTTACACCAAACGTTGCCTGTCCGACACTGCATCTGACACGTTAAATTTTTTTTCTATTGAATCTAGAAGGAGGGCGGTGGTGAGCCAAGCAGGCGGAGAAATTCAGCCAAGATGCACGAATTCCTTCGGAAAAAACAGAACGGGTCGACTTTGCTTTAGATTCACAAATATATGTAGGTAGTTACTACGAAGTAATATCCGTATTAATATTATAAAGGAGAATCCGTATTTCGTGAGTATGTGTGTGTGTGAAGGGTAATCTCCGTAATCGCGGTATCTATTTGAAAAATTTATTTACCATTTGAAAAGGCACTGTTTTTGAAGAGAATAGGCTATACAAATACCTATAATCGTGAAAGAAGATAGGGCGGGCCGCTAATTAATAATAGAAATTATATTACATCCAAGATATGTACGGTATGTTTTTTGAAGATTGTGTGCGATGTTCTAGGCTTTCCACGATAACAGAGGTCATGTCGTTCATACATTCATACACCAATACATAAATTAAATATGACTGAAGAAACTCCTATGTCTCAACCTGTTATGATATACAATCTCGTTTTAGAGACAAAGTTTAATTAGTTTTAATGTTCCTGACGAATTAACACAACACCGAACTCTCGAAAATCGTAATAGACTACAGTATAAAAGCCAATTCATGCGTGTCAATCAACATTTACGGGTACGTGCCAATGTGTTTATATCCTTGATAACAGTTTATCAAATTATGATCTGCTAAATGTTGCCACACCGGCTGCTACTCAAAAGCATTTGATCGCTAATAGTCTGCGTAAATGCTAGGATACATAAAAAGCATTTCCCAAGTACTAAAGGTAAACGAACAAGGCTGCTGATTCGTGATTATCAAAATATCTATTATGTCAATGGTGAGATCACTGTTATAATTTAGGTGTGTAAGGGGGTTCACCTATCCTTGAATCAAACCTTCAACCTCTTCTGTTGTTGTGCATTCTGCTGAACAATAGACGAGTTTCGAACGGTTTCTCTTGTTGGTTGGATGGCTCTGCATCACTCGGTTTAATTGATGGTATTGTTCTTTCCCTGCGTGGTTTACTAGCAACCGTGAAACGTTTTATGTATTTCGGTTGCCCGGTACAAAATTTCATGCTGATGGATCCATCCATGATTCCATGATAGCAAAGCTGAGGGCTCGCATTTAATTTTTTTTTTTAATTTTTATGCGGTATTTTCAAGAATAAATCCTCAAATGCGACATAAATTGTGCCATCGGGATTGACAGGATTAACTTTACCGGTTTCCTTATTAATAACCAGGTACCTTCGATTTGGATTGCAGAGTTCTTGATCTTTTTAATCGATTTAATTTCCGCACAGTCTAGTTTAAGCTTTTGAATAATTATTAACATAATTTAAAAATTCACGGTTTGTGCAAGTTTATATTATTGCTGCATTAGTTGTTTGTATCTACTGCACTTAAATATATGCACAGATGTATATGAAATTGTAGTAATAACTTATTAATTATATTAGAAATTATTTTTACGTACTACTCGTGAGCACGAGTGGCACTAAAATATTAGACAGGTGGGTTGCCTCACGCCAACGCTCGAATGCTGCAACACGTAAGTCCACTTCATATGTACATACATGTTAGTCATAGTAACTGTTCATTATTATCAATTCTAATCTAAGTGTATCTTAAGACAGAATAAATATATTTTACCTTCCAGTTCTCTGTACTTACTCGGTATACAACAAGAGAACTGCTTATCTTGCTTACTTTTAAAATAATGCCGTGAAATCTTTTAATCCGTTTTGATTTTAGTACCCGGTTATTCTAATTTATTTTCCGGCTGTTACTATATTAAAATGTATATTGTTAAAAAATACTTTCTAAGCCAGTAAGTTATATTAGGTTTAAACAATAAAGAAGGAATAACATAGACATGGATGGATATAGATAGTTGAAAATATATAATTTATTATTGTTGCAGATATCATCAAGCTAAGCTCGAAGAACACTTGTGTGTATATGACAACAGACAGTAATTTAGATGTGATTTTTAAACGATACGTTGTTAGTTCTTTCAATAACAATGTCCAGTGATATATCTTAAAAAAGAACAATGCGATGTATTAACTCTTTTGTTCTCTGTTATGGTGAACACGATGCACTGTCTGTCGAAAATGGATGTAATGTTTAATATTACACTGGAACGGGAAAAATTCTATGCAACGCATAATTTCAAGAATCCACACAAAATGCAGGATGTCGAGGTAATGTTAACATACGTAAACATATATTATTATAACGTTTCTGTTTTTAAGGTTGTGTTGTGTTGTTGTGCTTTAATTAAGTTTTATCGGTGTATGTTTTGATAGGTGGTGAAATATTCTTCAGTTACAAGGCGGGAGTTCCATACAACGACTGGTTATTTTTATTATTATATATTATTTATAATATAAACAAATGTTGATATTTTTGACGACACCATAGCCCAGTTGGTAGTGACCCTGCCTGCCGTGCGATGATGTCCCGGGTTCGATCCCGGCCGGGGCAGACATTTATGTGACAGGTAAATGTTTGTTCTCGGGTCATGGGTGTTTGTAGTGTCACATATGTCCATACCGCACGCAACACAGGGAATCCTAGTGCGAGGGTGTGAGTGTGTAAACGTTTATTTATTTATTTATTATTTATTTACATGAAATTATAATATATATACATTCCAACTTGACTAAATTATATGTAATTGTGTGTGTATAAAATATTAATAACAATGATAATAATAAATAAAAAAATCTAATGTATAGTAATTACAATTTAAAACTTGACAAAATCTAATCTAACATAACGAATGACATGGAACGGATAGTCTGATCTGATTTTTTAATGTAGACATATGACGTTGTGAGGACTGACTTCACTTACTTACTTCAAGCAACCATATGTGTGACTTTAAAAGTAACTACACTTAAAACTTGTGCTTAATTTGAGCATACATTTGTAAAAAAATTATAAGAGCCACCATGTTCAATTCCGAAGCGGATCTTCTGAATGGCTTAACCGATTTTAGTATTAGTTTTATTGCAAGATGGAGGAGTTGTTGAGGATTGATATCGAAGTATCTTGAAACATCTACTCGCAGATAAAATATCAGTCAACACCCATATTGGGTCCACATCATCGTTGTTATCATCATGACCATCACAAATTCTCTCCTCGTTACATACTTACGTGAGTTTTGACACAACGAGAGAGTTTGAAGGCATCACGTTAAGACTTTTGAATCGGTACCCTAAACGGATAAGGTGGCAAAACACGAGATTTTAAAATGTCATAACAATTGTAATGGTCTCATATACGAGCATAAATTTATCGTAAGAAGCGTTTTACAATATGTTTATGGAGGTGGTGTTGATTTTGTAATGTTCTAAACGATTCTAAGTCAATACTTAATTTAAGGACTATCGTTCCCGAAGCGAGGTGCGGTTGCTGCTGGTAAAACAGTAGTGACTGAATTATTTTGTAGCGCGAATCGTGGATCTAATACTATTTAAACATTAACTTAATTCCCATAAATATTTCTTAATTCAAATCCACTTAAATAACAAGATTTAATGTGGATGTTGAATATTCAAATTAAATTTAATGAAACTGAGTGTTTCTGTGTTAATTTGGTTTTCCAATGGTTTTATCATTTTTTCCGGGATTTTAATTTTATGGAAGTTCGTGTTAAATTATTTGAAAGCTGAAAGTTTGTACCGATTAGAATTCAGTGGTTTGAACTTTGGTCCCTTATACGAGAGACTCGACTTCGAATCTGGCACACAACTTTAATTGTTCAAATTATGGGCGTATTGAAAATTTATCATCTCTAGCTCACGTGAAGGAAAACATCACAAGGAAACCTTCCTGAGTTTCCTCTTTCGTTGTGAGTGTAGACCTAAGCCCTGCAATTGGAGAATTATGAGTTATAATAATTACTGTTGCTACGCTGAGTGGAACATTGATGATCTACGCATTAAAAATAGACTTTGATACCATGCGACCGACGATTCGTAAAATCCGTGGCTGATTTGCATATTTATCCTCGTTGAAATTCATGTTGGTTACAGAAAGAACAATGACCCTTATCTAGTGTTGGGTCACGTCTCAGTATCAGTGGGAGATCATGCATATTTTTAACCAATTTCATTAAACGAGAACGTTCCCTGTTCGTGTATATGCATTTATTATGTATGTTCAGCCCTAACTCCGTTGTTTATAAATAGATTCAGATGATCCTTTTTAAAACGAATACAAAATAGCTCGGAGTTCTTCCCTTATAAATATAATGAGGATCTAATGGTGGGCTCCGTAGATAAAGAGTAAAACTTCTTATTGTATGGGAATAAGTGGTGATTAAAGATATTGACCATCTCAGGATTTCAACTTGTGTGTTGGAGACTAAAATGTATCTCTGCAATGGATCTATTTGGCTTGGTAGCGATTTCAATTTCAATGTGTAGCGCATATATTAACATGTTATTTAATACACCTCAATTCACCATTAGATCAACTTGGTGTCGGAAATTTATGTGCTGCTCAATGATTCCGATATAACTTAACGAAGAGTATCTAATGATACATATCATCCAAACGGATGATATAATGTTGTACTGAATTTCATTATAACACTCCTTTGTTTCTTTTCGATCCCTTTTGTGCAAAGGGTTAACACAACAGACAGCCACATTCTTACTGCTCGATGTGTGGTCGATCTCTATGAATTAAAAAAAAGAACATGTGTATGAATTTTAAAAAAAGAACATTGCCAATCACGTGCGTTTCACTACCAGAACGCCGTACGCCGTAAAAAAGTAGGTTATTCGAATCCCCGCCATTTTTCTTCGTAATTTTTATTGTTTTGTATACAAAAAAATTTGCGAGTGTTACAAAAATGTGTTACTGTACAAAATGTTAATTACTACTGCAATAAATCATTCTTTCATTAATACTTAGATTATTTGTATATACTCAGTATTGGATGATATTTGGTCACTAAGACTGGCTGTTTTAATTTTAGCAGTAAACTAATTGTTTCAAAATCTTTTATAGAGGCTTTAAAGCATGGGAATAGAAAAAGTCATGTATGTAACTGTTGATAATTAGGTATTAAAACACTCATTCGATACTATTATAACACATTCGTACCGCTTATTATACAACAATTTCATAAATAACTATTATATTTCTTATTTGTTATGAATGTAAATATACTATATAGGATGCATTCTTATATATATAGACACTACGCAATAATGCACCAAACGACTGTCGTTCTCAAAAGCATAAAGACATATCATGTATGCTCGCTCTTTTCGATGTTGCACTTTTTCATGTTGATTTGAAGATAAATTTGTAAAAATACTATAACGTAAATTTTACGTATATAAATTTGTAAAAATAATATAACTAGAAATATAACAATTGCATTTGTTTGTATGCCAGTTACTTTTGAACAGTATTACTAGAAAAAAGACAGCTTTTCATGTACTGTGAACTAATTTCTTAACTTAAACTTAACTTCAGCTTAACTTAAGCTAAACTTAAGCTAAACTTAAACTTAACTTAAACTTAACTTAAACTTAACTTAAACTTAACTTAAACTTAACTTAAACTTAACTTAAACTTAACTTAAACTTAACTTAAACTTAACTTAAACTTAACTTAACTTAAACTTAACTTAAACTTAACTTAAAAACTTAAATTAAACTTAAACTTAACTTAACTTAAACTTCTTTATGCTTTATTATTGTTTTGTATTTGTTTTTTGTCAGATTTATTCCATTTTTTTTCGGTATGACTAATGATACTACTGTAGTTATTAATAATGAAACTTGAAAATGATACATTATGTATATTTTGGCTTTTAAATTTAGAAATATAATAAAATATTTCACTGTGTACACGCTTTGGTATTTTATGCTTATTTTCTCTTAATACGCTGGTCATGTTTTGCTCCAAAAAATAACCTGGGTCGCTTTATACGCAGTCAGGATTTTCGATTTTTTTATTCGTTTTGTATTTTACACTAAGAAAAAAACGTAATGTCTCGAATAAGTAATATTTTTTATACCGAATAACAGTACAAAATCGATATATTCCGGTTTTTAAAACGATGTAAAGCTATGGTACCAATTTGCCTATTGTATCTGATATTCTTCGATGTGTTATGATTTAGAATATAGAATATAGAATATAGAATATAGAAAAATTCGCATGTTTTAGTAAAAGTTGGCAGTTTATTTTTAACTTTAACGACACGATTAAAATATTAACAAAATAAACGGATTCTCAATTTAAATTTTAGTCATGTTAATGAAACTCTGTGAATAACTGTTTGATTAATTAAAAAGTTGTGACACTTTGTCGTCGATATTCAATTCAGTTATGGCGAAATAATGTTAGATAGGCTTCAGTCATTGATTAACGCTGTTTAAGTTTTACTTAATTTTGTCAGTAAATCATTTTTGTTGTTTTGACAATCATTTGCAAGACAACATTGTATCGAGGTGTAAAGTATGCAAATTCAACAGGTGGTTTACACGTGGGAGATGGATCTCAACCGTAGTATTCTCAGTGCCGCGACGCAGTTGGTGCCGAAGCAGCCCACGTCGCCAACAACCAGCAGCGTCACCATGCCGCTTTGGGCCCACAACTCCTGGATCTGTCTCTTCGCGGCCATGCTGGCTGTCGCTATCGGGGGGAACGCGATCGTCATATGGATCGTTACAGGTAATTATAGTTGTTTGATACATCTACTGATCCTTCATTCCCCACCAGGGTGGATATTTATATGAGGGTCAGGGTTGTTCTCAGTTTTTGCTTGTTTGTGATGTTTTATATTTATTATGTTAAAGCGACTACCAAATACGCACCTTAGTAACTCAGCACATGCACTTCAACAACCTCGCATCTTAGTGTGACAGTGAGCTTGTAAGGACATTGTTCATGAAGTTTCGATTGAATTTTTCCAAGTGTGATTTTTATTTGACTGTAGTGGCCAGCAGCAGCCTTAAACACCTCTTATCGTACCAGAGGAGGCTCGCGACCAAGATTGGAACACTCAGGGGTTGCGGTGGTTGATTTAAAATATTATATACGAGATGTCCAGATTAGTAAATATTTTTGCACACTTGTTGTGAACCGATGATAATACTATAATTTCGTTTTTATAACCTTCGAGAACATTCATTGACATTATCATCAACTAGGACGCCGTTGGGTCACTAATAAAATAAAACCAGCTATTTTTTAAAACACGTTGCTATTTTCGTGTTTTTTTTTTAGATTTTACAGTAAGTCAAATATAATGCTATAAATAAGTTGTTGGTGTAATCTGTATTTCTAATTGATTGATATCCGTAAACTGAAAATTTAAGAAATGAATTAATGCGCAATTATATGTATATATCATGAGTATTTCATAGCACCAACTAGGTGGCGTGGGAGATTTCCTGTTAGACGAACCGTATAGTCTGTAACCGTTGAGTCCATTCAAATCCTGTAGAAGTAATACGATCATTAACAATTAATGTGCAACATAAAATAATAATAATAATAAGGCATAGTAGCCCAGTTGGTAGTGACCCTGCCTGCCGAGCGAGGGGTCCCGGGTTCGATTTCCGGCCGCGGCAGATATTTATGTGACAGATAAATGTTTGTTCTCGGGTCATGGGTGTATGTGATGTGATAATTGTGTATGTCCATGCCACCCGCAACACAGGGAATCCTAGTGAGGGAGTGTGAGTGTGTAAACGTTAAAAAATATATATATAATAATAATTATTATTAGTATTATAAAAAAATGATTATTTATTTTTTTAATTTTCTCTTCATTGTGACGACCATAATCAAGAGAGGATACCTTTGTCAGAATCTGCACAATTAAGGGTAAATTAGAACAGAATAAACAGGCCAATCTAGTTTGATGTCGCCAGCGGACAGGAAACCATTAAACGGGGAATGACGTGATGAAGCATGGTGAAATTAACAGATTAAACTAATCTCAGTAATCCATATTGAAGAGCTGTCAATATGAAAAGCTATGGCACTGAAACAGACTTCAATCTTCGATCCGCTAACTTAGCCAGTTGTCGAATGTTATTCACGATGGTGGCTTGACATTTTACAGGCTTGACTTTAATGCTGAAATAATCATATTGCGAGAAACCCAAGCGTCTCAAAATTAATTCAAATAGAAAGTTAAGTCTCACATATAATTGAGGCTTGGAAAACTTTATACCCATTGTGTAGAATTCATGTAATTTATCAGTTTCACCGGCGGAACAGTACATACCGACCAGAAAAACATTTATATAGTGTGAACGAGGCTTTACTCTTCCCTGAGTCCGGGCCAATCTCTACCGCTCGTGATGCAGTTGGTCTTCTTCTTGTTGGTCGTCGCTATTCTGTATTAGCCCGCATAATTCCGCCAGCATACAACAATAACAGTTAAAAACACAGGATTATGCTGTAATCCTACAATCAACTGTGTACATGTACATATTTTCATTGCATTATCGGAAGGCCAGCAATGAGCAACTCCTCCGCTGCTTTTGTGTTACCGCATCGCTGTTGGCTTAACGTTTGTGGATAGCGCTGACCGCTTACCACCTACTAAATGTAGATCTGTTTATTAGTAAGCTACTGATATAAAAGCGATGATTCTGTTTCTAAACTGACCTCAAATATAGTAATGATATAAAGGTTATGCATGACATCTGAAAATATTTAGAAAATAGTTTGATTAAACTGGTTAACTTTGTATCAACTCGGGTATCATGATTCTGTGTAAGGGATCATTTCTGTCATACGGAATTCAATTTCCTATGAGATTTTGTAAACTAATAGTAAGGACTAATGTCCTATGTTGTTTTATATTTTTATCCAAATCATATATTTTACCCCAAAGTTCTAAGTTTCAAAGGCATAATTCGTTTGTTTATAATATTTCGTGTAATAGATTTGGAGCAACAGCTGCGACAAATGGTTAGAGACACCCAAATACTCTTTTTTATTACCATGTGTTTTTTTTTTATTAATTCGCAGTCTTGCATGTCAGTCCGGGTGGTTTTATAATCGATTTTAAACTAACTTCCCAATGAGATAGGTACTTGAAATTTGGTAGAATTATTAATTTTAAATAAAATCAGAATGTCCTGATTTATAAGTTTTCTCCTGTTCTATCTCTTGACGGCATAAATGAATTATCCCAATTTGTAAATGACACAAAATCAATTAAAATCTTTTCCAGAGACGGATCCTAAAATAACTGTTTTATGTTAATTTAGATGTAGGTATATTTTAATACACTTAATTTACTGTGTAACAGGTACGTTTAAGATACTAAGAAACAACGATGCCCAACAGCGAGTGCGGCTCTTTCACCAATTACTGGAACACCCTCTGTTGTCTGTACTATTTTCATATATGCATTACTTTTTGCCCTTTAGCATAATGTATACTATATTTGTTCTGATGCAGTATGATGAAATAAACATTCTTTTTTTGTGTACCTACCTTATATAGGTGTATATGAAATCCCGAAAAAAATTATCGTAATTAGTCAACCCAACGGCAAGTTTCAAAGCTTCAAGCTCAAGTTTCAATTTAGTTATTAAATACTTGAAAAATTCTCAGTTTTTTTTCTTGTGGATATTTAAATTGTTTGGTACACTGGAATTTTCTCTTAGAATTTTACCTCCTGTTATTTATAAACTTTGTTTTGGTCATCCGTGTGAACTGAATAATGAACGGTTTAGCCGATGGTTGTGGAGTGCAATGGCAGAGACTTCATCGATTCTAGAGACCGAGGTAACTTTGTATTCGTGGCAGTGAAGATATCTGGGTTCTGTATCTCTGAGGTGAGGCTTGTCAGCTACATAGGTTAGCAAGTTTCTTCAAAAATGAAATGTAAAATGATTTTACTGTTTAATTACTTTTTATATTACATAATTCATATTTCATGAGTTAGGTACTGAAGTTTAAGAAGGATAGAATTCACAAACTGCTGCGGAAAACATGCCTCTTATCACGTTCAAGGATACAAAGTGCATGCTCTACCACGAACTAATGTTATTACAAAGATCAAAATCAAGAGATCTCAAATTCGTATTATCAAGTCGGTTTTGAATTTGCTTTTAAATTTATTATAAATAACTAGAATTACAAAAATACATTTTTTTAACAAAAAATATTACGGTTAAGCGTGCTGTATAATATCTTTTTGTTCACAGCCCACAGAAGGATGCGAACGGTGACCAACTACTTTCTGGTGAACCTCTCTTTTGCTGACCTCATGATGGCATCACTCAACTGTCTATTCAACTTCATATATATGTTACACAGGTAAACAACAATTTCAAATTTTTGTTATAGTTGCGAAAACGAACGTTTGAGGAACTAGTACACTTAACACACTGGAAGATTAGTATTACAAAAAAAATTAATAGTTTCAGAATATTACAATCACTATATTTAAATAAAAATAGTGAGTGAATTAAATGGACTGTCAACATTAAAGTCATTTATTTGATTTGAAGGGCGGATATGTGTTGCATATAATAATAATGCGAAACTAGACAAATAAAATGTTTTATCACAAGATGTAATAAAGGCCTCATCCTTTACACCCCACAACTGACAGAATCTGAGATCAACGTTTCATGTGATATCATTTAAAATTACGAAAACACTATTTACAAAATATATTCGTGAGCTGCACAACATGCTCTTGTTATATATTTTATACATTACAAAGAATTGTCTGGAGTTCCATTGCTTTAATAAAGGTCCTTATTAATAGCGATCGGAATTTTAGTATATGTATAGATTAATACGTGAGGAAAAATGTTTTACACTTATTTTCCTCTGGTGTTCAAATTTTCCCCATTTTTCTGTTAAACTACTACTCATAAGCTTTAGTGTTATGAAAAAACAATTTTTGAAAAAAAAAATAAGCAAAGACACACACCCACACCCCCGCACTAGGATTTCCTGTGTTGCGGGCGGCATGGACGTACACAAATATGACATTACAAACACCCATGACCCGAGAAAAAACATTTATCTGTCACATAAATAAATCGTTTTTGATTGAGATAATCAATATAAGGAGCTGTCTAGAGTTGATTGGATGTTTTGGAAGGTATGTAAAGACACTTGTTCCATTTGCTGTCGTTAGATTACTATGGTTCAGCTACGAGTACATATGTCTCAGGCCTGGGAGAGGCGTAATATCTGTTGGTAATTGATTTTACCATTTACCCTACAAATGTGGATTGGAGGCACGTGATGAAATACTTTGTAGACATCCCCAATATCGAGGAGAAAGCTTAGCCCTGTAGTTGGTTCGCTATTGGGTTTATGTCAAATTTTTCATTCATTAGACACCAACACCTTCGCACTAGGATTCCCTGTGTTGCTTATGGCAAATATATATATTTGTGTGTAATAATTTTTTTTATAAATGATATAAAACTCTTTAGTATGTTGTATATAGATGTCAGTAAAGTAGATGAGTTTTTTTTTTATTTTATTGTTTTGTTTTTAAAATGTCAATTTTAGATTTTGATGTGTAAAATATTTAATAAAGGAATTTATTTATTAATCAAGCAAATCACAGAACATTTATTAATTAAGAAAACTACCAATATTTGTAAAACAAAGCAATTTCTGATATACTATCAATATTTGATTTGATGAACATAAAATAATAATAAATGGAAATTAATTTGAAAGTTAAACAGTTTAGGAAAACCAAAAATGTCCAAGAGTACTTTCCCAAGGCCTTAAGATGCGATTACTATCACGACAGCAGCGCTTCGTCCAATACCGTATCAGGGCATTGATAAGGTCAACGCAGGAGCAGGGGCTTTTTTTTGCGCCCAGGCAATGGAATGGGTTACCCTCCGGCAATGCGCGGGAGGGACGTGGTGAATGCTCATGCATACTAGCGCAGCAGCTTGCGCTGGTTATGTGAGATTCACGATAGACCTACGTGTCTACACACTAAACACCACCTGAGATTGGCTTTGGCTGTGTTGCCTCTAAGCCTTCATCAGTTGCGACTCCTCTTAGGGAAGAGGCGCTACCGGTGCTCCCCAGGGGCATCCGCGCAGAAGTCAACATTGAAGGTGTTGTCGCTAGGGGGCTTGTGGCATCGTAAGGATGATCACTAACTGTAGTGAGAAAACCTTATGACTCCTCTAGGAGGGCTGCCAAAAGCACTCCAAGTCAGACGAGATTTCGGACTAGACACATGAACCTAAATTGACTGCAGCTACTTTCTTTACTTTGATGAGTGACATCTACGGCAGTATTTTTGTTGCAGTGACTGGGTGTTCGGAGTTCGCTACTGTCAACTTAGCAACTTTATAGCCAACGTTACAGTCGCAGCGAGCGTGTTCACACTCACGGGTATATCTTTTGACAGGTAATTTTTAAAGTGCGTATTTGTTTGTTGCTTACGTTTCCCTTAGTATCAATTTTTACCACATTTTACGGACTACTTCACCAACAAATTCTCTATTTTATGAGAACTCGTAGGATGCAGTGATTGTTAGTAAAATCATCGTTATTACATCGTACTATCACAGCCTAAAGAGGTCTTTCATACAATCCAGACGGCCAAAGTAAATTTATCATACGCTACGTATGACATGAGACCCAGATCCGATAATCGAGTTCTTGAAAACTTGTCTAGAGACTAACATGCGGGTGACGCATTTGATTTAAACTACGAATTATTTTTTTTTAATTTATTATACAATTTTTTTAATACACTACTTATTAATGTTATTATGTGAAATAAAAAAAAAATTAAGTAACATATCATGTTTCTATTACTTCATTGTAATAATCATTTAGTTTTATTTAAAGCACTGTTACTATAAGAAATAATTGGGGCCTTGTTAATGGATTATAAGTTTTTTTTAATAATAAAATATTTATAATTTATTTTACAAAGTTATATCTTCTTTAACTTCCATAACACCGTTTATTTTTGTTTTACAGTATACTTTCATGTAGTAGATGTTCTATTTAAATTCATGAGTAATTTATGCAAAATAAGTAATTTCTGAATTACTTATTATCCAGATATAATAGAGCAATATATTATCATAGCAAAATATGAGATTTCACCTCAACAAATGTTTTATTTTAGTAATAAGGTTAAAAATACCCAAAAATTTAATTTCATGTTATGTCATGAGAAACGTAGGCACCTACAGCTCGCAAAAAGAATTACGTACTTGGAGAATTTTATGCGTTCGAGGTTTAAACCCGGACCACAAAGTCTTATTAAATCGCATTGTATTCCGCACATGTGACAAGTAGAACATCTAGAGGATTTTCCGTCCAATGTAAATACTTTTTTATGAGCTTTATAAGACTATATTAAATTTCTTCCTGAATATAATAGAATTAAATCTGAAAGCCTAAGCTTTTATCTCCTCGCGGAAAGCTTATGAGTCCTCATTATCCAATTTATTAAATAACAGTAAAATAATATTAACAGGGTGAACCTTTTTCACAATTAGATTTAATCATTTATTAGTAATCGTCAGAAAAGATGCTAGGTGCTGTGGTTAGAGACTTGCTTAGGTGCTTGACTATTTTATTACGCTGTCGAACCAGCAGATGGGACACCACATTCTGGATAGTTGCTATGCCTGACACAAAGAGATATATCGACTCGAAGACGACCAAGAAGGAAGTTACCATCGTTTGTCAAGTAGTTCTCTAATATTGTAACCAAAACAGTCCCAAGGTGGAAATGGGAGCCGCTGCTAGTAAACTGGTTCTTCAAAATTACAACCTAAATAGTTCCAGACCAAGTTAAAGCTATTGTAAAATGATACTTTGATGAGGATTCTTAAAATGATAATTTTATGACACAGGTACCAGGCCATTGTAAGGCCGATGCGGCCGCGGATGTCCAAGACGTGTTCTTTGATAATGATAGCCGCGATCTGGGTGAGCGGAATGCTACTCGCCATACCCTGTTTGCTGTACTCAACTACAAAGGAATATCGGTATGTGTTGATGTTTTTATCACTCCTTGCGTCATTTATTTTATCTTTATTGTATAACCTAAGAACCGGCTTATACAAAGGGCCAACTATATATATATATACACACACACACATATTACATGTATGTAAATAGTCTGCACAATTGTGATGCCAAACAAAATGCCAAAACTTATGTAACAAAAAACAAGCGCTCATATCGCGACGACTTGTGTCAGCCGTAAGGGATTTACTGATTTCTAACTCACTCGCACTCGATAGGTTAGGTGATCGTTATTGGCAGAATTTATCGGAGGTTACGTGGAACTGTCGCTTTCGGTTGTTGCCGTTAGATAACAATCAGCACAATATATTATATAATCTCCCAAAACGGCTAGTCTTTACCCTGCAAAAATATTTTTCCCAATACGTTTTAATGCGGTTTTTATGCAACTTTAAATTTTACATGCAATGAACTGGGCGCATGAATGAGAACCGGTAGGCACCATCTGCTTTCGAGAGCCTTATGAAAAATTGGATCATTCGGATCACCAGTAGCTTATCACTCCTTATATAACTCAATACACGTTAAAATAATCTTCTGGAAATATTATACATCGTAGTACATTAACTACCATTCTGATAAGAGCTTTATCCTTTGTTGCTTAACACTATCACATATCGAGCATGATGTCAATGACCTCAATAAAAACTGCTTCTTTTAGTGTAATAAGTTCTTTATCATTATATTTATAATAAAGGAAAATAGAAAGTAATAAATGAAGCACGACTAATGTTATAATGCGAGTTTATTTCAAATCGAAATTGTAATTTCATAAAATGCTAGGCAGTATCCTAACGTTGATTCTATTCAAATGGAACAGTAATTTATGTTCGAGGGAAACAGATGTTACGTATTGTGTGGGTTTACGTCGAGTTCGGAGTGCGATAGATTGCGTGGGTCGAATGATACCGTGGATAATCGATGCAATTAAACTTTTTGATTTTACTAGTACGTATATTGTAAGAAAATTGTATTTTTTATGTCAATAATCTACAAACTAGCAGAATTATTTTATAGTTGTCTACGGTTTTTGTTTCGATGTATTTCCGAAATCACTGATAGCAATTTTTTGAAATTTACACCATGTAGTAAATTGAATTGAAATTTATTTATTTGTTTAAATATTGTGACATAATCAAGATGGTAATACATTTTATTGTATCCTACATTTATCATATTTGGCATGCTATTTTTTTAATATACATGACCTAATTACATAATGAGACATTAAGTAAGCTTTATTGACGCCTTTATTTCGGAACTGTAAAAATTTGTTCTAATCATTTTTATTTCAAGGTTATCGTCTTTCAATAATTTTCTAATTTAGTCAATTGTATGATTTTTTTTCGTAATTATAATCACAATATTTTTTTCTGAAAATATTAAGGCTATATCATCAGCAAACAATAAGCATTCGTAGTTTGTTACGATTGGTATATCATTTATAAATATAATAAAGAAAGGGGTCCCTAGTACACTTCCTTGAGGTACGCCTACAGCATTATATTTTTGGTTAGATTTGGTCACTTCTTCCACCTCACTACTGTTAGGATTTATGCTAGTTATTTCAACAAATTGTTGCCCGTTGCTAAGATAGCTTTGAAGCCATTGTAACGGTTGATCACGATTGCCTTTCTTCTCATATAGTAGTAGTTTGTGTGAAACGAAGTCAAGGGCCTTGCTCAAGTTAAAGAATATACTAGGACTTTTTATCTTCTTTTTTATTTTCTCGACGTTTTTTAATATGTCATCAACGGGATTGAATGCAGATAGTATGGTAGATTTATTTTTCAAAAGTCATTTTGATTCTTTATATCTTGACGATTTTTAAAAAATCTTCGAAAATATAGAAACTAGGGCAATAGGTCTGTAATTATTAAGTTATTAGGTCTGTAATTTGTGAAATCCTTAACTTAGAAGTCCTATCGAAGTCCTTAACTTAGAAGATAATCTAAGTTTTGTCTTAACATGGCGAAGAGTTATTAAGTTATAGGCTTAAGCGTGAATTACCCAATTATCCCATTTTAATAACTTTCAACACCGTCCATTAAACTGAACTAGATTACACATGAGGGGAGGGTCAATGATAATTATACGTAATAGTTTGAATTACAAGGAACGTAAAGACATAATATCTCTCTCTATCGAACATATTATTGAGCTTTTATGTATAGAGCTTAAAAGGAATGTTATTGTATGTGTATATAGACCCTCTGCATGCAGCTACCCGTTGTTTGAATCCGCTATGGAAGATGTTCTGAAAATTTTGTGTCAAAAAAATAAAAAAGTAGTTGTATGTGAAGACTTCACTAATGATATCTTAGTATGAACTTCTTACTCGGTAAGGTTCATTAATTTGATTCAATCATTCAATTTAGAATATATATTTTTTGAACCTACAAGAGTAACACCATCATCGGCTACTTGCTTGGATAATATCTTTTGTAATTGTAGTTTTATTGACAAATCAATAATAAAGTGTGTTAGTTCAGATCAGTTTGATGCTTAGGAGTGCAAGCAGGATGCTATTGGTATATTCTGTGACCTTTCAAAAGTGTTCGATTGCGTCGACCATAATATACTAATGAATAAACTTAGGCATTATGGTGTCTCCACACAGTCAGTTAACCTTATAAAATCTTTTTTTTTATGTTAATGGCCGACAAACGAGCAGACAAGACCTGATGGTAAGTGGTCACCGTCGCCCATGGACATCAGCAAGACCAAAGGTATCTCTGATGCGTTGTCGGCCAGGAAATGAGAAGAAGAAAGATAGAAAGAAGGTACTGGCTCTCAAGCTCTCAGCCGGAACACGACGAGTCGTTTGGCGGGTGACTCAAGCAGGAGGGTGGTAGCTAGCCAGGTAGGCTTCACGGAAAGGTAATAATACCAGTCATCATATTAATAACTCAATAATAATACTGATAATATAATCCTCACGCGAAGCCCTACCACAAAGCAGGCCGGCTTCTGTCGCTTCTTACGACACCCTGTTCTGCCAGCATGGGATTGGGGGTAGTATTCTAAGCCGCCCCAATACGGGTATCTTTCTAAGCGTATTCAAAAAGTAGTTATTAATGGAAAAGAATCTCCAGCGGCAAACATTACCATGGGAGTTCCCCAAGGATCAATATTAGGACCACTATTATTTTTAATATATATCAATGAACTTCCTTATTTCACTAGCGACTTGTGTAAAACTGTATTGTTTGCCGATGACACCTCCTTACTTTTTAAAGTAGAAAAACAATATTTTGACGATGTAAATAATACTGTTTCGCAAGTGTTACACTGGTTTACATGTAATAACCTTGAGTTAAATTAAAAAAAAAACAAAATATATTAAATTCACTTTATCAAATGTTAAACAAGTACCATCTCATATTGTTTTAAATAAGGAAGTGCTTGAACTAGTGAATTCTACCACATTTCTTGGAATCACTATAGACTCACGACTATAATGGAGTCCTCATATTGAAATCTTGTCAGGGAAACTTAGCTCTGCTGCCTGCACTGTTAAGAAAGTGAGGCTTTTAACGGACGTAGAAACAGCAAGATTAGTTTATTTTAGCTATTTTCACAATGTGATGTCTTATGATCTGTTGTTGTGGGGCTCAGCTGCAGATATTAAGTTTATTTTTATATCACAGAAAAGAGTAGTATGTGCCATTTACAACCTCAGGCCTAGGGATTCCCTTAGAGATCTCTTTATAGAAATTGATATATTAACTGTAACATCACAATATATTTTAGATAATATTATGTACGTTATAAAAATAGTCTGATCGTTTTCTTAGGAAGAGTAATGTTTACAATATTAATACTACAAATAAGGCCAAACTAATTGTTCCAAATTTTAGACTAAGCAAAACTGATGCTCTTTCATGAGTAGATGTGTAAATATTTATAATAAAATTCCATTAAAATTGATACTTTAGTACAAACTTGATGATTACTTTCAGGATAAGACTGTTTGGATATGAGTTTAATATTAACCCAGTTTAAGTGCGTTCTGTAACTTTGAGTAGGAAAAAAACTCCTCGGGAGTTTCTTGCCGCTTCTTATTATTTAAATTATTCAAATAGATTTCCTAGTCTTGACCTTCAGAGATCGCCAGGATCTAATTTATGTTTGGATCGTAGCTACTATGATGTCAAGACATCGGGAAAGACTACTTTTAAGTATCTTATCTTATCATTAAACTCATCATCCTATCAATATTATAAAATTGTCCCATTTTTGTATACGCGTGTCTCCATAACAATTAGAAAGTTATTCCAGACTAAATGTTGGAACCCAAAGAAGCGATACAAAGAATTGGAATTAATTTAACTTATCAATTAATGGGTATATGAATATGCTCCACTCTTTAATTCATTTACTCAAGTAATCTATTAGTAGGTAACATAATTGATTAAAAGCGAAACAAATATTGACATAAATTGCTCTGCTATTACTATTATTGCTCACATTTCTCTGTAATAAGACTTAGTGTGACTTGGTGGGGAGTCAAACCTAATCTAACGTAGTCAGTACAGTATAATCATATCTTTAATATTTATGATATCCTGGTATAACTCGCTATTAAAAAATCTTTTGGTTATTCGTTGTATGGTTAAAATATATTCTGATCACAACGGGCTCGGCGAAATATAAATTCAAAAATGTGACTACAGTTTTATGTTACCAACTTATTAATCAACGGAATCTAGTCTACTGTGTAATTTTTGTCATAATGTAGGTAATATTATTACGTTGGGAAGATTTTACCAAAACATGTTTATTATGAAATTTCCCGAATAATTTCCCCCGTCTCGGGTGCAATGACTCGGAACACAATCAAGGTGACATCTAAACTGTTCTATAAACTCTTCTAAAGTTCTATTTTTAGTCTTATTATTGCAAACCAGTCATCAAAAGGACTTCTTTGAGAAAGACTTTGGACTAAAATTTGAACAGAGTAATTTTTGGTTATTCTAATACTGGTCAATCCCTCAGTTATCGTAATCTTAATCACATATGAAGCGTATACGAAATTTACATTATGTATCTTTAGTGGAGATAGTAATGATGATGTTAAAACATTGTTTTATTACCGAAAGAAATAATTTCTCACATCTCTCTCATCGCTCTCATGGAGCCTAGTGGTTTGACCGTTGTAGCTTTGCAAAGGAGATGTTTCATTTTCGGCTATTTTCTGTATAGTATATATAAAAACACGAAGTTTTTGAGAAAAAAAAAACAATTTTAGAACAAAATTAAAAAAAAAATGTTTTTTACAAGTTTTTACTATTTAAACTAGTAGTTTAAATTAAAATATTAAGATTGACAAATATTACAGCAACATCGAATAGTATCTAAATTCGCCTAAAAATCGATATATAATTCCCTGATGTCATCGGTATAATGATTAAAGTTTTGTGATAATTTATTTTCTTAACATGATCAACTAGATTTTTAATTATATATCCATAAAAAGTAAAAGTCACAGAAAAAAACTTCTAAATCAATTTTAACGTTCAATCGGTTTACTTTGTGGAATCGATTAATCAATAACTGTGACATGACATGACATAAAACCAGTAAAATTAGCATAATAACCGAAAACCGTTGTCATTGCCATTGTGTCATTCTGAGTTTGGTCTTTTTGTGATTTGTGACGAGAATTTTATCACATTCCAATGCAAGAGTGTGCCATGAGCAGGATATGTTTAGTAATCGTGTTAAGTTATTAAGTATAGAAAATATAAAAATATACATTTAATTTATTTATTATTTATTTAGTTACATTGATTTGATTTTCATTTTGGAAACAGAGACCATGTAGGCACAGATTCTTTTCTTTGAAAGGAAATATTCAATATGTATCAAAAATATATTTTAGTAACTATACGGAATCTTAAAGTTATGACTTTGTATATAAAATGATAGAATACGTTTGACAGTTATGTAAAGTAGCTATTATTCATAATACAACATGATTCAACTGTCAGTCTGTATTATATCGGTCATTTTAGTAACCAGTGTTACAATTAGTTGTTCATAAAAATAATAATAAAAATAAACTCGCTGATTTAAACAGCAACAAAAAGCTTGTGTTATTTATACTCGATTTACTCTAACACACTATACACTATACACAACACTATATAACCAAGATACTATATAATTCTGAAACAACTCTTTTATGTCACTTAATTAAATTTAACATGATTATCACTTGGTCTCGGTGGATTAAAATATAGTGGAGAAATTTGCATGCCTGAAATTTATGGGGATGAGGGGAGGTCATTTGCAACCAAATTATCTCTTATGACCGCTATCCAAATATCGACCATTTTCAAGTAATTTAATATTAAATGTTTTTTATAAGAATTTCAACTTTGGAAATTGAAAAAAACAATAAATCCAAGCTTTTATAATGTAAATTGTCTATAACCAACAAAGCGTTATCCTTAAGTGCAGCGCGTAAGTAAAGCGGTTTATCTATATTTTCTGCTTCATTTTCGTTATGGATTAGTGAGTTATGGAGAGGGCTATGCTCGGGGTTTCCCTGCGTGATAAAATTTGGAAAGAAGAGATCCGCAGGGGAACTAAAGTTACTGATATAGCTCTTAACATTTGCAAGTTGAAATGACAATAGACAGGCCACATCGCTCATAGAACCAACAATCGATGGGAAGCAAAGGTTCTGGAGTGGCGACCTTGAACCGGATGGCGTAGCGTGGGACGGCCCCCCACTAGATGGACTGACGAACTCGTCAGAATTGCAGGGACCCGCTGGATGCGGAAGGCAAGTAGTCGTTCTAAATGGCATTCTATGGGCGAGGCCTATGTCCAGCAGTGGACATCTTTCAGGTGATGGTGATGATGCACTAGAGATGTGATAATATTTTTAAATTAGAGTTAGTTTTGATAATTTCCAGAAAATGTAGATAAATTCAACAACATATGAATTAATTCGCTTTTTGTGACCATGTTCATGGTCGCAGCAACAGCAACAGCAACAGCTTGGTCCGTTTGCTCCTGTGCCGCTGGGTGGGACCATGCACCGAGCGCGAGTCAGGAGGCCGTAGTGCTGGTTGTTGTACTACCCTCTGTATTGCTCGTTTGGTTCCTTCACCAATTGTTCCACTTCGGTCTGCAATGCATCGTATTTACTATATACATTTTGTAGTTTATTATGATGAACTTCGAATTCAGATAGTTTATATTGATTCAATTTTTCATAGGTTTCGTAAACATGTAGAAACGCAATATGTAGAAAATTGCGTAAACTTTGCTTTGATAAACGGTATTTTCTAGATAATTCGCTGATTTTTCAGAAGTTGCGTAGTTAGTTTAGTAAGTTAAGTAGACTATTAAGAAAAAGACAAACATAAGCAAAAGAAGTTCAGACTTGAAAACGCAAAAGAAGAAATGTCTGTTATGCGTTACGCTCCGTGCGATGTGCTACGTGTTGGGTAACTACACCGGTAAGGTAAAAAATACGCTTTAATAGTCAGTTTATTGATATAATTATGACACTAAAGCATAATAGCGATGGCTAAATAATATTGATATCAATATATAATACTACATTGTACTAGTTTAATTCTCAAAAGGATTCCAGTAAGGATGGTGGGCGGTTACGAGAACGGGTCTGACTCGAAGGGTTTGCATCATTATTGGATGCTACAAACAGACTAACATGAAGAAATTATTAGGGTATCATCTTTTCCATCGTTGACGTAACCCTAAAAGCAACTATTATTAAATTCTAATTTATGCTTAGTTAAGCTGGCGGATAATTAAAGTTTACGCTTAAGTTATAAGTTATGTCTTGTCCGCTAAGTGTAAATAAATATTGTTTACTAAATTAATATTCCAACAACTCCGGCCCCTTCAAGGTAGTTTCGAAATCTATTATTTGGGACAAGGGAGAAATATCAAAAGGAAAGTTTGGACATTAAATCTGTTAGGTTTTATTATATGGCGGTGTGAATAGATTTTAAATGCAAATACATCAAAATAATTATGGAACAATAACAAGCGGGTTCCTCATTTCTTGGCCAATCGGCCAACTCATCAGGGACGTCGGGGTTCCGGATATATATAGGTGCCGGTATCTGACTCAAGCCCCCGTGCTTCGGTGAAGAGAAACATCGTGAGTAAATTTGCATATCTGAAAGTTCACCATAAAGTTGTGAAAGGTCCAGCGGGATGAATAATGACCTCAACCCTGCCCATTGTAAGAAAAGACTTGAGTCCAGCAATAGAACAGTTGATAAGACTCAATGACGTCATATGCGTAAAATTTTACATTAAACCGACATCGATCTAAGTAACGACCTCGGTCGAAGTTGCCTAACTCAGTCAATTAGTTACGATCCGAGGAAGTCAGCGGGCCATGAGCGGTTTTCATGATATCGATTCATGATACCGTAACCCAAAGGCGGACGTAGCGACAAAAAAAAAATCTTTACAACCTCAAACCCAAATGAATAAATGTTCAATTTTGACTTTTGTAAAGGGTACTTCCGTGAAAAGTAATATATTTGTAATTCATAGAAGAAGAAAAACCCAGTCCTAAAATAATGCAGGTGCTATTTATAAGTGTAAACGTCTTGCACGTTTTTCTGAAGGGGAGCGAAGGCGGTTTGCTAGTGTGTCAATATAATTTTTCAAACACCAGATATTTTAGTCTAAACTCCTTGGGGTATTGTAAGTTTTTATTATAAATACATATAAATTCATTGGCAGATTTTTCATATTTAATTCCTTAATATATGTGGCTCAAAATTATTTCTTTTGCATCGCTTTAAAAACATAATTTTAAGACTATTCAAAACATTACTTATTCTAACCGTTTTTTTTCTGTAGCTGTAATGCGGTGCGCCTGAACAAACTAAGTGAGAATTTATTTATGGACCTAGAAGAGTACGTGTCTGTCAATAAAGGCACTTAAAGTTTAAATGTCTGGTTCTATTTTAAGCTTGAAGAGTACAGGCTTGAATATTATTTCGCAATGATACAATTTCGTTGAACTACATGTAATGAAATTGAGAAATATTAGTAGTCGAATGATAAGTCCAAAATGTTTTTATAATAGAAACTTGCAACTAGCTCACAATAATCATGTCGTGAGTATTCATATCATAGAAAAATAATGTATTTGTGATATTGAATTGTATTATTTAAAATGTCGATTTTAAATTAAAATTTTAAAACCTGTACAATATTTTTATATAAAATTAATAAATAATAAATTTATTTAATGTAAAATTATTTATTATTTAATTGCGTATTTGGATGTTCTAGTATGGCAGTAGTAGGAACTTTGGGGAAGAAGTAATTAATATCTGAAGGAATTATAAGAAATCTCTCTTGAATATGTTGAAAGAGGATAGAATAGAGTAAAAGAAACTTTTTCCATTGGACTCGCAAGTTTCAGTTACAATAGAATAATCCGCTTCCGTGAAAGCCGCGAGGTCAC
This sequence comes from Megathymus violae, assembly GCA_003671415.1. NCBI lineage: Eukaryota > Metazoa > Arthropoda > Insecta > Lepidoptera > Hesperiidae > Megathymus > Megathymus violae. The sequence continues at coordinate 6,110,916 of PDGT01000007.1, forward strand.
ATGGGTTCGTACCTACGCATTAGCACTCTGCGGTCACACGTGTGCGAAAACCATTGAAGTTTTATTTTATTTTCTATGCAATATTTATTTTCATTTACAAATTAAGCTTGCGCTTCTCTCAAATGTCAAGCGCGAACAGTTCGTATTAATTATTTCCAGTGATCAATAACTTTTAATTCTATAATTACGACTATAAAATAGTTTCTTTTTGACACATATAGTTACATAATTTACTAAGTTAATTTCTATATAAGCCACCGCGGGATTGTGCTCTGTTTTATATCAGTTTCGATTATTTTTCTCTGACTTACTTTTGGTCGGATTAATTTTTTTTTTTTTTTGCGCCCAGAGATGGTAAGTGGGCTACCCTCCGGAAAGCGGGGGAGGGGGGGGGTG
>PDGT01000007.1:6113017-6139910 GCA_003671415.1 Megathymus violae
TCATGGGCCTGAGGGGCGTCAGGGGACGCGGGAGAATCAGTCTGTGCTGTCTGTAGTGCTTGTACTAGCGCGGCCTCATCGAGGGGCGCCTTGAGGAATGGAGTCAGGGCTCCGAGGATGCGACGAACGAGACCTAACTCGGATGGATTCATCCTCCCTAGCGATCCTCCCTGCCGCGGCAGGGAGAGACTCGAGAACGAAACGACCAAATCTAAAAACAAGGATAGAATGAGCGAGACTACGAAAACAGTGACTATTCCTAGCGGAAATAGCCACTAACTGTCACCCTGGGAAGGCCCAGTGCAGTGGGATCGGGTCTCCGGTTTCTCTCAGTCCGAGAGGACTGAGAAGCGCACCGGGTCAACGCTAGTTGGTTTCGTTGTCAGCGTTAGGTATCCACCAACTCAAAACGCGAAACGGAAACTTAGTTATTGCCAACACAAAATGGACCTAAAAAGGCAACAATTAAGTCGCGGTCGATGCGGTATCGACGTCACAGATATGCAGTCGAAAAATGAGATGACTTACTCGAGAGTATGTCGGAGGGGTCCGTCTGCTACGGGAGCAGAAACGGAAAGTGGTCGGATTAAACCCAGTCAACCTTTAAATTCAGTCGATGGTGGCTCTGCCTGTGGAGTGAAGGATGAGAGAGATAAATGTTTGTATTGAGGTCTATAGTTTCTTGTGTTTTATTTGTGCATGTTAATGCCACTCTTGGCGTTGGAGTGTGTGTGAATTCAATTAAATTGCGGGTAGTTCAGGGCCCATATTTGTGTTTTCTCAAAACTCTACAGAAGACTGTTTTCCCGGGTTTCAATGTATATATTTGATTAGGATCTGTAAGAGCGTGACTTTGCCTGTACTATTATTGATTTATACCAGCAAAACAAGCAAAAGGACGTGCTTGTGTAGAAATACTAATTTCAGTATGTAAATAATTATCCCAGTATTTAAAATGGATGTTCTGTATTAATTCTAGAATCTTTAATTTGTAGAAAAAATTAGACAAAGCAAATATGAACCGAAGTATGTTTGGTTAGGTTATACAATATGATTTTAAACTTATATTATCGCGTACATTATATATTTTATCTGTAAAGGGTAATTATGATTTTTGTGCATTTTACTAATATTTCAACCCAATTCCACGGATCATGGTCAAGGCGAGATCATGTTATCGAAGGTATGATGTTATGTAAGGCTTTTTTAATAATTTCCATATCATAATATGTGTTGAGCAAATAGGCGTTTGATGATAGATGTGTGTGTTAAAAAGAATAAACAATATTCTCCACGTTCAATTACCTGTATATCAACCGCAAAGACATTATTTTAAGTATTATCGGACGGGGCTTCCAGTTAAACTGTGCTGGTAATAATAAATATGACGAAAGAATATAACAATAAAGAACATAGTAAGAAAATATAACGGAGTTACATATTTAAATATTTCTCAGTAAAGTAAAACGACTGTACGTGCCTTTCTTTTATTTTCATGATTATCTTTTTAAATTAAAATTGTCGTTAACATGTATCATCGTGGCTTGGTTATATTTTGTTAGAAAGAATTATTGCCAAATGAGCAGGCAGATTAGAGTTATTTTGTAAAATACCAGTTTTCCTAGTAATCAGTTCAACGGTATAGAATTTGCTGTACAAGAAGCAACTTACAGGAGAGCAGATAATAAAAAAGTCTTCATGAAAAACAAGGTACTTAAATATTGTTATACACTAAGATTCATAATGATCGGTCCATTTACGTAATGTAATTTCACATAGGTGCAGGTATACCAATCTCCATTTTTAAATACTTAGGTAAATTAAATACTATCTCTGCATACAGTGAGAAAGCTCACTTAAAAAACCCAAGCAATTTAATAACGGCTGTAGCTTTTTTACAACTGTGAGTTACAAAAGAATTCCTTGTGAGTCTTACAAGAAGTCCATTACGATCTAGGTCAATGTAGAAATAAACAAGGTTAAAAAGGAAATAATTTTTTTATTAGGTATTTCTTAATATTCTTACAACTGCGTAAAAATTTGGTTATTCTCGGACTTGATTTTAATATAAGAGTAGAGTCTTTAATTGTATTTTTTTTTGTACGTTGGAACTCGTTGCCATATACAATCCGATGTACGAAGTCAGTGTATTCTTTCAGAAGCTAGTGAAGGATTAATGTCATTTTGCTTATTTTTATACATCTAATAACTCCGTGACTAGTGTGTAAAGTAATTGATTTAGAGCCAAGCCAAATGGATAGCCGCTAGGTTGACTCGCGCGACATTGCAGAATTTAATTAGTTTTTTTTTTTATTAGTATTATATTCCGTTATTAATTATTGATGCTGCCTTCAAACATTTCGGTAATCTATTTTACGGTAACATCACTTTTACTTTTTATTAATCAATACTTACTCTTTATTAAGTTTATTCAAATAAAACCATACGAAGTATATTGAGAGTCGTTGGTCCCACATAAGGATACTCTATGTTGTGTGACACAAATACCTTCCTCTTATACATATATTACTCGTATATATAAAGATACAGTTTGCGGTTAATGCAGAAATTTAAAACTATTTAGTATACAGGAAACAGGTGTTCATCTGGAAAATTCGTTAATATCACCGCTCAAAACGAGACACGATACAGTTCTACGCAACTTGTTTTTTTTTCCATTCTTTAATCTGCTTCTATTTTCATTCAATTTCAACTTTAGAACTTTCGTCGAGTGACATATGTGTAAAGTCAAATATTGTCGCTCGACGAAGTTACAACACATCGTTAGTGCGTGACAGTTTGCGGCTACGCGAACCGAGTTCATTTGTAATTACGATAACTGAAAAAAAGGAGCCTATTCCCAACTCCTGGACGAAATTTTTCATATAGCTTTTGACTTATCGATTAATAATTTATCTGTAAACCTTGACAGTAGTTAAACGGGATGTGATATTAACATTCCATTGCAAATCATTCCATTCCATTCCATTTTCTTGACGAGGCACGTGTTTTTGACGGTCTTATAATGTTCACAATGCGCGATGTTTACTTGTAGTGTTGACCACGTACCGGACTCATTTACCGGCCCAAAAAGAGAAGAAGGCTTTATAAGAAAGAAAAATTAAATGTGTTGTAGTTTCAAGAACTTGATAATTTATTTCTTCCACAGGTCAAAAGGCACTCTGAAAACGGCATGTCTATTGTCCTGGCCAGACGGGTTACCGGACGTGTCTTACATGGATTTCATGTAAGTAGAGACTATGAATTAAATTATCAATAACTGTCAAGCACCGCTAAAAAGATCCGGCGTAGTTTCATGGAATAGCACTCACGGTTAGCAAAAGTATCGAGATTCTGGGAGTTAACATTTCGCTAACATGGATAACATAACATCAGCTACCTGCCAGTGAAAGTCCCGTCAAAATCGGTCCAGCCGTTTCAGAGATTAGCCGGAACAAACAGATAGACATACAGACAAAAATTGTAAAAAATGTTGTTTGATATATGTGCCGTATATACATTCATATACATATAGTAAAAAGCGTTTATTTTAATGTTACAAATAGACACTCCTATTTTATTTATTAAGTATGATTATCGATATGGGTCCTTTAGTCAACTGTAGTATTTATTTTTGCAAAAATAGGGTCTAAACTAATAAACAATAAGATTTCATGAAGCACTAAATCTAAAGTTTACTTTATTACACTGTCTTTGTACACAACGGTAAACGAGAGGAAAACTGTCAGAAGCTTCGACCTAAAAATTGCTGAAACACTGTGAGGTAGGAAAATACATGAAGCTATTCTCTCTCTCGGCTTTTACAAATTTGCAACGTTATTCATACACCGAAAGCCTCCAACTTTAATTTACACAAAATAACGCCAAAGTTCACGTTGACTGAATGATATATGATGAAGGTGCAATTTTGCACAACGCTCCGAATAGTGGAGTGGAAATTTACTGCGAATTACCATAAGAATTTCCATTCGCTGAAATCGTGTTTTTTGCAGACAAAGAGTGTCGATGTGAGGAGTTAATTCCTATATAGGTATATAACATGGATAATGGATATAATATAGAATAACATGATTATTATGTATTAAATTTTTAAGAGCGTAGTCACTGTAAAATTATTCTTGATCCTACTCATATATTAAAATTCAACCGAAGACGTCTGCAATGGCTGCTTTAATATTTTACTGTAAAATATTCTTTTAAATAATAATATTTGTCGTCGCATGTGAATGGTAACGCTATCTAGTTACCAGGGAGCGAAGCGTTCGTGAAAGAAGCCAATGTAGGACGCCGTTACTACTACTCTGCTTTCGTCCGGCACCTTACAATTTTCGTTCCTCAGATATTTGTCCATATACGATTATTGTAACATCATTTTTTTTAGTAAACGAACTATAAATATACAATAAAGTCTTATTTTCGGACATCTAATCGATCGGATAGGATCGGATATTCTAAAGATATTCAATATTCTAAAGATTTACACTAAAATGCATAATCGCAGCTTACAAGAACTATTGTTTCATACAAAAAGGGAGTAATTTAAGTCCTAATATGAACTTTGCTGTGAATTTTCATATTCATTATATCATCATATCATCATCGTATAATACGTTAACTATTCTACGCGAATTAGCAAATACTATATATGTTTCATGAATATATTTTTTTGAAAATGTGCTATGTTCGTTCTAATTTTGTTTCTATATTATAATTATGAGAATAAAGGTTGGAACAGTAATTATAGACTTTGACAAATGAAAGTGGATGCGTCTTTTCAAGTTTTACTTTTTATACAATGAAATGAAATTAAGAGATTTGGTACAAATCATGTTAAGTAAGTACATTGTTAAGGTCTATGATATGAAAATATTAAAATTTATTAAATTAGTATTAATTTAATTTAATTTGCAACAAACTCTACGAGTGTTTGCGGCTAACACTCGTAGAGTCTACTCACCCTGAGGATGCTCCATTTCGGAGCGAAACACGTATTGGTGACGCTATGTATTTTGAGTTATACTTTTATTTAACACTAGCTTTTGCCCGCGGCTTCGCCCGCTCTGTCACACAAATTAATTTTATTGTACTGTACTAAGTAACAAATCGCTTCGAGAATCGAATTAGCTAAAAAGCCGCAAAATAAATGCAACCGTCAATGATGTCGCACTTTGCGTCCCGCGCCGACTTATAGTAGGCTTTTAATGGCGCTCCATTCAGGTCAATCTTATCGTGATAACTTTTAAACTATTCCTCCAAATTAATTTTTGTAAAAGACAAAATTGATCTACATTAAATTTAAAAAGCGACAAATGTATCAATTTTGATAAGAATTTGAATGTTATTGTAAAATGTCCATTGTAAAAAAGTATCCAATTTTAATGTATTTATGGCTCACTAATTTGGACATAGTGGCTTCCAATTAAAAGGTAGATATAAATGCTGCCGCGGACTTTTATTCAGAACTATTTAAGATAAACAATCCTACGATATATTATCTTCGTGTAACTCCAACGGTTTAGGCAGCGCACACCGAAATAGCTCTCAGAGAGCAGGATTTTTTCCGACTTAATTGATATTTATGATTATATTATGGCCAAATTACACAATTTTTTTAGAATTTGTTGCCCATGTTTATTTTAATATAATTATAAGTTATATTACTGTAAATGAGACCCCGTTCGCCCAAGCAAGCGCAGTGCTACTGAGACTAGGAAAACCAGGCGAAGAAGTGCCAAAGGTAATAAGCCTGGATGCTATGGTGGTGGGTTAGATAAAGGGCAGAGCGGAAGATCACACAAGGAGCATCAAAGCCTTTGAGAAACATGAGGTCGTAGTGTACGAAGACCGGGGCGAAAGCCTCAATTTTCTCAAGGCACGTCAAAGGTGCTCAACTTCCGCTCCAGACCCAGTGGACAGATGGGGACACCTCATAGCAAACCCTGAAGAGCAAAGTGGCTCCAAAAGATAGCAACAAAGATCAGCAGCTGAAAACACCTCAGCCGGACAGAAGCAAGCTGAACAACAAGAGAAAAAAAGGAATGCTGTCTGCGATAATGAAGACGATGGATGACCGTCTCTCAGCAAACTCCAGGCAGGAAAAAACAACCAGACAAGAGAATTCTGCAAGAGTCTAGTAAAATCACTACTAGAAGTGATTCACATCAACCAAAGGCTACTACAACAAAAGTCGAAAAGGGACTGGTCAAGTCGCCTAATCTTCTGGACGCAAAGACTCCTCCAAACCACCTAATAAACGCATTTTTTGAGTTCAAAGCCATGACAGTAGCGACAATTGAGGACAACATAAGGACCTGTGATGACATCTTACAGTCCTTCCTCCAAGACGACCGAAAGTTGCTGAAAATGGGACTCGAGAAATCACAAGCTGTCATATACGACAACAATACTTCCCAAATCATAGTGGGAGAAGAAGAGAGAAGTCATATGGCAGCATACTACGCAACCGGAGGCTTCGTGCACACCCAAGCCGAAACAGAGAGTTTGAAGAGCGAGGGCTTCGGTAACGGAGACGAATCGAGGATCCTGACTATGCATGAGGCGCAGGGGCTCACGTGTTGGACGGTAGTAATCGGGCGCACGTCAGCACAGCACTTACAACTGAACAACAGCGTCGCCCACGCCGTCGTGGCAATATCGCGTCATACTATCAGCTGCAGATACTACACCGACTGCGGCAATGACGCCATAGCCCAGTTCATCCAAAGGGCTATGAGTGCCACCAACGAGAGACTGGAGGACTACAACGTCTCCATGGCAATTCGAAACAGAGACTCAAAGGTTGTAGACCACGGCAAACACTTGAAGGCGTCAGCGGCCTCCGTGAAGGACAACAATTAGGCTACTAGATTTAAGATATATATATTAACATAGTTTAAGCAAATTAATAAAAATTAAACAAAAGAACAAAAATATATACATTACATATTCTTAGCAGAACGGGACTAAATTAATAAAAAAGAACTTCATTAAGATCACTGGTATTTTAAGTGGTGAAATTTATAAATACGAAATGGCAAATCAAGCAGACTTTTGTAAATTAATTCTAAACAAATATAAGACGAAACAGAATTGACTATTGAAACGGGCAGAGTTTCCCCTTAACACATTCACCACAGATATAAGTGTCCAGACGAGCGCTCATCGTCTTATATAGGTGCTTGACGGTGACTGTCCGCCATCCACTCCTCTTAACGGATGTGACGTCACTTTGCTGTTAACAATATTATAGTTATTACAACATAGTAATAGAGATCGTGTAGTTTAAAGTAAACAAAAAATGTAAAACCCTCGCTGAGGCAACCACTCGCTTCCAAGTAATGCCGAACGGTGAAATCTGCGTACAAGTGACGTAGCGTCAACGAGGGTTCCCGTCGGAGCAAAAATAAACAATAAATTAAAGAAAACCTTAAAAAAGGCACGGACGAAAAGTCTGTGGAGTAGTAATTTCATTATTAAAAAAAACTGTATAATGTCAACCGTGGATCACCTCAAGAATTACCGTAGTAATAAAAACTGAGTTTATTTTACGATACCAGAATTTATGAGGTGACACATATTTGTTCTGTTCGCCTCACGCTTATATTGTCGGAGCCCTAAGTCTGCAGCTATTTGCATATAGATCAAAGTTACGGCCTTGGCTTCTACCGTTTCCATGTATCCGTCATTTTGGAGGTTTGCGGTAGGTCGGAATCTCAATAGGAATTGATTAACTTTCGTGTGGTATAACTATGTTAATATCTCTACGTAATTGATTTTGTATTATATAACCTTTGCAATTGTATTAATAATAATTAGGTCTAGAAAATCTTCATGATCCAGTTTAATTCTGTTTTTTACTCAGAGGTGGAGTACGCTCCAGATCTTGTCCATTATTATAGGATAGCTGTTATTTAATTTATCAAAGAATTACTCAAAAAAACAAAACAAATTTCCGAGAGGAACACAAAATATTTTAATGAACTTTCTTTACAATATACATATAAGAGATACAATGAGACGGAAATCATAAAAAAAAAACACCTAAACACGTTTCTGAGGTATAAAAATCATAAAACTGAAGTTAATTTAGTGCTCAAAACATTTGGACAGAATCTGGATTGTTTAGAATCTTGATCTATTAAAATGTCCCGCAACAACTGCACCCGCAATGCAATGAGTTGCCATCCTAACTTTATCGGACTATATTTTTATAGGTGTACCATTCTAATAGATTATCAGTTTATCAAACTATCAGACTGTCGTTCTGTCGGACTATAGTTCTATCGGAATATTACTCTATCGAAGCATTACTCTTTCGAACAATCGGGATATAGTTCTATAGGAATATCATTCTATCGAATAATCACTATCGGACAATTGTTCTATCAGTTGATCATCCAAAGTTACCGCAGAACGATATATTTATATTAAACTGTAAAATAAAACAATCTATTAAATACTATTTTCTTCAACAGATACCAAGTGTTGTTCTTCGTGGTAACATATGCAGTCCCAATGCTGGGTATGACATTCTTCTATTCAGCGATGGGACGCGTGCTCTGGGGCTCCCGGTCAATCGGCGAGCTTACGCAACGACAGGTCGACTCGATACGGTCGAAGCGAAAGGTTTATTATAACAATTAGAATTTGTATTTTTCTATATTTGCCCTATATATATGCTGTGTATGTTTATGTGTAATGGGAGTAATTACAATCTTAAGCAAGGTTCTTTGAGGATAATGACGCATATGCCATGTCGAAGTCCTCAGGGGTTAACAAATCTGTGACCGACCTCAAGTACAGCTGGAGTTTTTTGTAAAATGAATAACTGATGAATAATAAATATTTCACAAGTATATGTATGCAGATGATATCAGTTTAATGTATGCAGTTAAAACCGTATTCAATGCAGTCGATAATACTGAGAATGATTTAATCATGACAAGGACAATAATTAATTTATGTAAGATAAAATTTATGCATATACGGTCGCCATATCTGAGGGATCAGAACTGAACAATTAGAATAATAGAGAATATTTTCGATTGTATTCATAATAATTACTATCAGCGAAGTACAGACTTCGGTTGATGTGTTGCAACTTATAAATATTTAGGGCTAATTTGTAGATCTAAACATGTTATGAGGGTATCGCGTACCTGACATGTGTGCCAGGCTGTTTTAGGGTAATTTAATTTAATTTTTAAAGTATTATAAATTACATATGTCTTTAATTATTACGAGTAGCATTCTGTTTTGAATTCAAATAAATTACATTTTTAAATTATAATAAATTACACATGTCATTAATCATTATATGTAGTGTTGTGTTGTTAAATCTGCGTTTCAGTTATTCTTCGCACTATAGTGCCATTTTTTAGTTTGTTATTTTTGAAGTCGACTTAATTTTTTTAACCCGTTTTATAATTTAATAAGAGATCTAACAACAGCGTGTACAATTCATTACGTACAAGTAACCATGACAAATGGCGACTTTGACTTGGTAATAAGTTTTGTTGGCTTTAGCAAAAGTGTCTTTTGAAAGAAATAAATCATTTAATTCTAACTTAGTAATTTCCCAATAGAAAGAAAATTGTATTCGCGCGTAATAGAAACTTTTATATGTCATAATGTGTTTTATTGCTGTTTCAGATATATACCTTAACATAGCGTAGCAAAAAATCTATTGTACCTTTTTTAAATACTATTTATATTCATCTGCATACCTACTTTGTAAGATTTTTAATTTGATTGTAAGATGTGCCTTGGGTCAAAACCTAAAAAAAAAATGGTAAGCCACAAGCTGTATCACAGGAAATAACAAAGACATCCATATCTGACGAGATTGAATATCAGTTACAAAATACAAGAACCAAATTCTAAGAAGTTGTAATATTCGGTATTCAATTTACTTATGTGTAAAATCAAATTCTTTAGACTCAAATCTACCTTTGATTTATAATTTTGTGTATACCTACATACTTGCTACATATTTTTGTTTTATCGAGTGTAATATCCGATGTTCCTTTGTTTTTAAATCCCTAAAAGTATATTACATAAGGAACATCGGATATTACACTCGATAAAACAAAAATATGTAGCAAGTAGGTATACACAAAATTATAAATCAAAGATAGATTTGACTCTAAAGAATTTGATTTTATACTGGAAGCTATCACTCACGCACTCTCTACTGGACAAAGCTATAGCCAGGAACACGTTTAAGCCTTACCATGTCTATGACAAGAATACGTCAATTCATTATAAGACTCCCCTCTTGACAGCTACCTCCTCCACCAACTGAACAATTGACAAGTACTATTCTCTCCCGGTATACAACACAATGTATTATCCCTATCGAATAGGCGCATACACTACACTTATGTTTTATTAAACATTTCAGTATATAAATAACAGATTCAACCTTCAATAGAATCATACAAATCAATGTTCAACTCCAAAAACAATGGGTTATTATTACGACCTTTGTAGTATTATTAAGTTTGAGTGAATTTATCTAAAGTTAAAGAAGGGTTCGAATATATTCTAATTAGTTTGTCTTTGTGAGTCTACCAAGTAGACTATTTGAAACTACATATACCTTTAAATACGTAGGCAGATAGTTCCGATCCCGAAGGCATGTGTCAGTTGCAAGTCAGTCACTTGTTAATTTTAGGGTTAGTATATTTTTAAAGGTGAGTGGTCGTGAAATCTATATTCGGCCAGCTTGTGTATTATAATTTTTATATGTCATTGAGTTGAGCTGAAAAGTTAATGTTATTGTTTTTTCCTATATTCACACAACTTGTTTTGTGTACGGCCGCCATATAGGATCAGGTCATCGTTGTTTAGTCATTAATCTCTGTCATTTGATATACATATCAAAGGGGTTATAAGGAAAGTTGTTTAATTTATTTTGCATTGTGACGATAGTTGTAATTATGCTATGATACACTCAAGCTATGTTCGATTGGTCAGGGGAACGAATTCTAATTCAATTGTAAGATTTGAAATAGATGTACCTATCTACGAATACAGGACAGGAATACAAACACAGTGAAGTTTTATTAAACACTTGTAAAAATTAAATGAAAAAAGCAAATTCAAATGTCAAACAAATCATTTCTTTTTGTAAAGCGAAGAAAAAAGCATTGATAAACTTTTAATTTTCCGCTCAAGATAATTCTTCACTTTGTATTAAATTTTTAATTTTCCGTTCAAAATACGTTTATACTTTTTGAACCTTTAGGAACTGTAATAGATATGCTAAGTGTATTGAATTAAATAATGATGTGCAATGAATGAACTTACAAATAATTTTTCATATAAGTTTGTTTTGTGCTACAGATTAACACACATTACTGAGTGCTATAATTAAGGTGGGTGAACAAACAAACACCTTGCAAAAACATTTCTCATACAAACTCTAAACGAACCTTGAAATCGAAACCACACACACACACAATACTCATCGCTAGAATGTTTATAATGTGAAATCGGCAGTAATTTTATCATATGTGATTCAAGAATTACTTTACTAATGCCGCAGGAGCGCTCGTTAAATAAAGTGAATGTAAACTATCTGCAGTATCTCTTTAACTATAATCCTCTTTTGACAGGTTGTGAAAATGTTCATCTTGCTGATAGTGATATTTGGAATCTGCTGGCTGCCGTACCATGCGTATTTCATCTACACACATTTTAACCCATCGATCCTGTACATGAAATACGTCCAGCATATGTACCTCGGCTTCTACTGGCTGGCTATGGCGAACGCTATGGTCAACCCCCTCATATACTACTGGATGAACGCCAAGTAGGTAACATTGATGTAAACTTAGACTATTTTAAGAAGTATGTCATATAGTTTGGTATATTCGTCCATTACAACTCATAATTGTCACACTGCTGTGCTTGGGACTCCTCCGACGAAGAGGTTGCTTGGCGTATAAGTAGTTTATGCAAATTAGGAGTTATTTATCCATTGTTCTCGAAGGCCTTAAGTCAGTCAATACCCGCTGGTCAGCGTTGTTAACTATATTTCAATGGTGAGAGAAGACTCAGGCTCATAAGGCCACTCAACTGCCCCACAGTAACACCGGGTATGTTCTACTCGTAAATATAAGGATTATGTTTCTTGAAGCAAAGTAACTAAGAATTACGAGTACATGAAAGAATTAATCTATTTTATATTCGGAGTATACGAACTGGAAAAAGTAATTAATGAAAATAAATAAAGATGGAAATAATTTTTGATCAAATTTTTTTTTCGTATTGAATGTTTTTTTCAAATAGGGCTTAACTCTTAATGAAAGTCGGTTTTAATAGAAATCTCTTGTAGCCAAAGTTTAAAATGTCTTATTGGTTTTTGAGAATTAAATATATAACAGCTGTACGCAATAAATAAGTTTGTGAAGTCATCGTGTGCTTGCTGGTATCGCATACGTAATACGATACGATTTATAAATTCACTAGTAAACCCTCGCATTGCTTCAGAAAATATATGTGTACATACATAAATAATTAGATTTCAGATTTTAGAGTCAGATGAATGTTTGTTCGCGGGTCATGGGTGTTTGTGATGTCAAGTTACAAGTAGGTATCCACCTGCATCCTAAACAATTGTTATTTATTTTTATTAGGTTTTCTTTAAAGAGAAATGAAGGCGAATTATTTAACTATACTGAAAATAAAATCGCAATGCGCATAACGATTAACGACGTAAACCGGTCGTCTGTATAGGCAGGATTTTCATGATGTAAGGATGGATAATTGCTGTATGTAGGGTTGCTCGATAGGGGAATTATTTCGTACATTTCTTGCGCACACAAAAAGTACCCTATAAAAGACCGAGAGGCTAGCAACACTGCACTTGTGGTCAAGGTTTCGCAGATTGATTTCGAACAGATCCGCTTCACCAACGAGCCTCTTTGCATGCCTCTACATCGAATCAAACGCTGATCGGTGAGATATGGCAGCACCAGCTCAAATGTGATAATATGATATGGAGTTCATAAAAAAATGTTGTCAAAAGAGCTTTCATCCAGGACCCGCGCTACAATAGTGTTTCCTTCGGTGTTGCCTATGTACAAAGTTGACGATGACCCCTTATCATCAGGTAGCCCGTTTAGGCAAACGTCGCCTGCCCTTCAGGATACAGAAAAAAAATATTTTTTGGATTTTTTATATAGGTAGATTTGGCTATCGTTATAGAGAGCAAAATATATTTTGTTGGAATTTTTGTCTCTTTGTCTGATCATGTATAACACTAAAATCCCTGAACAGATTTAAATGATACTTGGATATTTGAATGATAAGATATTTAGAACTTATAATAAGAGTCACAATCTAGATTCGTTTCATTCCGAGAAATGGATCCGTTTTCGCGGAGTAGGAAATAAATATTTACATGGTTATTATAAATATGGGGACACTAAATAAAAGCATTGATTGCCTGGTTGCAGCTGTTATAATAATTTCATGTTTATAATTTATAGAACTAAACAAAACCATTCCTAAAACCAACTTAGATGTTTCAGTTACTCGGCCACAACTAAAGATGTTCAATTAAGCTACATTAAAATAATCACCGAGAAGCTGAGACGTTGCATATCGTTGAAGGCTATAAAACTCTAATATTAAAACTCTAAAATTTAAATCAAAGGGTGGTGGACCGTTGTGATGTGTAATGAAAGGCTGCTTTAAATATGTTAAAATTCATAAGATTATTTTAAATATAATTTAACACTATAATGTAACCGCTAAAAATACTATTGAAAAGAGTTGTATACTTATCAGTAAGCGCTAATTTATAACGCAATACGATAAATATTACCTACAACGATCACACACGTAAATGATTTGTCAGAAATCGATAAAAAATTCGATTGAGATAACCAGCTAGTCCAACAGTCCAATATATTATTACATTTTTCGTTTAACTATAACATTTGTCAAACGATGGCATAGATAATATATTCGTATCGATACTCAAGGCTTGAATCCCCATATAAACGTATTTATCACTTATGCCTGTCACATTACGCCCCGTCTGTCTCGGCATTGAAATTGGAATCCTCAATCTGATATACCCGGTATAATTTTGAAGACTTTTGTGACTTATGAACCACTGTGATACCAATTGTGAACCAATGATATTCTGGATTAAAAGTTTTCACCCTGTTAAATGAACACCACACAATATAAGTGGCTACATACAATTTTTCTAGCAGTGTGCGGGTATTAGATATTATTTATCCGTGGTTATGGAAAAAGAAGACGATGAAGCCTGCAAGTTTTACATAATGTTCCCAAAGATGTGTGAAGTTCGCCCGCTTTTTTTTTTGAAGTCGGCCTTTACCCATCGATTGTGAAATACACAAGCTCAGAATGCCACTCAGTTGCCCCACAGTGACGGGCTATTTACGGGTAGGGTCAATAAATAAACATAAGGATTATTTTCGTGAAGCAAAGCGACTGCGAATTACAAGTTGATTAATAAATTAATACCTTTACACGGTAAAGTGGGACCACGTTCACTGTAAATAAATTGCACGACGCAAATATATTTTCCTTGGTTACTTTATGCAACTGTCCACTTCCTCAATATTTGTTTACATCAACAGTTGTAACTAATACTTGTGTTGTTAATTTGTTCTACATTCTAAAACTTTACGTATGACTGTAGATATTGCAACATTTTGTTAGCGATGATGAAATTCGATATCTTTAAAATGTACACTGTAAAGGGAATGTCGTATCGGGGGTTGAAATTTATGCGCTTATAATAGTACTATATATTTATAGAAGTGATAGATGTAACTGATAAAGCATATATAAATTATTTTAAAATATTATAATAAAAAACGCTTTTGATAAAGTACTATTAGATTTGATCGCATCTCTCTGAAGGGATGTAACTCCCCAGCCACACGCGTGTAGCGTTCAATGTTTCGCCGAACTTTGTCAGTTTTGGGAGTGTAGACCTTATATAAAATGTACATAATAATAGGACTTATGTCACTTCAAAAACTTTGTCTATACTCCCTGATATAATATGTACATAATAAAAGACAATTTTCGTAAGTTAATAATGAATAACAAAAGTATACAATCACAAGTCTGGTTCATCTTGATCAGTAAGGTCAAATTATAATTCATAGAGCTAAGAGGTACTTTATGCCTTTTAGCATAGAATGCTGTACTATAAAACTCAATTCCTTTGATTTCTACATCAAAAAGAGAAATACTTCGTATCTATGAACCCTTACCCCAACTATTCAAAAGGATCCATTCAAACTAAGCCAGTATCGAGCAATTGGTATTGTCGATGATCCCAAGCTTACAGATCATCTGGAATTGCGAAGAAGGGTTTTCTGACTGTATATTTTTTATGATCTGCATACTGAGGAATGTTCTAAAGAACTGTAGCGTACAAAATTGTGAAAATACAGCTTATATTAACACCATCAGAAAACCTGGATTTGAAAAGTGGAATATACACTTTCATCGCCATTCTTCGCTAAATAACGTTTACGCCACCATTGGGTCTTTACTTGGTCGATGCAATGTAATGGTGATTTATCATGTAGCCTTGTCGCCTTAACCTTGCCTTGCAAGGTATTCAAGAGAGGTGTCATCGTTACGTGACACATACCCAAAAATGTGAATATTTAGACTTGGACGATATTAAATAGACGCTGCTTGATACGTTGTGTAGCTAAGACTAAAGAAACAAACAAAATTCACTTTATTGTACACCAAAAATAGAATAATACATATAAAAGTTTAGAAACAATATTTTAAGTACAATAGTCGACCTTATCGCTTAATTAGCGATCTCTTCCAGACAGACTATATGCAAGATGTTCAAGAATGAGTACTCGTTAGAGTTTTTGTAATGTCCGTGATGATATAAGTTTAAAATCATTAATCTAAGTAGTCCACGTATTTATTCTTAAAATAAGCTAAAGCTACATTGATGCCGTGAGATCAGCTAAGTGCAGCCCTAAGTGTATCTCTTTCTCTCTTACGATATACGCACAGGATATTCGGTTTATTTTGCAAGCAATTACCGATCTTAAGAACGTGTAACTAATAGATTTTATAGAATTACAGTCTGAATATAACAATGAACCGAGATTACTTTCTACCTTCAAAAATTACTGAAATCGGACGGTATAAGAGACAGTAGTAAATCTCCCCCCCTAACACAGTAAACCCCCCAATAAAGAATACGATACGTCCTAGTTCAAAGGACTTTGAAAATCAAGTTGTAAAAGAAAATATAAGTGATATTTGAAGTTAGAGTGGGGCAGACGCAATAAATGTAACACTGCTAATTTGACACAGATAATACGTCGATAAATAGTAAGGACCAAATTAGTGCTATTATTATTTCAAATTTTTTATAAAAATGTTTTATAAATACTATATACTATAGTCATACAAGAAAGGGAATTGGGATATAGAGAATGGAAATTAATTTTGTATAGCTGAGCGGTTATTTAGAAGCAATAAAGATTTATAAGCAGCGCGTCCACCCTAACAAGAACCTCCCACTCCAATCTTTTCTGTTATTGCTTAGAACTGAATATTATATGAAACCATCTGAAATTATTGTTATTAATGTGTATTTTAAACACCATTTTCATTTAGAGTTGTGTTATATCGTGTTGTTGTTACGAGATCAATGTTTATAATCTCGTTATAATACAAATACTATGAGTAAGTACAAAGAAAGAACATGACGGGTACATTTACCTAGACTTACGCATTTCACAACCGGGCACTATTTCTTAAACACGTACAAAAACGCAGATTAAAGAAAAAATACTATTTGCGTTGTTTTATTACATTTATAATTACTTCAACATAGTTATCTGGTGAGCATTTTTTTATCAGTACCTTATTGTTTCTTTAACTGTGTTGTTAATATGATACGTAAATGTTTATTGTTGGGCATTTTAACGAGTAATAGACGATTAATGACCAACTAATCGTTAATGAGTTTTAGGCCAAAAAGGAAGTAAGGATATCGATAAATAACTGATTGCCCGACATTGGAATATGTTAAAAACATTTCACAGTAGATTGTAGAAATACGCCCAACCTTGGGATTAACCTACGTTATATAACTGATATGGCCGTATTGGGATGGCCCAGAATACACCCCCAATCCTATGCTGGCAGTACAGGGTGTCGTATATGTGACAGAAACCAGCCTTCTTGGTGGTAGTGTAATGTTGACTTAGTGTAAGGATTATATTACCAGTATTATTGTTAAGTCAAAAATATGATTACTGATATTTTTCCCTGAAGCATACCTGGATAACTACCACCCTCCTGCTTGAGTCAGTCGCCAAATGACTCGTCGTGTTCCGGTCGGGGGCTTGAGAGCCAGTACTCTCTTTCTTTTCTCTTCTCATTTCCTGGCCGACATCGCATCAGTGATACATACCTTGTCGGCAATTTATAAAAAATATAAAATAAATACAGGGTTCAGCGATCACAAACAAATGGCACTTGGCCCCTCGGCAGTTGTACGTCAGTGCGAACGCAGCCAATAGTGGTTAGATTGTACTTAATGATGTATGGATCACTGTATCCGACCACTGGTTTTCAGTTGTTGGTGATGACTTATTTGTACTTAGTTTTTTTGCAAGACGTACTTTCATTATCTGAGATACACTTAGCCATTCTCACCTACAAGTACGACTTATTGGTGGATGCATGACGCCTGCTCGTTATACCAAAAAAGGATAATATTATGTTAATGCACGATACACAAATACGTTAATTAGCATATTGATTATCGTTTAAGTTTTGAAGATGTCGTGCAAACGATTTTACTCTGCATTGTCCCAGTATTCTTTATTTTTTTATCATCATTGCAACTCATAATCGTCCCGCTACTGGGTCGGGTTTCCACTCACAAAGACAGGGTTTAAGGCCAGAGTCTGCCACGCTGGTCAAGTGCGGGTTGGCGGACCTTACATACCTTTGAGAAGGTTATGGAGAACTCTCACGTGTGCAGATTTCCTCACGATGTTTTCCTTCATTGAAGCAAGTGGTATTAATTGCAATACGACGGATAAATGATGTGAGTCTCTCGTGCGGGAAACCGATGGTTGTTCAAACCACTAGGCCTATATGACAAATGTGACATTAGCGCCAGATACCCAAAGTTCTGTATCGCCCGTCTTAAGCCATTTGAAGCCCTGTGAATACATAATAATACAATTCTTTATAAACATCTACCATGAAAAGCTTCTACTGTGATTCGGTTGCAGTGCCGGAGAGTCAGTTAATAAGCGGGTTTACTGTTAGTTTCTTAGCAAACAATATGTCGACGGCACCACTGGTATCAAATACAAAACACTAAAATATCGATCGGCGTTTGTGTTCTGCTTTTTAGTAATTTTTATTAAGTTTTTTTTTCGTGTTAATCAGATTCAGATCTTACTTCCGGGCGGCCATCCTTTGCCGCTGGTGCGATGTGTTTCGCCGCCGCAAGCGCCCTCTGCCGGAATCTCCGCCGGAACTGATCTCACAGTCTGGCAGCCGATCCCGCTCAGGTTTTTACTCGTTAACGTAATTATTATTTGAAGTGATATATTAGGTAATATTTATTTTAAGTTTTACTCGTTAGGGTAATTATATTTGATATTATGTCTTTGGTTATGTTTATTTCAGTTTCTACTCGTTAACGTTGTTACAATTTGAAGTGATATCTTTGGTAAAATTTATTTCAGTTTTTTCTCGTCAACGTTATTATTATTTGAAATTTTCTCTTTGGTGATATTAATTTTAATTTATATTCGTATTCTGAGTGACAATTCAAAGGCAACAACACTTTTTGTGCTTCGAGTTAGCATATGAAAACATTATAAAACTACTTTAAAACTACACTCTTATAGTAATTACTTCGTTTCTATGGTCTTTTCTTTTCCTTTCTTTCTTCTTTGAACGTGGAAGCATGCACTGACGACTTCAATTTATTGTACTTTTATTTCTTGCTTATATATAAACACGTGTAAACGATCAAATAATCATCAGAAACATTTGTAACATAAATGTCTGCCCCTGCCTGTAATTGAACCTGAATTTACGCGATTAGATTGTCACTAGCAACTGGTGCCATCAATTCCATTCACTTATGAAAGAAAGCAATTTAAAAATGAAATAGAGCTCATTATATTCATTACTATATGCGTTTTACCATTTTCTCGAGGAAATTTCACAAATTTATAAAAAAAATTCGCAAACATTTAAAAATGTTCGCAAATATTAAATAATATTGAGATAGTGGGTTCCGGTTTCGTTTTGCAATATGTACGATCGTGTCGAATTATTGTCTTACATACACTGAAATCAAAAAGTTTTAATATTACTAAACGGCTGTGACTGTGATTTTCGAGGCGTAGATCTATGTTAATACAATAACTAATGTCGCCATTTCCTGATCTAGTTGGCTTGTTACTTTCTAGTCAAGAAAATTTTAAGTGAAATATAATTGAAGTGAATTATTTTAAGAGGCTATATTACTCAGGAACGTGATTTTACTCGGTTATTTCTCTAATATATCGTATAATAGTATATATCGTAGTAGAAGATATATTCGATTTTTTTGTATGAATGTTATTCATTTCTTTGTCCACAAATTTAAAAGTTCCACTCGATTAAAGTACACTACTGTATCAATCTATGGGTTCTATTTTATAAATAAAAGTAATTTACTAGTAGAAGAATGTTTCCGCCTCTGAATTAATAAAGAAAATATTTGTAGTAACTTCGTCAGAAATAAACGATAACGGAATTCTCGCGATCATCGTATTTAATTAACTTTATCCGGTGTTCAACTTAATATTTATTATTATGTTGATGTCTGCATGTAAGCCATTACAGTTTTAGTTTTTCGAGTTAAACTGATAGGCTTGAATAAGTCGAATTAAGAGAATTAATTAGAGAAGTTAAGGCATGCCACGCTGACCAAGTAACTGGCGGAATTCCCAAATCTTTGAAAACATTATAGAGTACTTTCAAGTGACTTGCTAGCAAATTATAATTCCTTTTTAATACATGCTAAAATATGTGTATAGAATACCTTAATAACTGCGTATAAAATAAGTGCATTTGAACCTGGTTTTTCCATGTGCGAGATTGATGTAAAAACTGCAAGATCGTTATACTTTAGATTGTTATGTTGTTTTTAAATAATTAATAACAAAGACGCCTAGAAATAATAGTGTCGAAACCAGTACCGCACAGGTTTAAAGTTACTTTGTAATTACCAGGTTTTGTTTTAAAACATGCGCTGAGGAGTTTCTTTCGCCGTTTGTTCTCCTCAATGTTAAAGTACCTTTTGGAAATGGTAGTAAAAGCAAAAAATTATGTGCATAAGTGTATTTACAGAATATTTATATGAAATAATTGTTTTGAATTTGAATTGGTGCATTGGTAACGAGAAATTAATGTTGACAACTCTTTTACAGGTAGTGACCATAAATCTTCTACCTCTTTATTAATTTTCATACTCTATAAAACAACGTTGTATGCCTCGAAGTGATAAGTAAGATTGCTCGACAGTTATTGACACCGTAATGCCCTTGCAGTGTTCGCTTCGACAGGTTTAGAGGAACCCAGAGACTTAAGAGGAAATGTAGTAGCAAAATGGCCGCCGCGCTCGACGTTTCAGGAGCCCCTCGGGCCGCAGTCGCAGAAACCGCCTTTGCTTGCTAGCTGTCCCCGGTGCGCGCATCTGACGCACTATGATGGTAAGAAAGTACAGGATACTACGTTTGTTTGAGGTTATTTTTGTTTTTTTCAAAAGATTTACTTTCCAAAAATATTGATTCTTATTATAATTTAATAGTTAAATTAGTGTTGTTTTTGATTTCCAACTAAGCCAATATTGAGTTGGAAACCAAATCAAGGGCAAATGGATTTTGCTGTAAGACATATTCTCGATGAACTTGCGATTTTAGTCAAATGAATAAATGTTTTATCTGTATAGCATGATGCAGTTATTTGGTCGCTTAGTTTAACTTATCTCAATGCGACAAAATGCGGCAATCCATTAAAATCCACAACCGGATGTGACGACTTAAGACAGTACAGGATCTCAAAAACGAAAGTTAACATTCTTCTTCAATTATTACAGAGATTATACGAACCAAATTAAACCTAAGTATTCAAATATGCAAGGTTAACATTGTTGAATAATGCTTATGTACATAATTGTGTATATTTGTTTCAGCTTTCATACATGGACGAAGGGTGTAAATAATTAGTGGAATGAAATTTCATTGCATGTGAATGCCGAGAATTAAAATAAGTATTGTTATTAAATAATGTTTAGGGTTACCAAATAATTGTTATATGTTGTTAATGTATAAAAGTTTTAATAAATACTTATAATGGTCTACGAATTAAACTACATATTATGCAATTAATTAATTAATTAATTAAGCTTTTTTACGAGCTTTGTCAAGCTACAAAAACAACACTATAATTAAAAGTAGAAGTAAAAATTTTGATTGTCATTTATTTATTTTTATATAATATCAAAATCTAAATATTTTAAGTAAAATATTTTAAGTTCAGTCGATTTGTTGACCATTTAATTAAAGACTTCAGGATATGCCAGACTAATTATTTTCAAGGGTTACGAAGGAGCTTATAAATAAATCCATTATTAAGAATGATTTTCGGCTGGTGTAGGTTTGAATGTTGATTCTTCAAGGAATTTAATTTGTCCAAAATATACCAATAGTTTGGCATTTTTTTGTATTTTAGCACTAGCCGAGCTATACAACGAATAGCAATTGTTTAGAAAGTGTCGTTGTAGACACTCATATCGACAGATGATATACTTGTTCGATATTGGAGATACGCTCGGTTGATTCATGTTTTCATTGTTAGGTATTAGTTTGTTTCTTAATACAAAAAAAGTTAGTAAGAAATTAAGTTTGATATAAGTCTCATAAATTTTTAAAATTGTAACCTAAAAAAAGGTAACGTAACGTAAAAGCGTTTAACTACTAAAAATCACAAGTGAGATTGACTCGTTACAAGTGATTATGATTATATGTTAAGACATTTAAATTTGATTTACATATTTGAAAGTTAAGTAAATATCTGAAAGTGAAGAAAATTAATGATATTTGCAATATCTT
Source organism: Megathymus violae (assembly GCA_003671415.1). Classification (NCBI taxonomy): domain Eukaryota; kingdom Metazoa; phylum Arthropoda; class Insecta; order Lepidoptera; family Hesperiidae; genus Megathymus; species Megathymus violae. The sequence goes on from PDGT01000007.1 coordinate 6,135,214, forward strand.
TTATTTTATCACTTATAAATTATTTAGCTCTCAGTGATCTGTTCCCGGGAACTGATTTATTATCCAGTTGTAATGCTGTAAATAAGAGATTGGAATCAGGAGCTTCATTCATTTGGAAAGGAACACAAGGATAGTTATGAAGTGACATTTTAAAGCTCCACTAACGATAGGAAGAACAACAGATGCATTTTCCATTTGAAAACAAAAACAATATTCAAAATTTAAAAATGAAAATACCTGCATCAGTTAGTGGATAGATTAACGTAAAATATACTTGTCACGATATTTTGCATTTTAAGCGCTAAAAGTTACAAATTTATCGCTAAATTTGATTTTGATTACACACAAACTTAATAAAATTTGAGATAAATATATGTTAAAAAGGTAAACAATTATGACATGACGTGACGGGGTTATATCTAATCCAAATTTGGAAGATTAGGTTTAAACCTTAAAACAGAATAAATTGAATGGCAAATACATTTTTTTCATAACAACTTGGTATTTCTGAAGCGAAGCTGGACAGGGTGGTCAATATAACTAGGGTTATAATCTTTTTTGGTTTTATTATTATAATTACGTCGAAATTACATTTACAAATAACTTTATATTAATAAATTGTTAAATAATTAACAGGTCATTTACAATATTTGAAATTGAAAAATATATTGTAAAATAGATCTTTTCAGACCTACATTCAAAAAAAAATTGCGTTAGATTTAAACATACATACTTACTGTTTATTAAGTGATGCAATCATAATTTATCATTCTGGTAGACGCAAGCCTATAAAGTTGACAATGAAACATCAGAGTTAATTATTAAATTTATTTCATTCAACTTTAGGTTTGGGAACTGTTTTGAATATATTGATTTCAGTCAACTTTACTTTAGGTTTGTGAACTGTTTTGAATGTTATATTTATATTTCTATCTGTTTGTTTGTTATTAATAATATATAAGTTACAACGATGCTATTGAAAACGCTTGGTACTGACGTCACCAAGGACAACTGTTCTCACGAATAATGAGAGCACTCAAATTAAAACAGAAATTCACAAATCGTAACTCATTATGTCTACCTTTATGTACAAATCTCTCTTTGAACTATCTTTATATTATCATATACAAATGTCATAGTATATAATTCCGTGTTTCGTATGTATTTAAAATAATGAAACGTTTTGAGAATGTGAATATTTTCCTTTATAATTATATTTGTCAACATGATAATAATAAATAAACGTTTACACACTGACACCCCCGCACTAGGCTTCCCCGTGTTGCGGGTGGTATGGACATACACAAATATGACATTACAAACATCCATGACCCGAGAACAAACATTTATCTGTCACATAAATGTCTGTCCCGGCCGGAATCGACCCCGGGACCTCTCGTTCGGCAGGCAGGTTCACTACCAACTGGGCTAAGGGGTCGACAATTGGATAATAACAACGATGAACGTAAAACAAAAACCGTTATTTCATTCTATAATATATTTAAGTTTTAATTATATAATACGCGAATTACTATCGATTTCGAGCTTTCGAATTTATTTTAAGTATTCATAGAAAATATCTATGTACGGGTGATAAGGTCTACATTAAAGTTCACAAATACATTGATAGATAATCTATGTGCCAGTAACTGTTGCATTATGTAAAAATTAATATTTTAAACGTAAATTTTAATGATATATATGTAAATAATACATAATATTATCTCATTTTACTTAATCGTTTGTAAAATTAAGGTAGATGATGCTTTTGTTTTAAAAATATACACTGAATGTGAATAAATGTAAATACTTAGTTTAGATTTAACGTGATTTGAATATTTATAGTGATTGTATGTAACATCTTCTGTATGTTTGTTGCTCGTTATAATAAGTGAAATGTTGAAATTACAACATATTTTTCGACCATTAAAATCCGAATTCATGTTTATGTTTTTTTTTCAATGCCCTCAATAAAATGTTTTCCACAGGAAAGATTACAGTAAGTCTGTTGGAAATAATTTATTTTTAAGACGCAGTTTTAGCTCAAGAGATCTTTGGTACACAAAGGCCAAGTATTATTGCTGTTCCTACGATTCAGTCCGCCTGTCACAAATCATTGAATGAATTTAGGTAATAATTGCTACTCGTATATTTTTGACTAATATTATGTGTCATTACATCTGGGATAATTTACATATTTATACTAATAAATAAAATTGGAGTGTCTGTTTGTAATATTAATATAACCACTTTTTAATGCATGTATATGAATGTAACATATATACAGTACATATACCAAAATAACATTTTTACAATTTTTGTCTATCTGTCTGTTTGTTTGTTCCGGCTAATCTTTGAAACGGCTGGATCGATTTTAACGGGACTTTCACTGGCAGGGAGCTGACGTAATAAGGAGTGACTTAGGCTACTTTTATTTCTACAAAATATTTTTTTTGTTAAATTACACGCGGACGAAGTTGCGGGTACAGCTAGTCTGTAAATAAATGTGGTCTTGGAGAGTAGCAAATAAATTTAGGATGTTATGTTATGAGGATTTTAAAAAGGCTTGACTTAAAATAAATGCTTGTAATTTAAAGAACTTAAACTGATCTCAACAATAATAACATTCCCTTTCCCACATGCAAGATGAGCGCCCCCCGCTTATATTGTTTCCGCCAAGTGTCGCAGACGTTCGTGGCCGACGTTGACCAGATTTACTATCAGGTGGAATAGCTGTTTGTTATCAGCTTTTTACGTAAAACAATTGAGTTTTAAGTACGAATAAATGATGCCGAAAAAATTTGCAACGATTGGTTTGGTTGTTATTCGTTAACGCAAGGCGTAAGTTTTCTGAAGAGAAACAGTGGGCAGCTTGTAAAATAACCCAGGATTCCCTGGTTGTAGCTGACACAATAAATTATCCCCAAGAATATCCAAGATTTAATTTAAAATATTTGTCTGTACATAAATGTCTACTTCACGGTGTAACTAAAATTTTAATCTGAAAATTGATGCACTCTGAAATCAAAACAGAAAGTTGTTTCAGTACATACATATATGTCAATAGAGCTATTATCGAATGATTATGCAGGACTAACGATATTTCTATATGTGGCACTTGGTCAAAAGCTGTGTTCAGCTGAAAGTTCCCCCATGCGTGAAACTCATGTTCAAAACACGTGGCGATTTGACTATATTGCTGTGATACTTACCGCTGCGCCTAAGACCTTTGATTATCCCATTGACTGCCAGCTACGAGATATCTCGTATTAAGCGTGTGTATCAAAACTGCCAGCTACGAGATATCTCGTAGTGTTTTTTTTTTAATAAAAATTACTGTAAATGCTATTACAATATTATATCAGTAACTTAATATAATTATATTTTGTAAAATTTCATGTATTCTTCAAAATAAAACCTTGGCATCCAGGGCAAGACGCTCTAAATATGTCTGGCAGTCAATGGGTTAAACAATTAAACATCGATTACTACGAGGCCTTCATTTTATTCCATGGCATTATCTCAATATTTAAAGCAATCAAAACTTGAAAGGTCGTACAATAAACCATTGTATAAATTATACGAATACTTATTGTAATTAAAATATGATTGTAATTTTTTTGCCAGTGTACAATAAGAAGTATTATTATTAAAATATAATAAAGATTATTAATAATAATGAAGATTATTTTAGTTAACATATAACATTTAGAACAGCAAAATATTATACTAAAATCAAAAGTTAAAAAGTTCTAAAACATACTAAAACAATATGAATAAGAAAGTAATGAGTAGGCATAGACTGGTGATTTGACGTGGAATACCGGCATGGGAAAAGTGTGTTGAGATATGTAAATAATAATAAATTAATTTCTTATAGTAAGCACAAATTATAAATACATAGCAATATTTTTTTTACTTACTGTAAGTCAATGCTTGACACAGATAAGATTGCCAAGTGACATATGACATGAAATAAATATTACGAGCAATTGAAAATTCAGTAAACTAAATTATTCATTCATTGCCGATATTACTATACTTGCATTTTTAGTATAAAATATATGTTCGAAAATTTGAAGCAAGAATTTTATTAAGGCACTTCGCTTGTTTGTTCTAAACCCAAAAGCCCAGTATATTACAAAACTATCAGTGCCTTCTTCACAGCTTGTACTTTAGCAGTGTAAAATTTCATGCGATCTGTTAAAAACCCTACAAACAAAATTCAATTAAATAACGAAATAAATTACTTCTTTAGCTATAATTCCAAATGTATTATATTGTTCTTTAATAGAGGCTAAGTGTTGAAAAGAATCAATCTACAAAATTCAATGTTCCCGTAAGTAAGCACGCTTTTCATTTTAAACCAACGTAGCTTAATCTGTAAGATTGACGCGACGTCAAATATAAATTCGATGAATAATAAATAAATTGAATCACTGAACTGGAATATTTTCATTTGGAAATATTTCTATGCGAGTTTTAATAAAATCTCTATATGCAAAATTGCCGGATTGCCGGATATTGGGAACGGGAAGATAAAAATTTAATTTTAGCGACATTTCCTTATTTCATAATTTTATCAAACACGACATTCAATATAATTTTTGAACACAAACAAAATGACATGACACGACATGAGTGACAAAATTATTATTTTACGGTGAGAAACGCTCATGAACCTACAGCTTTTATTA
>PDGT01000007.1:6140180-6156993 GCA_003671415.1 Megathymus violae
AAAATAAAATTAAAATACAATAAATAAACCATAATAATTAATAATCTCAATAACTTTATTAACGATATTATAGCATGAAATATAATTTTAATTGAATACGTTAATTCAAGAGAATTTCAAGATGTATTCAAATAGAATCGCCTCAATTATAAAGTAACTATGATTGCGTTTTGAACTATGGCCATAAAACTGAAATATTTTAAATATAAATTTAAGAGAATTTAAGAGTGATATAACTTGGAGTGATGATGGTGGGTAAAAGAGGGAGCACACACTGAACTGATCAGAAAAATATATTTTTTTGAACTGGAGGACATCGAGTAGCAGTAGCTGTCAAAACATTCTTTATGTTACCCTCTTATTTACGATATCAATATCTCACAAAGAGAAGACCCGAAGTCAACACTGAGACAGTTATATGTTGTCATGATAGATACATATATCTTCGAGCTCAGTCGAGCATTGTATTTTAAGTTTCGCCAGACATGACGTGAGTACGGATAATTTAAGGACGCCATTATGTTTCAAAGACAATGTTAAGCCGTCAATTACGGCTATTATAGCTTGGGTGAATTGAAACCTTCGACGCCTTGCTTCGCCACAAACCCCTCCAACAACTGGAACAGCGTGGTGGGAGTATCCTATAAAAATACCCTATCTTCTGTGTGTTTATAACGATCACTGTAAAAGAAGCCGTGAAGCTTCAATGCTTATCAAACCAAAATCAGCGTTGGTATAAACGGACCCATGTCATAAAGCTTAAACAAACACAACATCGAACAAAACAATTTACGTACTAAAATGATTTAATGTTGAACTAGAAATATTAGTGATCTACTAAAAAAAACGTTTAAGCCGAGAAAAGTTTTTTTCTGGAATAAAAACAGGTTTATACTGGCAGCACCTCACTCAAATTTAATATACTGCGATTATTAAAGTGTTTTGTTTACTAAAGAGTTCACTTTTGCTATTTGAAGCTATTTTTGGTTTTTTAGATTTTTTCGCTTTACACCGAAAATATAATGGAGAGACAATAAGTTTTAGCTTATTGGAGTATTCTTTCAATAGTAGAGAGAGTGACCCGCAATGCGTCGATAATAAAGGTCGATTAATAACCAAAGCGTACTTTATCGGATGAACTATGCTTAGGTATTGATGAAAAGTTTAGTGCCCTATCAGAAGATCTTGTGCCATCTAGCGGCCGCCGAGAGGGCTTGGTGATTGTCCTGTAATAATAACAATATTCAGCGATGACTAAATGTATCTTTAAATATGAATTTGCTCAAAAACCTTGTTAATAACTGTCATTCATTCAACTGGCAGCTGCGTCCGAAGTTAACTCAGTCTATGATTTGCGATTCACACAACTCTTTGAACTAGAGCAAAAATAGGTTAAAATAACATAACATTTACTTGTCCTATTTAAGGTAGATTTTAAATGTTCCTCGGCTGCAAGGGATCCATAAAAATGCCATAAAAATTATTTGTTTAAAAATATAGAAATTAAATAAAAACATAATTGTAATCAATTTAGGTACTAATTACATATTCATAAAGCAAAAATATTATTATTTAGTTCTTGCAGGATAATATCTATCTTAACCTTTTCATATTTATTATATGTAGAAATATAACATACATTAGTGCACAGCCCCGTGCTTTCTGCTGTAGGTATAGCAGCTTTTTATTTACATAGTCTACATTCGTCTCTGTATAGTTACATTGTATTTATTTCTGTCCAAAATCCAAATTTTCGCATAGTATGTTTTAATATGCTCACGTGTACGGACATCAAAGGTATTTAAGCTGATAATGCCATGAACGTGATTAGAATAACTAAATAATTTGTGTTGTAAAGCATTTTGTTCGGGGAAAATGTACTTACGATATTGTAACTGTATCAATATAATATATAAAAATATAAATTTATGACACATTACCGTTCGAAGCATATAACTTTTTTACGCTTATGGTAATACAAAATGTAAAAAAAATTTTGCACGCCATAAATAATGGCTAATTGTGAGATGCATAACCAATTACTAATTAAGAACCCTTGTTACCACAATTACCGCAGATAAAGTATTATTATTATTACATACTAAAATATATCAATGTAATGCCATTAATATTAATGTGTAATCCTTCGTGAATCTATCCGTGATCATATAATGTAAACATTGAATATTTGAAGTTATATTCACACGAATGGTATTCAAATTATTTTTATTTATTTATGATTTATTTATTTTTATATTATTTATTTTTATTTATTTATGAACTAACATTATTCTTAATTAAATGTATCATTACTGCCACGTGTTTTATATTTATAGTGACAAAACATACTTAATGGACTTAAACTTTAGGAACTATCGCGGTCTCTTTATTTCAGATATTCAGAAACAATGTAAAATGCACTTTTTCAAAAGATATCTACCAATACCTACTATGTTATTTTGACTCAAATCACCATCTTTTTTATCGTAACTATCACAAAACCGTTTAAGTAATGCAATGTAAATTGTTTATTTCCTTTGGTTCAGTCATACCATTATCAAAAAAGGAAATCTTTAATCTTTTTCCGAATATCCGTCCTATTTCCATACTTAATTTCCTTTTCAAAATCCCAGAGCGTCTTGTCCTACAACAAATAAATTCTTTCTGCTTTATATATACGTTTCAGAATTCCTTACCAAACCCAAGTGGCTCCCATTTGATTTCCTCCGAAATCCAGGCTATGTTACTTAAAGGACCGATTCCAATTTATTTTTCCACTTTTCCACCCTTTCCTTCGATCCATATTTAACCTCTCTGCTGTTCACTCTTCCAGTGCCTATCAAAAGTCCTTCTCCGTACATGCCGTCAATATATAGAACTCTACCGAATAAGAACGCTGATTGATTTATTGTCTTTGGTATCTTTATATATACATATATGAGAATGCATGTGTATATGTATGTTTACCTAAAACTTGAGAACTGTTAACTCAATTGATATGAAATTTGGCACACGTATAAAGGGCGACATGACCACTCTGACGAACATAGTAACGTTTGTGCCGGGTAGGTGGCGCTGGTAACGGTGATTTTTATCTTTTGAACCATAGGACGAATTGACATGAAATTTCGTATATGTGCATGTGGCCGCATTGGAACATTAAAATTAAAAAAAAAACAATAACACTAACACTAAACACAATGTTCCCGCGTTGGTAAATAGACAAGTTTGTATTTACTCAAGATGGCATAACCAAAAATATTGTATACCCAAGTGCTTTAGAATAAGAAAAATCGAAAACAATAAAAAAATATTTTTTATTTACGTATTAAAATTGGTATGCAATAACGATTATTTGTATTGTATAATCTCTCAACTGTGATAATATTGATTTTGAGATTACACAAAACTCTAAAAAAGTACATATATATGCGAGTTAACAATTTAATATTTATAATGATATATATCATTTTACATTATGAGGCTGCTATATAACTAAAGTTTACAAGAGATAAGTTCTTTATCAAGTCAAAAAGTTCACTTTTCGCATAAGAACGTAAACAAAGAATTTTTTACAAATTGTTTAAAAAAGCATCATTTTGTATTATTGGTTTAAAGAGTTCTATGAACGCGATATATTCGGTATACTTATCAGTAAACGGTTTTATATCAATTACAGGTAATTGAGCGTTAACATATGGTTTTAAACTTATGTTATCGTGAACATTATACATTTTAACTTTGACGGGTACTGACGATTTTTGTGATTTTCACGGATCCTTTGACAGTGACAGTGACAGGCAAGTGAAAGGCAAGACATTTCGAAGTCTATTTAACGAATGCAAGGGACAGTGAACCTTTCAGCTAAGTGCGATGTATGCTTTGTAGGATAAAAAACTTTGAAAAATCACTCTTTAATTTTTCGCTCTATCAGTACAAGTTATAAAAATACTGTTATAACAAACTGAAGGTATGAAAGTAGAAGAAGTAGGTTTAATTGGTCAGGTTGGTATTTGGTACCAATTATTAGAGCGTGTGATCTAACAGGATTTGGTAGGAGTTCAAAGGATCTGGAAAACTTGCTAACATGGATCAAATCAGAGTTCATTACGTCAATAGCCTTAGTGGGAAATGGCGATATAGTTACAAATCTTTTGCGTATAGACTGAAATAAGATAACATTAGTAATGGATTTAATGAAGACAGAAAACAATAAAAGGAATAAGATGCTATCTTGAGAAACGCTCGTGATATATGTATATCGATATCATACCAATCGGACGGATTGCCATCAACGCGGACACGCTGTAAAAGACATAAGAACTATATATCTTTAATCACGCAATGATGGGTGAAGATATATTAAGGGACTCGAGAATCAGAACGAGAATATAGAAATCTGTAGAGTTGAATGCACAGCTAAAACCAAATAGTACTACAACAACGTGTGACTTTACAAAAGGAGAGGAATTTATTATTCATGGGCATACGGATATCTTAGAAGTGACTGTACTGTGGCCTGAACGAAACCATGACTAATGCGGAGAGAGTAGAGATGAAGAAAATAAGAAGCTGGAGGGTCGTCGTCGCTACCTACTATATGTCCCGATGCATACCGAGGTCGATTTACATGTGAATCATAACATTCGTGGTAGGCGATTCAACTTTATTTAATATTGAAATAATCTAAGCTAAGCAACGGGGAGATTAAACGCTTTCTCATTGGCCGTGGGCGCTTCTTTGACATCCTGACATGTTACAAGTGTGCATAGGCGACCAAATACCATAACGTAGATTGCCCGCTGCTACCTACTATAAAAATAACTTTTCAACGCTATTCATTTGAGTGATTACATTACACATTATACTGCAGGTTAGTATTTATCGTAGAAAAATTAATACTACCTACGTGGTTAGGTTTCTTTTTAATCATCGTAATACACTGCTATACACAACATATATCAATATTTTTACATAAATACATTGATTATAATAAAAATGTGTGAATGTTTGTTTGTTGAAACAAGATTATTTTGATTTTATTTTTATTTAAGTGCTTTTATACACGCATGACTTCCAATTGTTCCTTAATCATAACCAAACACTAACACAATTTTAATTGTAAACGATTTCTATAGAGCAGAAATCAATATTGTTACTTGAATTCTTTTTTTTTCGTAAGTAGCCGACAAACTACTACTACTACTATAATCATACACTGATATGCGACTGACATCTAATATTGTTTCCCAGAATTGTCACAAAACAATTTCCTACGATGGTTTTTTGACGATTTATCGTACCGTTCGTCCCGTGTTAAAATAATTAAAAAATGGTTATAGCTTCAACTGAAGTAAATATATTTTGACATTTATTACAAAATTATGGGATTTTCCAAGAATAGAGGCCATTCGAAATGGTTCTTTAACAGATATGATCCTCAATATCTCAGAATATTTATCTATAGGCAATCACGTAGCTTTTATATAATTGTTTTCTCTGTCTCTTTTCAGTGGACCTTTCTTGATAATGCAACGCGTTTCACACAACATCAAATAAATTAAATGAACACCACAGTTCCTTTTTTTTCGCCAATATACAACATAAGAAACAATGGAATAAACACAATGGCAATAAACCAAAATTCTAATATTTAATTTCTTCTGGTTCCTCCGGCAATTGTTACCCCGATTTTGAAAGGTATTTAGTAAAAGTTTCTTCTCTAGTAAGAGAAAAAACGTGCATGCAATTTTAAACACGTTAAAACAATATATTCAGGTATGTAATTCACAATGCAACTTTCTGACTTGGTAATGAAATTTTGTTTCTTATAGGTTTTCTAATTTCAATACATTTTTAACACATAAATAAGTTTAATATCGTTCTCAAGTAACGGAGTGTTTTAACGGTGTTTCAAATATATATATATATATATATATATATATATATAGTGTTATGCTGATATTTCCCTGGTATTATTTCAAAAGGGCCTTATTATATTTGTCTAAGTGAACCCGGGTGAAGTCAATCAGTTAAAGTATTGACTAATCGGGAACCGCTATTTTGAGTTACATTATGTTCGTTGCATCTGATGCTCGTTTCAAGTGTCGTATTGTTAGTTTTAAAAATATTTACTGTTAACATAAAGAATAATGTGGAGAATTTTAAAAAATATAACATTTTTTAATGTTGTTTTGTTCACAAGACTTTTATTCGGACTTTACTACAGTTTTGATTTTTTTAAACCAATTAGTTTTTTATGGAAAACATATGTTTTCAGTTATATGTTACTTGTAATTAGTTTATTGCTTTATGCGATGCTTTATCATACAGCAGACGAACATAAGATAATACTGTTACCAGTAATAGTTCTGCTTGTAAAAATAATTGTGTATCATATTTCATCAGTGTATACCAATGAAACCAACTTTAAAATATATTGTGCTAATATCAAAATCGCGGATAGATTAATGCGATGGAGACTGTCGAGGCGCGACGCGCAAATAACTTTCGTTTTAATCGTTCCTGTCATAATAATTAAAATGCTACACAAAATTGTCTCTTGCCTCTATATTCCAATAGTCATTCATGAACTTGGTTTCTTGCTTTTGTTTTTCACATTATATACGTCGAACATACCTAATATGATAATATTTGAAATGCTCTACATTCGAATGCAGTATTTACGCAAATATTTGTCAAAAATAACGCTAAGTGACATCATTGACTTGCCGCAAATCGATAATGAACGGGTTATAAGAAGGTTCCTCATTATTTACAAACATTTATTGATTACGTTGCATAAAACAAACTCCGTCGTAAAATCTACGGTAAGACAAAATGTGTAATTTATATTTACTATTTATTTACTTTCATATATTTCGAGTAACAGAATCTTCTTTATTGCACTTAAAAGTCCGTATCAAGGACCGTTTTAATTTTTTCTTATACTTCTGTCCTTCTATACTTGTATCACAGCCATTTTATTAGACAATTAAATAACAAATTCAAACATGTAACTTTAATTAAGGGTGGTATAATTTTGCATTTGTACGTTGATAAGACCTCAAACATTTATTAAAGTCGATCATATATGAAGTATAAGGCATTAAGTGAAAATTGTGTAACATTCTGAAAAATTTAAAGCAACCATAAAAAAAAGATTCCAATATAATTTTATTGGTTTTTAAGATATGATGTATTTTCGTTTACGCAGTATTCAAAGTTTAGAAATTTCAGAAATAATTTTTGTTTTTCTAGCATTATTATAAAATACAAACTTAATTTCACTCCCAATACAGTAAAGCGTATTAGAAACGTATATTGAAAATTTGCGGTGACTATAACTAGCGATTCGGGATTCAAGTACTGCGTGGGGTTGGACAGATAAAATCGGTGGTATTAGGTCGTTTAATGAGTCTGATACCTATCTAGACTGTACTTGTTCGATTCAATTATATGACATCTATGTTCGCTACAGTATACGAATATCCATATTGACTATTTTGATTATTTTTCAGCTGTTCCTTGGACTGGTCGCTTACTTTATAAATACACTTGTATCAATATATATCAGTATTTACACGATCATTAATTTTGTAAGTAAAATTCTACTATTTTTTATAATTCGCTTCAAAATTTTATTTTTGTATTATTTTTTTGTCTGTGTCTGGCAGTCACTGTACACATGTCAAGGTGAATCAGTCTCGGCATATTGGTAATTTTTACTCGAATAAAGAATAACAACGATACTTTCCGTGAGAAATTGTTGTCGGAAGTTCTGGTCCTGAGGCTATTAAACAAATGTTTCTGAAACTACCTGTAACCAACGAACATGTATCTAATGCATAGAAGTAGGAAAATCGAGTCCTAAACAATTACGTGAAGGTATCAGTATAAGTGAATAAAACTTGACTTGGCGAGTAGGTACTACATTTTTGCACGTGTAATTATTTCCTAAAGCGTAATGAGGGCGCGTTCCTTTTTTATCATTACTCAGATATTAATTCAATCCAAATTACATACATAATAATTAAGTCTTAATTATATATGTGGTCCAATGATGTTTGCGTACTGATCGCCTGATAAGACGTTTCCTTATGGGGGGTCCCGAACGAACCTATAATTTTTCTAATTTATAAATCGTGACGGAAAATTTCGTTGCGTACTCGGTAGCTTTCAACAATGTTTCCAAAAGATATTAACTTAGAGAATGAAAATGAAGGATTACAGCCTTTATACGTTATATTCTGAAATTCTCGTGAAATCAAGCCCAGCAGTGTATGTTTGCGTCAGTCAGCCATTCATGGGTTGTGATGATGGGTAAAAGATAATAATAATTTGAAAATATTCAATGACAGTGAGGTGAATTCGTTTATACAAATGTATGGTTTTTCACTTTCTCTGAATTACAAATAATAATAATTAATTCATAACTTTTTTATTTACGGACGGATTAATATGAAACTTACTGTAAATATTAAGTAACGCTTACTTGCAGTTCATTTGTGAAAATCGTAACGAAATCGGCTAAATCGTTTCTGAAATTAGCGCAAACAAATGCACAGACAAGCAGACATACAGACAAACAGGCAAAAATTCCAACAGCTATTGTTTTGGGTTCTAGTGCATTAAAAGAGGTCCCAAATACAATTTTTTCTTATACATTATTAACGTACAGAAAGCAGCCAGTTAGAATTTTATTACAAGAATAGATAGGTAGATAACCAACACCATAAAATATTGTAGTTTGTTGTAATTATAGTTTCTAAAATACAAAATTATCGTTCTTGGCACCATTTTAGTTTTCGTACCATTTCCCTCATCGCACCATCGTCACATCGTCACATCATGCGCTTGATATAAATATAGTATATTATAATTAATGCCGATAATTTTTTTTTCTTTTAAAAGACAATTAAGAGAGGAAAACCGATTTGGGAGCCATAAATCAAGTGGCATCAGTATATTTGTAACCAATTTAAACCCCAACTGGAACTCTGTGTAAACAAATATTCAAAAACATGCAATCCACACACATTATTAACGACCCTTGCAAACCACTATTTTACTGTCGTTTAAAGCGCAAAGAAATGTAAAGATAATTAGTTGTAACAAATATAGAATGCTCGTACTTGCTTGCGTTATAAAATACGGCGGTACGAACGGGCTGTTCACACAAAGATTCATCCACAAAGATTTTCATGAAGCGCTAATAAGATCATATCTACTGTATATTTTATTTTTCTTTGCATGGACTTTAAATATATTTTTGTTTTTAGAACAAGTTATATTTATTATCCCTTATCCTGGAAAGTATAATAAGCCTCGTCATGTTTTTTGCAACTATGGTCTTTGCGGAGTTAATCAAATCTGAATATGACGAAATGAAGGGGATCCTTGGAGATGCTCTAAATGCCTGTAGAGGTAACAAAACGTTTTTTATTTTCCACTGTAGACTTGAGTGCATAAACATTAAAAATATACTAAATAACAAAATATTAGTGAAAACACTGACTTCAAAAATGTTATATTTACCTTTAAGAAGTACCGTATATCTCAAGTATGGGAATATAGAATATAATACAGATTTATACAAATAATCTTCAAATTCAACTATGGCAGTGTTGAGGCACTTATAAATCTTTAGCCGTTCAATTTCTTAATTTGACTGTCAATTATACAATGTGGCGTATACAGACCCAGACTATCCTAAACGGTTTGGCCACCGCCGCTGGCCAGCCACGGGATTGGTCAGCCCGTGTGGCTTCCTATGTATGGTAATACGTTTAAGGAACGCTACGTTACGAAGGACGATATGACGATGGCGAATTGGTGAAGAACAAGAACACGCTCGCTATTACACTTGTATTGTGTTAATATTTTGTTATAGGTAATTATTATGAATATATAAACTAAACTAATTGTTATAATTTGTTTACAGACAAATATGTTCGCGACGCGATATGGAATGCCATCGATTACCTTGAAAGCCGACCACCGTATTACACAATTTTTCGATTATTCCCTTTGGATATAAATGTTGTTTTGGGCTTCTATCAGGTTACCGTACAGTACGTCATTGCTTGGTTACAATTCGAATATTAAATCACAACGAATATTATTTTTAGATGTTAATATACTTTGTTATGAACTTTCGGTTGCAATATTCAATATAATATTCTGAAACAGTGTAATTAGACCTAAAACGACTTCAACTTTCAATAATTGTAAGTTAACTATTAAAATGAATAAATAATTACGTGTCGTTTGGAATAATTGATAATAATATTAATAACATTGACCCAGGTGAATGTACCACCTGCACGGACGACGCCGTTTGCATCTTCATTCATTATGCTCACTGCGAAGGACTGGAATAACTTGTCCGCACGTATTTTATGTAAAAAAAATGTGTAAAAAAACTTCTCTCTATGACACGCACAAAACACGCTTAAAAATGTGTTAGGTTTCATCTCGATTTAACATATTATGTTACAAATAAGTGTGAGTTATTTTGTAACGTGGAATAGTGGACCTCTTTATGACACAGAACACCTTTAAAAGGTGTCAAGTTTTTTCGCCATAACTATTAGGGACGTTATGGATATGAAATTTCAGATCTTGATATGGATCCGTATATATGAATAATATTTTACCGGTTGCAGTTACGGTTACGAATATGATTTTTTTCCGGATTATTCGATTGTTTCGGATAATTTCAATTATCTAACAATTTAACTTTATTTATAAGTATTATAAACAGAGAAAATCTGTCCATAAATGAGAACAATGTTGAGAGCAAAATCTATCGACGTATTCCATTTTGTTTCTGCGCCTATCCGAAATTATTCGAATCTTTTTTATCAGATTCGGTTCCGGTTTCCAATATATTTTTATTTCAGATATCAGATATTTCGGACCTCCCTAGTAACCCTAAACTATTTCACGTGAAAACATAACTCACACGTATCTGCACCATCTGTTTGACACTTTCACAACGCGTGTTTGAATTTGTTGGCTACGTAGAGCTATTGGTTAAGAATTAGATTTAATAAATAAGTCTTGGAATTAAATATAATTAGTTCAGTATTTCTTATCTGAATCAAGCATAGTGTCATATAAAATTATGGTAAATAGCACTTATTAATTAATTGTTATCTGTAGTTATTATTATTAAAAAAATACTTTTTCTTTTAATTACAAGCGTTGTCCGTCAGAAAATAACTTAGACTCGTACGACATCACTGTACTCGTCGTGTGTAGGGATGCAGAGACGCTACTTTCATAATTCTCTTATTAACCGTACCTCCGCTCGGGTTGGAAAATCCTGAAGTTAGTTATTAGTAGTATTAACTTAGTTAGTTATTTGCAAGTTTCCGTACTTTACCGTGAAGCAAGAAATAGACCAAATACACATATAGATGACTTAACCAAACTTTTGTCAGATTTTATTGCAATTATTATGATAATATCGTTGATATTGTAACTCAGAAGTAAAACGTTATATTATTTAACACTTGCCAATCGTTCTAGGTAACAGAATCAAGGTAAAAGAAATAAATAAAGTGTTTTTTTTAGAAAATTACATATATTAAAAAAAATGTATACTAATGAAACTGGACAAATACTTAAGAAAGATAACTTAACTCTTAAGAAATATTATATTATGAGACGTAAAGTAAATAAATTAGAGTAATATAATAAAGAATACACGTTTAGAATAACATTATAGTAAGTTAAACTAAAATTAATATTTCGTTGAATGTTCGCGACTCTTTAGCACAGCCTTACACCGACGGGGCATGTATTCTATTAGTTTCAAACACTTTTCTATAGAAATGGTCTTCCAATCCTGTACATAAAAAGTTCTCAAACTGTCGCATTGTCGTTTTGACATTTTTTTACTACACACACCAAAGGTTTTCGATTGAATTAAGATCAGGACTGTTGGCTGGCCAGTTTAAGATAGACTCGGATTGTGCCTGGAGAAAGTCTCTTACTGAACTTGCTATATGTTCGGGGTCATTATCATACTGGAATGTTCAAATAACTGGAAGTTCTTCTTCGGCATATAGTAACACGGTGTTCCAAAAGGTTTTTATATTGAAAATTGATCCATATTTCCTTCTATGAACCTTATCGGCCCAATTCTACATCCAGAAAAACACCTTCAAATTTTAATGTTTCTTCCTCCATGTTTTAAGGGTTTGTTAGTGATCCTAGGATCAAACGATTTTTTTGGGGAGCGTCTTACAAACCGTCTTCCATCCGAGCTGACCCTGTTTATATTGGTTTCGTTTGAAAAAAGTATATTTTTCCACTGAGCCACTGTCCAACTCTCATACTGCCTTGCAAAAGCAATTCGAACCGCTCTATGATGTTGCGTCAACATCGGTACTTCCCTCGCAACTCTGTCGTGTAAGTATTTTTCAACTAAACGTCGTCGAACAGTTCTGGCTGAGACTGCAGATGAGATATTTTCACCAAAATATTAATTTCTTATGGTGCTAGATGACTTCAAGGGATCGTGTACCACTAATTGCACTGTATTCCTATCGTCTCGAGAAGATGTTTTTCGCGTTTTGGGCTGCCGGGGAACATTCGAGGTTGTTTGATAGGCTCCAAAATGCTTTACTGCGTTGAAAACCATTGTTCTAGAGCAATTAAGCAATCTTTTTGTTTGACGAATTTTTCGCTCTTAGTTTAATTACTACTTGCCTCGTGGCTTGATCACGATTTTTACTTTAAGACATTGTTTTTAATTAAATGCAATTCTTCTTTACCGGTTTGGAGCGATAATGGCGCTCAAATGGTAAAATAGTGGGATGGTCACTGGGCGTTCCATTTTTAAATTTAAATAAAAGAACAATTATCCGGCGTTCTTAAGTATGTTCTTAAGTATGTAAGTTAAGTATATTCAGCAAGTATGATACTAGAGAGAGTTGTTAAGTTTAGTTGTAGCATTTTTTCCCTAGTTGATACCCAAATGAAATTATTTGTATAAGTGAATATATAAATAATTTGGAAACATTTTATAATAAAACAGAAACTGGAAAGTAATGCTTACTTTACTGGAAAATAATAAGTTAAATAGTGTATTTTAAAAACTTTGTTATCTAAGCACTCTTAAGTATATGTTCATAACTGTATATATATTTATATATATAATTGTGGAATCAATGATATAATCAGAAAACTGATAGGTCACATCTAATCCTTTACTTGATATAGAGTTTTGCAAAATCTCAATAGATAACTTGTTATACTTTCTTCGCAATTTATCTTTTATTGTCTGTCTTGAGTATATATCACTTGGATGACTTTTCCAATTAAAAGGAAAGAAAGAATTATTACCTAAATATGTAGGGTCGTATAAAAAGGGCAATGGTAAAAATAAACTGTTAAATCTCACATAATAAGCTAAATATCTAAGTGACAATAGTGACATGGTATGGACTAAGAAGAGTAGGTAAAATAATAGAAAGGTAGTTAAAAAACAATCGAAAATTAATATTAATAATAAATAGTTGTATTTGTGTGTAATGTTCACCTATAGGTATATTTAATTAATAAATAAATAAAGGTTTTAAGCTATTAATTTGTGTTTTTTAATATTTTTCCAATACGTAATACACATAAATGTCAGGTACATATGAACAGCATTACTGGCGTCATGGTTAAACATCTTCACGAGCGGATAATTGCTAATTAGAGCAGAGCAACGATCCATTAATATATCACTGTTAACAACAATTACAAACGAAACGTGTGACACTTTCAAACAGAGAGGCAGTCTAGTCTTCAGGACGGCTGAAACACAAGTGAAGACTCCGATAGCGCCTGTCTATTTGCTAAGCTCGATTGCAGCACGAGGTGCCAAATGTAGTGTCATAGTGACGGTGCTGCCATCACTCAGGTCATATGCCGAGCTACGTTTAGCAACGGTATTCATGACTTCCTGCGACATTTATACTGCACGGAGAAAAAAATTATACTATAGTGAATCATTTCTTACAATATACATAACTTCATAATTACAGCAGGGGCGTGCGCTCCTTGTAGTCAGAAATGCAGTGCTTTACTTGCCATTCACAGATATTTTAATAA
This sequence comes from Megathymus violae, assembly GCA_003671415.1. NCBI lineage: Eukaryota > Metazoa > Arthropoda > Insecta > Lepidoptera > Hesperiidae > Megathymus > Megathymus violae. The sequence continues at coordinate 6,154,290 of PDGT01000007.1, forward strand.
AACGCTCGCACGTTTTAGATGACTTTAATTAATAATAAATAAATGAATAAACAAAATATAATAACTTAAAAACGCCTAATATTTTATAAATTGCAAGCACACAAACATTATGTTTGCTACACGTTTGGCGACAAGCAAGCGGCGCTGCAAAATAATGTACCAAGGCATGCCATCGCGTTCGGCAGTAGTTTTGTTCACACATGTAAAGAAATTTAGGTGTAAGTGCACAGTTCGCAAACGTGTGTGCTTTTGCATTCGAAAGCCGCGGTTAGCCGCGACTCATGCGGCAGGCTACGGAAGTTCGGCAGTTGGTCGGAAGTAAATCGGAAATGTTCGTTGCCTATAATCCGAATAAAAATAATAGACGTAAAAAGACTAATAAATCATTTGTGTACATTATGCATTTTTGTTTAGTAAGGTTTTATTTCTTAAAATAGCAGAAATGTTTTGTGTTTCGCAGGGGCCATTTTACTTTTTTCATGTGATAAACATTGTTTACTATTTTGTTTGCGCCAGTATATTTATAGTTTTCTTAAAAGATTTTTAATTTTAACATTTGAAAGTGTGTACATTTAACAGTTTATTACTGAGTTGTATATTGTAGTGATTTGGTTTTACTAGTGCGTTTGTTGATTTTTTTAAAATGTTATTTGATTGTGAGGTTTGTGTTAGGTGATAGGTGATAGGTGATATAGTAATCTCAAGTAACCGGAACCTTGAATATGTGAAAATTGAATCTGACTAGGTGAGTAGTCATAATATTTTAGCTTATTATTTTACTTATTAGAATTTCTTCCGCCGCGACGATCGATCGCTGTTTTGTCTGCGTTGCCGTAGAAGATGTACATGAATAGTAGTACATCTAAGACTTGTTCTGTTGACATGGTTAGAGAGTTACTTAGAGATCCGTTGCGTGGCTGTGACTATGCTAAAAATGTATAAAAGAAAAAGTTTTTGTGACCGAGTACTTCGCGGCGTACCCAGTGTCATAATCCTGTGCACGCCGCTGAATTACAGTATTATGATATGATGTAATTGATCATGTGTAAATATATAATGTTCGTGTGTTTATAACTGGTGTGTGTATTTCGCTATGTGCGTGTGTTAGTGTACGTATGTGTCTGTGAGTGCGTGTATGTATGTGTGTGTGTCTGCGAATGAGTGTATGTGCACGCGTAAGTGATTGTGTGTGTTCAATGTAGTTGACACGATTTAAACCAATCTGGTGAAAATGAGGAACAGTCTTTGAAAACTGGAGCTGGTTCATGCGGGCGTTTTATTTAGGTATTAAACAGAATAGTAGTTTACTGAGAATCAAATAATGGTGAAAAATCGATTTTTGGACTGTAGATTGCGTGTGGAAGAAGAAATACAGGGTTGTTTGGATTGTTGACAGACTAACCTGGCCTCCAATCTTCCTTTCTTCTTAACTTCTCATTAGATCGTATTCCGTTGAGATTTACTATTACACTTCATAGTAATATCACTTTTGTTTGCGAGAGTTATTTGTCGGGAACGATAATACCGTTATATTTACTTCAACTCCAATGCTTTGGGCGGTGCTGTTAATATGTATTTGACAAGTTACATAATTCTTTGTTAATAGGTACATATTACATTCGAGGTTGACGAGAAGACTTCTTTTTTCATTTTTTTCTCATTTCATCCAGTGTATCCGCTATATAAAAGTGCGCTTTCCAGAAGGAGAAGGAAGATGGGAGTTAAAAAGCAAAGGAATGATTTACCGGGCTGTAATAGAAAATCAAAAATAAATCGCGAGGTGCGATTACAACTTATAACAACTTTGGCGGAAACAGGCAAATTGCGTTCATAGAGTAATGCCTAATAGCATTACTTGGCACGAACTCAACGTGATAAGAATTTATTATTTTTGGGAACAATTTAATTTTTGGAATCAATCTTTTAGTATGGATTCACATTTTATTTTGGTCATATATCGCACCCTTAAAATGAAAGGGACTTAACTCAAAAATTGCAATTTATGGGAAATGGCGAAGAAAGTTTTCAAAAATGTATGGTCTTGAGTAAATTTAAAGAGACTGATGTATGAGGTTTTCCCTTTTTCCCTTTCTCACTCATAATTCGGACTCTTTTATACCATGGGGTTTTAGAGTAGGCTTTTTTAAGTAAATTTATAGTAAAATCTGGAATTTCAGGAATTTTGAGTTAAGTCACTTTCATTCTAAAGGTGCGTATATAGGGAGATAGACTGAAATTCGAAGTTTGGTACTGAAAATTATTTAATTACTTCATCGCCACTTTCCATCAGGTGGGATTGTTGTCAAGCATTAACTTATTCTATGTGAAAAAAAATCAATAAAACAAAAAGAATAAATCTTATTTACCAACTTTTCTTGAACATGTAAAGACGTATTCTAAATTTTTTAATTCAGTTTGCAGATCAGACAAAATCAATACCCATTAGGAAAAAAATCAAAGTAATAGTAAAATCAAAATTACGTGGAATGTTATTATTAATGAGATAGGTATCACGCGACCTGAAATATGAATTAGTGATAAATAACAGTAAAATCACATCTGATAATGAGGTAGCAACCACTTTTGAAAATTACATTCAAAATATACCTGTTATGTTGACTAACTCACTAATTTCATTGCCGGTAGAAGCTTTTAATCTATTAAGAAAATATGTTAGTGAATGTAGTATTTTATTGGAATTTAA
>PDGT01000007.1:6157187-6205713 GCA_003671415.1 Megathymus violae
CTAAAACAATAATTGTTAGAATTTTTGTCGGTTTGTCTGTACACTTGTTCGCGCTAATCTCAGAAACGGCTTATCAGGTTTCGTTACGGTTAAGTTCCTAATATAATGTAATAAGCGTCACTTAAAATTTCAACTTCGTTTCATTTCAATCCGTCTATAAATAGAAAAGTTATGAATTAATTATATGTATGTATTTCTGATTCACAGAACGCGAAAAAACCCAGAAAATGCAGATACTATTTTTGTGCGTAAGGTAGTTTTTACGAATCGAAGCGAGGGTATTTGCTAGTCTTTATTATAAATATGTTGACTTGTTTGTTGTTGATGAAAATACTTTTCCGGCTGTAATGAAATATAGCAAAGTCATTACGCTCTTTAAATCCGATGATAAATCAGTTTGTAATAATTACAGACCAATTTCTATTTTACCAACAGTTAGTAAAGTTTTTGAAAAGATTTTACTACATCAAATCATCAAATATCATCAGAATTGACTTACTTCACCATGATCAATATGGCTTCACTAAAGGTCGTAGTACAATTGATGCAGGTGCTAACTTCTTAAATACATCACACAATGCAATAATATTTTTGCGATCTGTCTAAAGTATTTGATTGTGTTGAGCACGAATGATTGTTAACTATTACTTCTGAAGCTCAGTCATTACGGCGTCAAGTATAGTGCTCTCAATTTGATTGTGTCCTATTTGAAGGTTGGGATTCAATGTGTTAATGTAAATTACACCAAATTATCGGGATCATCAATTGTAATGAGTGTACCACAGGGCGCTATTCTAGATCCGTTCCTTTTCCTTATTTATATTAACGTTTTGTCGTATTTTATTAGCAAACATACGGACATTGTACTCTATTCTGATGGGGCATCTCTAATATTTAAGGCCAGATGAAATAAATTAAGTTTTTACCATAAACAATTTAGTTTTAAATCCTAATAAATCAAAGTGCAATGTGTCAAATGACAAATGTGGTGAAAGTAGGCAAAGTTCTTAAATTAAATAATGAAACATTGACTATGGAACAATCCACAGTTTTTTTAGGTGTCATTTTAATCGGTTCTCGCAGATAAACTAAGTAGATCTGTTTACGCTATTAGGAAGATAAGAATAATTATTGACGTTGAGACAACTATACTTGTTTAAATTGCCTAATTTCATAGTCTTAGGTCTTACGGTAAATCGGCGGACATTGATTTAATATTTGTATTACAGAAAAGAGCAATCAGAGAAATAGGCATAACAAGCAACCTACCTTACATTATATTAAATTAATTTATAACTTTTTTATTTATGGGCGGATTGCAACGATACAACCTTTTAGTATTAAGTGACGCTTACTGCAATACATTAGTGAAAACCAGAAAGGGTTAAGCCGTTTCTGAGATTGGCGGGAACAAACGCACAGACAAACAGACAAAAATTCTAACAACCATTGTTTTGTGTTCCATTGCGTTAATAATGGCCCGTAATAATATTTTTTCTCATATTTAGTTCATGTTCAGAAAGCGATCAGTTAGAATTTTATTATTAGTATAGATAGGCAGATAGATATAGATTTAGTTACGTCTTCGTATCATCTTCAAAAAGTTCGGCCTTCTTTTAGGGGGCTTCGAGTTAGTTTTTACAATAAGGTTCCAAAGCTGATACGTGAGTTATACATAGGAACTTTTAAGCGACGCATTAAAATACAGCTTATAGGTAAAGGATATTATAGTATAGTTGAATGTATTAATTACAAGTACGCCTGGAAGTAATAGTGTCGAAACCAGTTCCGCACAGGTTTAATCTTTTGTAATTACCATGTGTTGTTTTAAAAGTTGTGCTATGGAGTTTCTTGCGCCGTTGCTTCTCCTCAATGTTAAATCATCTTTTCGAAACTGTGGTAGAAGCAAAAAATTACGTGCATAAGTGTATTTACAGAACTCCTGTATGATTAAATGATTTTAAATTTGATTTAAAAATAAACTAACTATTCGACATATATATATCACGTAGATTGCCCGCTGCTACTTACTATAAAAAAAACATTTCAACAATATTAATTTGAGTAATAGACCACACATTATACTGCAGGTAGTATTTATCGTAGAACAATTAATACTACCTACGTGGTTAGGTTTCTTTTTAATCATCGTAATACATTGCTACCCACTACCTCATACCAATATTTTTACATATATACGTTGATTAAATTAAAAATGTGTATGTTCGTTGAAATAAGATTATTTTGATTTGATTTTTATTTAAGTGCTTTTATATACGCATGACTTCAAATTGTTCCTTAACCATAATCAAACACTTATGCACGATTTTAATTGTAAAGTGTTTCTATGGAGCAAAAGTCAATATTAATACATTGCCGACAAACTACTACTACTACAGTCATACAGTCATACACTGATATGCGACTGAAATCTGATAGTGTTTTCTAGAATTCTCACGAAACAATTTCCTACGGTGATTTTTTGACGATTTATCGTATCGTCCGTCCCGTCTTAAATTTATTCAAAAATCATTTTAACTCCAAGTATGAAGTATAGATATTTTGATATTTAGAAAATCATAAGATTTTCCAAGAATACAGGCCATTCCAAATGGTTCTTTAACAGGTATGATCCTCAATATCTCAGAGAATTTATCTATAGAAAATAATGTAACTTTCAAATAATTGTTTTTTCTGTCTCTATTCAGTGGACATTCCTTGGTAAGTACTACCTACGCGTTTCACACAATATCAAATAAATTAAATGAACACCACAGTTCCTTTTTTTTCGCCAACATACAACATAATAGATAATAGAGTAAACACATGTCATGAATAAATTCTAATATTTAATTTCTTCTGGTTCCTCCGGCAATTGTTAGCCCGATTTTGAAAGGTATTTAGTAAAAAGTTTCTTCTCTAGTAAGAGAAGAAACGTACATGCACTTTAAAACACGTTAAAACAATACATTCAGGTATTTCATTCAATGCAATTTTCTGACTTGGTAATGTAATTTTAATTGTTTCTTATAGGTTTTCTAATTTCAATACACTTTTAACACATAAACAAGTTTAATATCGTTCTCAAGTAACGGAGTGTTTTAACGGTGTTTCAAAAATACATATATGTATAGTGTTATTCTAATATTTGCCTGGAATTATTTCAAACGGGTCTTGTTATATTTGTCTAAGTGAACCCGGGTGAAGTCAATCAGTTAAAGTATTGACTAATCGGGAACCGCTATTTTGAGTTACATTATGTTCGTTGCAACTGATGCTCGCTTCAAGTGTGGTATTGTTAGTTTTAAAAATATTTACTGCTAAATACATAAAGAATAATGTGGAGAATTTTAAAAAATATTACATTTTTTAATTTTGTTTTGTTTATAAGACTTTTGTTCGGACTTTACTACAGTTTTGATTACATTAAATCAATAATTTATTTATTGAAAACATATATTTTCGGTTATATGTTATTTGTGATTAGTTTTTCGCTTTACGGAATGCTTTTTGTAGCAAACGAATATAAGATAATACTATTTCCAGTAATAGTTTTGCTTGTAAAAATAATTGTGTATCATATTTTATCAGTGTATAACTATGAAAACAGCTTTAAAATATATTGTGCTAATATCAAACTCGTGGATAGATTAATGCGATGGAGACTGTCGAGGCGCGACGCACATATAACTTTCTATGTGACCATTTCTGTCATCATCATCAAAGTGGTGTACAAAATTATATATAGTCACTTTACTGTAATATACATTTCTGAAATTGGTTTCTTGTTTATGTTCTTCACATTATATACGTCGAACATACCTAAAATGATAATATTTGAAATGCTCTACATTCGAATGCAGTATTTACGCAAATATTTGTTAAAAATAACGCTAAGTGACATCATTGACTTGCCGCAAATCGATAATGAACGGGTTATAAGAAGGTTCCTCATTATTTACAAACATTTATTGATTACGTTGCATAAAACAAACTCCGTCGTAAAATCTACGGTAAGACAAAATGTGTAATTTATATTTACTATATATTTACTTTCATATATTTCGAGTAACAGAATCTTCTTTATTGCACCTAAAAGTCCGTATCAAGGACCGTTATAATTTTTTCTTATACTTCTGTCCTTCTATACTTGTATCACAGCCATTTTATTAGACAATTAAATAACAAATTCAAACATGTAACTTTAATTAAGGGTGGTGTAATTTTGCATTTGTACGTTGATAAGACTTCAAACATTTATTAAAGTCGATTATTTATGAAGTATAAGCTATTAAGTTGTGAAAATTGTGTAAAATTCTGAAAAATTTAAAGTAACCATAAAAAAAATATTCCAATATAATTTTATTGGTTTTTAAAATATGATTTATTTTTGGTTACGCAATATTCGAAGTTCAGAAATTTCAGAAATAATTTTGTTTTTCAATCATTATTATAAAATACAAACTTAATTTCACTCCCGATACAGTAAAGCGTATTTTCTAATACTAATAAATATTTTACGCATATTGAAAGTTTGCGGTGACTATAACTAGCGATTCGGGATTCAAGTACAGCGTGGGGTTGGACAGATAAAATCGGTGGTATTAGGTCGTTTAATGAGCCTGATACTTATCTAGACTGTACTTGTTCAATTCAATTATATGACATGTATGTTCGCTACAGTATACGAATATCCATATTGACTATTTTGATTATTTTTCAGCTGTTCTTTGGACTGGTCGCTTACTTTATAAATACACTTGTATCAATATATATCAGTATTTACATGATCATTACTTTTGTAAGTAAAATTCTACTATTTTTTATAATTCGCTTCAAAATTTTATTTTTGTATTATTTTTTTGTCTGTGTCTGGCAGTTACTATACACATGTCAAAGGGAATCGGTGTCGGCATATTGGTAATTTTTACTCGAATAAAGAATAACAACGATACTTTCCGTGAGAAATTGTTGTCGGAAGTTCTGGTACTGAGGCTATTAAACAAATGTTTCTGAAACTACCTGTAACCAATGAACATGTTTCTAATGCATAGAAGTAGGAAAATCGAGTACTAAACAATGATGTGAAGGTATCGGTATAAGTGAATAAAACTTGACTTGGCGAGTAGGTACTACATCTTTGCACGTGTAAGTTGTTTCCTAAAGCGTAATGAGGGCGCGTTACTTTTTTATCATTACTCAGATATTAATTCAATCCAAATTACATACATAATAATTAAGTCTTAGTCTTTAATTTATTAATATGTGGTCCAATGACGTTTGAGTACTGATCGTTTGATAAGACGTTTCCTTATGGGGGGTCCCGAACGAACCTATGTATAAGTTTTCTAATTTATAAATCATTATTATTTATTTGGTGACGGAAAATTTCGTTGCGTACCCGGTAGCTTTCAAGAATGTTTCCAAAAGATATTATCTTGGAGAATGAAAATGAAGGATTACAGCCTTTATACGTTATATTCTGAAATTCTTGTGAAATCAAGCCCAGCAGTGTATGTTTGCGTCAGTCAGCCATTCATGGGTTGTGATGATGGGTAAAAGATAATAATTTGAATATATTCAATGACAGTGAGGTGAATTCTTTTATACAAATGTATGGTTTTTCACTTTATCTGAATTAGAAATAATAATAATTAATTCATAACTTTTTTATTTACGGACGGATTAATATGAAACTTACTGTAAATATTAAGTAACGCTTACTTGCAGTTCATTTGGAAAACCGTAACGAAATCAGCTAAATCGTTTCTGAAATTAGCGCAAACAAATGCTCAGACAAGCAGACATACAGACAAACAGGCAAAAATTCCAACAGCTATTGTTTTGGGTTCTAGTGCATTAAAAGAGGTCCCAAATACAATTTTTTCTTATACATTATTAATGTACAGAAAGCAGCCAGTTAGAATTTTATTACAAGAATAGATAGGTAGATAACCAACACCATAAAATATTGTAGTTTGTTGTAATTACAGTTTCTAAAATACAAAATTATATTTCTTGGCACCATTTTAGTTTTCGTACCATTTTCCTCGTCGCACCATCGTCACATCGTCACATCATGCGCTTGATATAAATATAGTATATTATAATTAATGCCGATATTTTTTTTTTCTTGTAAAAGACAATTAAGAGACGAAAACTGATTTGGGAGCCATAAATCAAGTGGCATCAGTATATTTGTAACCAATTTAAACCCCAACTGGAACTCTGTGTAAACAAATATTTAAAAACATACAATCCACACACATTATTAACGACCCTCGCAAACCACTATTTTACTGTCGTTTAAAGCGCAAAGAAATGTAAAGATAATTAGTTGTAACAAATATACATAGAATGCTCGTACTTGCTTGCGTTATAAAATACGGCGGTACGAACGGGTTGTTCACACAAAGATTCATCCACAAAGATTTTCATGAAGCACTAATAAGATCATATCTACTGTATATTTTATTTTTCTTTGCATGGACTTTAAATATATTTTTGTTATATAAAATATATTTTTTGTTTTTAGAACAAGTTATATTTCTTATACCTTATCCTGGAAAGTATAATAAGCCTCGTCATGTTTTTTGCAACTATGGTCTTTGCGGAGTTAATCAAATCTGAATATGACGAAATGAAGGGGATCCTTGGAGATGCTCTAAATGCCTGTAGAGGTAACAAAACGTTTATTATATTCCACGGTAGACTTGAGTGCATAAACAAACAAATACACATAGCAACTTTTATTTATACGTACCATACTGAAGTCATAATCCATATTAAAAATATACTAAATAAGAAAAAAATAGTGAAAACACTGACTTCAAAAATGTTATATTTGCGTTTAAGAAGAACCGCATATCTCAAGTATGGGAACATAGAATATAATACAGATTTATACAAATAATCTTCAAATTCAACTTTGGCAGTGATGGGGCATTTATAAATCTTTAGCCGTTAAATTTCTTAATTTGATTGTCAATTATACAACGTGGCGTATACAGACTCAGACTATCCTAAACGGTTTGACCACCGCCGCTGGCCAGCCACGGGATTGGTCAATCCGTGTGGCTTCCTATGTATGGTAATACGTTTAAGGAACGCTACGTTACGAAGGACGATTCGATGATGGCGAATTGGTGAAGAACAAGAACAGGCTCGCCATTATACTATTCATTATATTACCATTAGTCCTCAAATAGGTGGTACTAAATCCTGATTAGGAAGATATAACTGGTACAAAATTGCTTATTACATTAATATATTAATTGTATCCGAATGTTATATCCTTGTATTGTATTAATATTTTGTTATAGGTAATTATTTAGAATATGTAAACTAAACTAATTGTTATATTTGTTTGCAGACAAAAATGTTCGTGACGCGATATGGAATGCCATCGATTACCTTGAAAGCCGACCACCGTATTACACAATTTTTCGATTATTCCCTTTGGATATAAATGTTGTTTTGGGCTTCTATCAGGTTACCGTACAGTATGTCATTGCTTGGTTGCAATTCGAATATTAAAACATAACGAATATTATTTTTACATGTTAATATATTTACGATAGATATGGTTATGAATTTCGGTTGCAATATCCAATATAATATTCTGAAACAGTGTAATTAGACCTAAACCGATTTCAACTTTCAATCATTGTAATTAAACTGAATAAATAATTACGTGTCACTTGGAATAATTGATAATAATAATAATAACATTGACCCAGATCTGGTTGAAACCAATCTGTAAAAAGCCTTGAGCACAAGCGCAGGTTTGCCAGCCTCTCGGTTTGGAGAGTGTGTGGAGGATTTGTTTGAACTAATTATATCCTATACGGACGGCGCGGTTTGCGTCGTCATTCATTGCGTGCACTGCAAACGACTGGAATAACTTGCCGGCGTCGGCGTTCCCGCCTTCCTACAATGTGGGAGTCTTCAAGAGGAGAGTGAATAGGCTCTTATAAGTTAGTGCGTTCAACATGTGTAGGGATGCAAAGGGACGCTACTTTCATGATTCTCTGATTAGCTGTACCTCCGCTCAGGTTTGGAAAATCCTGAAGTTACCTGTTATAGGCAAGTCTTCCGTGACCGTGTAGCAAGAGATAGACCGAAACAATTTAAGCAAACTTCTGTCATCTCATTAAATAGATAGATTGTAATAGTGACATGATAGGGATTGAGATGGATGGGTAAAATAATAAAAAGGTCAGCAAAAGACAGACAAAAAATTAAGTATAATGGTAAACACTTGTATTTGTGTGTTATGTTCACGTATAATAAATAAATAAAGATTTTATGCTGCTCATTTGTGTTTTGTTATATTTTTCCAATACATAATCCACATAAATGTCAGGTTACATTAACAGCATTACTGTCGTCATGGTCAAACATCTTCACAAGCGGATAATTGCTAATTAGAGCAGAGCAACGATCCATTAATCTAATATATATATATATATATACAAGTTAACAATGTACAATAAGCTGTTCATTGGTCCCATATTAGGATTTCTTGTGTTGTGGAACGACGAATGCTTTCCACGTTGACAACATTACTTAGTTTATATTATAATACAAGAGTAGCATCACGTTTAACAAAAACTATACTATAAGTAATAGAAGACAAATATTTGTTAAAGAATATAAAAAAAGAAACAATTTGTTATTATTATAAAACTTCAATGAATCATTTCTTACAATACACATACATAACTTCATCATTACAGCATTATGATTTATTTGTTCATATGTAAATATATGATGTTCGTGTGTTTATAACTGATGTGTGTATTTCGAGCTTTGTGCGAGTGTTGGTGTGGTGTTGAGTCTGTGAATGCGTATGTGTGTAAGTGATTGTGTGTGTTCAATGAAGTTGACTTTTATGTATTTGTGTTCTGATCGTGATTAAAACCAATTTGGTGAAAATGAGAAACAGTCTTTGAAAATTGTAGCTGGTTCACGGGGCGTTTTATTTAGGTAGTAAACAGTATAGTAGTTTACTGAGAATCAATTTATGGTGGAAATTCGATTTTTAAACTAGATTGCATTCCACATGCAAAGGAGAAGTAAAGGGGTGTTTGGATTGTTGACAAGCACACTAACCTAGTTTGCAGGGTTAGGACGGTACTCGTATTAGCTGCGTCGGCGGCTGCTCTTTGCCTCCAATCTTCCTTTCTTCTTAACTTCTCAATAGTTGTTATGCCGTATATGGTTGTTGAGATTCACTGTTACACTTAACAATAATATCACTTTTGTTTACGATAGTTATTTAGCAGGAGCGATAATGCGGTGACATTTACTTCAATTCGAATGCTTTGGGCGGTGCGGTTTGTAAATACTTGCGAAGTTACATAATTATTTGTCAATAGGCGCGTATTACATTCGAGGTTGGCGGGAAGACTCCTCTTTTTTAATGTTTTCTTCTCATTTCAAACACGGCGTTGTGCGAGTGAATCCGCTATATAAAAATGCGTTTTACAGAAAGAAAGGGAGGATGAGAGTTTAAAAAGCGAAAGAATGATTTAAATAAAATAAATAAATTAACGTTTACACACTCACACCCCCGCACTAGGATTCCCTGGGTTGCGGGTGGCATGAACATACACAATTATCACATCACAAACACCCATGACCCGAGAATAAACATTTATCGGTCACATAAATATCTGCCCCGGCCGGGAATCGAACCCGAGACCCCACGCTCAGCAGGCAGGGTCACTACCAACTAGGCTATGAGGTCGTTAAAATCGGTCGTCTAGGCTATGGGGTTTGCCCCACTTTAACAGAAAATCAAGAAAAAATCGCGAGGTGCGATTGCAACATAAAATAATTTTGGCGGAAACAGGCAACTGTGCTCATAGAGTAATGCCATTATTAGCGCGAACCATAAACATAATATATCAACGTAATAGACGTTACGCTCTTCTCATCATCGCGTCACCAAAACCTAAATGTGCGTGCCTGTGTAAACGACACCTGTGTGAGTGACTTTTAGTTATATCAAATTCATGTCCATGCATTGTTGACACGAATGTGGACTCCATCACAGGTTTTTTTGCTATATTTAATTCGTTCTCTTAATTAACTATTAAATGTTTAATTAAATAATACCATATTATTTCTAGTAGCCTAGTAATATTTACTGCATGTTATTAATTTTAATTTATGTAATTTTAAGATCAACTTCTACGAAAATAAGCATCATGGAAGTAGTATTGAACTATCGGTATTTACCTATGAAATGTCTCTTTGTTTGGGTTATTGTTATAAGTAACTACGCAGTCTAACAGAGAATATGACATCATCGTGTTTACCGGTTTTTTCCCCATAAAATACAGTTATATTAAAAAGAAATTAATAATATGACAAAAAGCTATTTTTTGACAGGGGACTAATGGAGAGTAAATATTTTGAAATCAGTCCTACTGAAAATTTTCTTGCGTCTCTTTCTCGCAAATAAGTTTTCCGTAAAGCTCGAAATCTCACTCGTACTCGGTATTCGTCTGTTACGCTAGTATATTAAGTTTATGGCATGAACACAACGTGTTAAGAATTTGTTCTGTTTAGGAATAATTTAATTTTTGGAGCCAATCTTGTAGTATGCATTTACATTTTATTTTAGACAAGTTTTTTAATAATAATATATAGTTCGATTTATTATAAATATATGGCCAAGATATATATATGACTTAGGTGTAAACTTTATTTTACTCTTTGTGACTTTCCACTTATCTTTGCGTTAATTTTTTGTAACTGAAACTTTTGAGTATTAATGAAATTTCACTATTTGTCAGTACAAAAGCGATATGTTATTTTTTTGCACTAAGACGTCTAAAATTAGGGATCAGCTTACGAACTCTATTTGTTACCGTGTCTATTGTTTTTATGTCTATAGTTTTTCAGCGATGATATCTCTAAGGTAGCGTTTCTGATCGACAATCTCTAAAATTGCGCAAAAACACTGAAAATTGTAGGTTTTTTCAAATGTATGTATTGTTATTGAGAGATTACAATCAAGAGGTAAGGGAGATATTTTAAACTTTAATACTTTTGTTTTTGTTTGTTTCATGCCAACGAGATATTCATTCAAGCCCGTTCTCAATCATATCTTTAACTGATGCCCAATAGTCACCATAGAATGTGACGGCTGTGTCATCTGCAAAAGCAAATATTTCAGAATGTAGTAGGCTACACGAGAGAGAGAGAGAGAGAGAGAGAGGCTACATGTACACGAGAAAGAGTGTGGAGCCCAGTACACTACCCTATGGCACGCCAAAATCAACATCATGGTAGTTACTATAGTTTGTATCCATCTTGACTCTTTGCATTCTCTCTGTTACATAAGCCCTAAACCACTTCAAAAATTCAACCACTAAACCAGGAATACCCAAAAGCTTCAACTTGTCTAGTAGTTGGGCCGAGATACAGTATCAAAAGCTATTGCTAAATGTAGAAAAACTCCCAAGTAGTTTTTTCCATCGTCCTTTTTTTATGACAAAGTCTATAAGCAGAGCAATTGCGTCTTCTGTTAACATTCCTACTCGGAAACCATTGTTTTATTGAGACGCGTTATTCTTTCTAAGTAGTTTATGACCTTCTCAAACACTTTAGATTTTGAACTTAGGAGGAAAATAGGTCTATAATTTGAAGGGATGAGAGGTTCTCTGGTCTCTAAAATGGGACAAACGTCAGCATTTTTGAGTACATTAGGAACTATTCCCGATGCAATATTAAGGTTTCAAATATGTGTAATTTTAGCAGCTAGATGACATTTACATAATTTTAAAATGTTCTTACTATATTGTTAGGTACTATAGCTAAACTTTTTTGAAAGAATTTATTATATTAAAAATTACATTTTTACCTTTAGGGGTCACGAAAAATGAATTTAGAAAATATTAAAGGGTAATGATCATTTTTATTAAAATAAAGAAACTGAACCAGAAAAGAAATTGAATCTTTAGTTGAGTTTGAATTTCGATCAGCATTTATTTTTTATGAATTAAAGGATTAAGGATTAAAAGATTTTTATTTGCACAAAAAGTAAAAATTACAAAAAAATACAGTAGATTTCTGAAAAGTCCATAAATAAGTGCATATTAATCTGTGGTAACCATGCTAAAATCAAACTTGTGTCATGGGTATCAGTGACATTTTAGTGACAGTAAGAATTGCTACTGGCGATGACGGTTAAATGATTACATTATATACAATGTTGCACGACAAAATAATGAGAATAGAAAAAAAGAAAAGAAAAAATCCTTTTAATTATTTTATGTATTTATCGGCAACGCCAGTAATTTTAGCAGCATTGTCGAACATAGCGTGGGCGTATAATCGTTTAACACTTTTAATTAATTGTTAACAAACACTTCACACCGGGCAAACGAAACAAGTGCGGAGTTCCCAGTGCGGAGGAACCAATCTCTTCGACCGCAGAATGTAAACTGTAGCTCCATTCGGCGTCACTTCACTAGCTAAGCTCTGTTGTAGCACAATATTAGCCGAGTATCGACGTCATCGCGGAGCTGCTGCCATCACTCGGACATCGTGCTGAATTTCGTTTCACGTCTATACTAATGACCATCTCCGATATATTTATAATGTATATATTTGCATACAATGAAACTTAGTGAGTGCGCGCTTGCTAGTGTGTGTATTTGTGAGTGCACGTGTGAATGAGTTAAAACAAACCAAAAAAAAAAATTAACAATTAATCTTTAATTTATTAACGTAAATTTCACCAATTCAAAGTTATGGACTAACTTGTTAGTATGAACTCGCTTGACTGGAATGTTACCATAAATTGAATTCGAAAAAAAAATATTTTACTAATCTCACATTACGTCACTTTATTAATTGCGATAAGCAGTAACAGTTATTTGTACCACAGATTAGATTATAGGCTTCATTTATTTTCTTGTAATTTATTGTAGCAAATGTTTGCTTTATCATGCTAAAGTTTCTGAACGCGTTACGACGACATTTTGTGAAGATAAAACATATGTCATTTTATTCAAAACAAATTTTTACCCTACACTAACTGCAATTGCACTACGAAGAAATCCATTTTATTACAATTATGAAATTTTTGTACAATGAAAAAAGCTTGGTAATAAAAAAATAGTTGCATACAATTAAAAAAATAATATTGTTCCATTACAGAAGAATATTAGAAAATGATCAACACGTCCACTTATGGCCACGACATTAAATGCTCTTTATGTATATAATTTGCTAATATACAAAGTGTGGCTGTGGTAACCGCAATGTGGTAGTGACATAAAGTGAGGTTTACGAAAAATATATTTAAATCTATTTCATTTCAATTAAGCGTTTCATATTTTCAACGTTGTCGTTAAACGAAATAGGTACTTTGTATAAAAATAGGTCAGAGTAACAGCATCCTATTAGTACATAATAAATACGATCTTAAGAAATGTCTCAGATGTAATACAAACACAATGAGTGCGGAACTGCACATAAAAAATATTTTTTTAATTTTAATCTGGACTTTAAGGATAGTTCGACTTTATGGATATGACCTAATTTTCTTATTCAATCTACATTGGTCTGTTAGATCATCACGCAGATATACATTATATTTTAAGATGTTACATGACATAGTTATTTGTTAGTAAACTTATTTTATTACCATAGTTAGCTGACTTAACAGAACTGAAAATACAGTTTAAATTAGAGTTTTCATAAGGGCTACATAACGGGTTATACATTTTCCTAAAAAATATCATGTGCTATGAAAATCTTTGCAAATTTATACCATACTAACTGTGCCCGCGACTTCGTCCGCGTGGAATTTAACAAAAAAGTTATTTAGTAGAAATAAAACTAGCCTAAGTTACTCCTTATTACATCAGCTACCTGCCAATGTAAGTCCCGTCAAAATCGGTACAGCCGTTTCAGAGATTAGCCGGAACAAACAGACAGACAGACAAAAATTGTAAAAAAATGTTATTTTGCTATATATACCGTATATACATTCATATGCATGTAGTAAAAAGCGGTTATTTTAATATTACAAACAGACACTCCAATTTTATTTATTAGTATAGATAAAGTCAAAATCAATAGTTACAGTTTTAGCTTGAATTATTTTGGAATAAAAAGTAGGTACCTTATAAAAAAAAGTTAAAAAGTATCGTGTAATCGTTATTTATATCGTTCTATTATTGTTGGAACTCAATAAGGCGGAACTTGAATACAGTACAAGTGTGGGAGTTATAAAATTTCTTCGAAAAAGAGCTATCCTGCAGAACCTAGATTTTTGACAATAAAAAATACTTTTTGTTATCGTAAGATAACTTTATATCAAATTTCCTCAAAATCAGAAACTTAGCATGACAATCTTAAACTATTTTAAATCGGAGGAACGCAAACTATCCCAAAAAAATTAACCTTACATTATTATACAAGTGATAAGCTACTTATGGGCATACAATCATATAATTCCGTTATTCTATTGCGACGTCAAAGACGAATGAAAGAGAAAATGCCTTCTTTAGTATTAATAAGAAAATAACAAGGAAAATTGATTATAAGGAAAATACAATGAGATTAACACGAAAGCTATAAATCGCCTTATAAAAATAAGAAACAATTTGTGGATGTGGTTCATATAGATAGGTAAGTATAATATCCCCAAAGTGAAGCGAAAGATGGTAGTCACAAAAAAACTTTCTTTTGAGAAGATAAAATTTAACGAACTAAAATTTAGAATGTCATTGACGTGTCGTCTCTAAGTATTCCTACGTGACTCCTAGAGTTCATTTCATTCAAAATAAAGAGAGATTGTATCACTCAATCCTAATTTACATCAAGCTTAGAATAAATATGATCTTATAAAACCATGGAGTGTCGAACTCCACTAAGCTGTATTATTTATATTTTCTTAAAAATAAATTAATTCTTGACAACGATCTTACCTGATGGTATGTTGTGATGAATTGTAAGATGTTGAAAGCGTTAACTTATAAAAGTCTATTCACTATCCTCTTGAAGACCACCACAGCAGTGGGGAATATAGGCCAAGCCGAGTGTCAAAACCACCAGGGCCTACCAAAGGCCTTTAGTAATGCTTTTCAATTTCTATTTATAGATAAAAATACAGTTTAACCTGCTATACACGTAGCAATTATGAATTTCACGACCGCGTTCGAAATAGCTTCGATTAATCGATCAATTACATTGAGGTTCGGCTCTCGGGACCTTATGTATAAAAATCAGCGGCGCAACCGGCTCCCGTCTTCATTTTGGTTAAAAAATTGATTACATTTCCATGATATGCCTGTGGCTATTCAGAATAATGTACCTTTCAAATGGTAAAAGATTTTTTCAAATAGATGCCATGGTTTCGGAGATTACTTTTCGCATGTTTATGTGTATATTATTGGGCTCTCTCTCTTTATAATTTTAGTATAAATTTAAATAACTTCTCATAAATATAATCTATTTTGTTTGAGACTGCAGTACAACGGGTTAATGGATACGACAGTCGGGGTATCAGGTATTACGTCGATCTCCACTAAGAAGACATCGGATCTCATTATCATTTCTTTCACATTTATTTGTTTCAAAGGTTTCTTGCACCAGATACAGAAACATCTTCAACATGACGGTTTTGTTTTGCAAAATAATGTGGGATTTAATACCGTGTTTGTGAAAAACAAAACAAAGTAGTAAAATGTTTTCGTCAAAGTCATAATAATAATTATATTAAGTCACAAACTTTATTTCAGGCTACATACCCACGCTGTGTCCTAAAGGACACAAGACATCACATCACACGACGTATCTAAACGTACCAAGTGAGACAAGTATGGAGAGTCCCATCTGTCGTCCAAAGACTTCACGATGCTGTTGGAACATTTGAAATTTTGAAACGCTTCAACAGCGATACATATCTATTTTTAATATTAGTAAATACACTACGAAATTATTGTTTTGCAAACAATTGCAAAATGAAATATTTAATATAACTTTAAAATATCAATATTCGCAAATTTTTACGTGTACAGATGAAGCTAGTATCTCCACAGTCGTACACTCTTTATATAGTGGTCGTGGTCCTATGACGACGGAGGCGACGATGGGTCGTCATTATTTTTCCTTGTAGATTGCAGCTCACGTAATGCGCCTCCATCCGGTTCTATTGATCGCGTCGTTACAACATTGGATTACGGACGTACAGCACGCAAATAATAAAATAATAATAGAAATTATAAGGGAATAAAACACATCAAACCCATCACATTCTCTCGTGCTAAGTAACTTGAATAATTCATCAGCAAGTAAATCGGCTTTGCCTTTAGGAAAATTTAGCAAGTAAATCGGCTTTGCCTTTAGGAAATAGGAAGATGTCTCTTGCTTACACACATGATACGCGACGAAATAGAATTACCTACCCTTATAATACAAAGGCTCATTCTCGTTGAAGTGATAATATAACTTTACATGTAAACATCTTAATTCCACAAACATTACACTAATCTGTTTTGTCACAAAAACATGGGAGGTTGGATTGGAAGCCCCTTACATTGTAATTTTTTTTATACTTATTATAAATCAATGCTGGACTACAATCTTACCTAAATCACACTCCCAAATGTGTCCTATAGAATACTGGGAGGGTGGCTAACCTGCGCCTGTTTCCGAGACTTAGAAGGTTGTTTTCAATCAGGTGAGTTATTGAGCTCCGTAACCGTAACGGAAACTGTCGGATATCCGAAATAAAAATATATACGAAATATAACCGAATCAGATAAAAAGTTTTTAATAATTTCGGGTAGAGGTTAAGACTAAATTAAACACGTTATGACAGGTTTTCGCTGTTTAAGCCGATACACTTAATATTTTAGGTTTTTTCTATGATTACAACACTAAAAAATACCTAGAAAGAAAATGAAATGTTACCTTGTAAATACATTATATATTTTTAAGAGTGTTAAATAATCTAATATCCGTAAGCGACATTATCCGAAACAATCGGATAATTCGAAATAACTTCGTATAGGTAACTGAAAGCGGTAAAAAAATATTCATAAATCCGTATTCATATTCCTTCCGGAATTTCATATCCGTACATTTCTAGTTTCAACGGAAGTACTTCACATACGGCCGAAATAACATAAAGGACTTATGTGGTTAAAAGTTGTTTTGGTGTGAATTAATATTTGTTATCATTACATTGATTGTTATCGATAACATTTTTAGTTTACTTTTTTACTTTTTCCGTCTATCTGTGTGCTAGCCCATCACGCGGAAACCACTCCACAAATTTAAATGATACCTAAAATAACATTTACATTATGGGCCAATATCTAGGATAACTTTAGTCCTAGGAAATTTACCTGTTTTATATAATAACAAAAGTTCTTATGAAAGTTCTGTTACAATTCATAGACCTACTCGTAGGAATTTGATAGCCTACAGGTTTGAACGTGGGTCGCCCCGCACGGGAGACGCGAGTTCGAATCCTGCACGTATCTCTAGTTTTTCAAATTATATGCGTTTTAATTTACATTTGCTTCGGTGAAGGAAAACATCGTGAGGAAACCTGCATACTGAGAGTTCTCCAAAATGTTCTCAACGGTGTGTGAAGTCTGCCAACCCGCACTTGGCCAGCGTGGCAGACTACGGCCTGAAGCTTTTTAATTGCCAGAGGTGACCTGAAACCATCAATTTGACGATATGAGTTGTGATGCTGATGATTGCTTCGCTACGAACGTGGCAGGGAAAATAAAAAAAACTACAATATTACACAAACTTTGAAGTTTGTTCTGCAAGTACTGTAACTGGTCTCCACTTAATGGAATAAACTATGCCAGTTTTAACAAAGGACTTTACAATTTTTTTATGTTAATAGCCGACGAACGAGCAGACGAGCACCTGATGGTAAGTAGTCACCGTCGCCCATGGACAACAGCAAGACCAAATGTATCACTGATGAGTTATCGGACAGGAAATGAGAAGAAGGTAATAAAGAAAATATTGGCTCTCAAGCCTCCAGCCGGAACACGACGAGTCGTTTGGCAGCTGACTCAAGCAGGAGGGTGGTAGCTAGCGAGGCAGGCTTCACGAAAAGATAAATATAGCAGTAATAATATTAATAACTTAATAATAGTACTGACAATATAATACGAGCAAAAATTACATATTTTTTTAAATACTTGAGTCTCGTTTTGGTAAAAATAGTAACACTTTTGATTCCTTTGAATCCTAGACTTTCCATTGTTTTTGTAAAAGCTCATAGTTCTCACCTACAGCTACCTTGAATATTTGTTTGACCAGTGGTTACGTTGGCTACTGAGAAAACAATTTGTAATAGTTACCCAAGTAATAGGTATATAAAAAATTCAACTTTCATAATGTGACGTTACAGTATAGTAAAGTTTAAGTGTATCTGGCAAGTGGTTGGTAACCGTGGTACTAATAAATTTCTGCTAATGAAGAACGCGATTTCTAATATTATTCCGAAGAAAATATAAGAAAAGTTTCAAGTTGTTGATCAAACTTTATTCTCGATATACATAGAGGGCTCGCAGGTCAAGACTGGAAGTCAGGATAGTTGTTATTCTTAATAATTTTTAATATTAATAAATCAGTATTGTAGGTTTTAATTGAAATCTGTACATATAATAAAATTCTAGCTGATCGTTTTCTGCACATTAATGATATATGAGAAAAAATTTCATTAGGGGCCTTTATTAATGCAATAGAATACAAAACAATAGTTGTTAGAATTTTTGTCTGTTTGACTCTGCGTTTGTTTGCGCTACTCTCAGAAACGGCTTACCCGATTACGTTCTGGTTTTCACTTATTGTGCATCACTTCATACTTAAAGTTCGTTTCATCCCAATCTGCCCATTAATTATAAAGTTATAAATTATTTGTAATATTTAGAACCCAGTAGTAAAACAATGAAGATGCTATTTCTAAGTGTAAGGCGTAGTTTTTCTGAAGCGAAGCGAGGGTAGTTTGCTACTTATACGATATGCTTTAACAAAACTTTGACACCTCCTACTTAGTAAAGCCACGACGATTCAAACTTCATAGCAAGCCACCTTTCCTACTTATGTTGAGAGTTTATCAAATTTTCACCTTTTACGAAATAAGGAAAGTTCGGCATCCCCGGGCTCTGGCTCTTAAAATATTTATGAGAAAATTCAAGTAAACGCTGTTTTTATATACATATTATTGTCTCAGTAAAAATAACTTTAATAAGCAAATATTTTCTAAAATTTTTCGTAAAAAAATTATTGTCGTAAGTTATTTAGTTAATAAATATTACAACATGATGTAATTTTATGTAAATATTCGGTAACAGAACAGAAGAACAGATCGCTGGCAAGTACGAGTCGATTTACGCACTGACCAGTGTCCTTTATAACCATACAATATTATACATAATTTACCTTGTATACATATTATTTACATAATTTTGTAATAAAACAAGGCCATCTAGTTCAATAATTTAATTATTTATATTGACAAGTTTCATACCGTTCGTGATCTTTAGAATTACTGATTTAGTGAGTTTGATTTATACCTACTTATTCGAATTTTATTTTGTGTTATTCGTTAGATAGATATCAACACATATTCTTTGAAAGCTTCAACAAAACATCTATTATAATAAAATTGTTTTAAAGGAGCAAAATCTGGTTTAAGTTTTGTTACAAAATGCTTGGAGTTCATAAATCGAAAAACTATTTCTAGACAGGTTTAACGACGTGCACTAAGCAAATTGTTGAACCATGAATATCAGTCATATGCCCTACAAAATTCATTCATTCATTCAATCAAAATTCATTCAAAAGTTAGTTATTCAAAAGAAAATTTGAGGATCATTTCTATTAAAGAAAAATGACGGTTATTTATTAATAAATCACATCGGCTAACTTGCACATCGACTAAAGGTACAACACATACGAAACGTCCCTACATAATAACAATTACATATTTTGGACTTTAGTAAGTGCTCTGCATGCACATACATTTAGCTGGATGTTATATAGAGCTAGAGACCTACCTCATGACATTTTATTATCAGATAGAAAGATTCATGCAACTACTATTTTTGAATATAATGAACATGTATGTTACCAATACAATCTAAAAAAAAATAACTTTGCGCCTGAGGACTGTAATAATATAGTACATAGATCGATTACCAATCGACCGCTGTCTAACACTAATGTATCTTGCAGAAATATTACATATAAATAATGTTAATTTAATTTATCTACACTTTCTTAAAACGTAACGCCAACATGAAAATGTAAAGTTTAAGTAAGGTGATTAATCAAAGCGTTTGTTCACGCAACAGCGTAGATTTCTAACTATATTATTTACGATTTGTAGTTAATTTTAAAACTACTTCATCTTCAGTACGCAATATAATACAAACCTGTGTAATAATGGCTCCATTTGTGTTATTTGATCATGATCGCGAATGGTAAAATGGACAATTTGAGGACAATTAATGCGGAGACACGATATTCGGAGCGATCACGTGATTAAATTGTCTGTATTTTTTAAACACTTAAAATATTTCTATAATAATATAAATAATTACGCTTTCATAACTTCGCGCAATCGGACGTTATTGTGAAACTCGCCAACACTGTAACCTCATTAAAAACATTTCGCGATATGTTTAAGAAGGTAGATGATAGCTGATGTTAAAGATCCTATTACCATACACCCGTACCATCTGGTTTATGAGCACAACGATCTTCAAGATTAGAGGTTTAGCGTCATTGCCTCGTCCATTATTCAGGAGCGTGCATCTTGAGCAGGCAAGATCTTATTTTGTTTTAGACTAGAGACGTTTAGAGCATCTTAGAATATACTCGATAATTTAATATTTGTGATACATGCATTACTATATTGTCTCCAAATGTGTTTTTATAATTACGTCAAAAGGTATCAATGTATAATTATAAATAGGTATTAATTGCAACATAAGTACACAAAGTTTATAATAAAAACTATACTAATAGTATATCTCGGCGTTGCAAGTTTCCATCGTCGGAGAAAAAAAGCAATAGAAAATTATAAATTTCACTTTATTAAGTATCACAGCACAACACAAATCCGCTTTTATTCACTGGAGACGTCTTTTAAGAGCGAAGGTTGCAAATATAATGAAGCATAAATATTCAGTTACAAAAATAACAGTTAGGCACCTTTATCTTTAAAAAGGAAATGATGAATATAAATATTGTTGTAGCTGCATCTAAATTTCAATATTATTATAATTTATTTAATTATTAAATAATATTTTAATTCGTTACAATTAAATAATCAAACTAAAAGTAATTCAAGAGTACTCAAACTTTTCACAAAATGGCGTTCTGTTACTGAGGCACTCATCTATACGTAACTGAATAGTTGTTTAAGAACTATCTTGTTAACGTTAGACGTTGTGGATATCAACTTTATGAGCTTTAAAACTTTTTACTTTTACACACCTCGTGTATCTATTAACATTTATTAAGCAGATGGTAAAATTTTAGGGTTGTAATATACCAATATGATTATATTATTTTATTAAAGAATGCCTAAAAGGTCATCTTTACTCAGATAGAAGTTGAACAACTATTATTTAATTGAGATGTAAACATTAAAATGTAACGTAATATCACTCTTGGTATAGGTCGCTGGGTTGCGTACCAGATATTAATGGAAGACAGTTTTGTTTTTTATCTGCGTAGCGAGCTCCCACCATCTACTATGTAAAGTCAACCGTGAAAAGTTATTAATTCAAATCTGTTAGATTTCAGTACTAATAAATACACACTGAGTGAAAATCTCGTGAAACCATGGAAATATTTTACTAATAAAGAATCGTACTTCCATCCCAACTTCGATCCTTTATCATTATCTTTTTCATTTATTTTATGTACACGGTAAACTTCAATTAATAACTTATCTAAAACATTTGGTACATAGGTACTGCTTATTCCAAAATATTATTTTATGTATAAAGTGAAAGGTATTTATTTGTCTAATTTTAATGTAATGTGATATAGAAAATTTTTTTTTTTCAAATTCAAATTCTAAATCATTTAATCAAATTGGTATTCAGTAAATACACTTATGAACGTCATTTTTTTATTTCTACCACCGTTACGAAAAGGTGATTTAACAATGAAGAGAAGAAAGGGCGAAAGAAACTCCTCAGCACATCTTTTAAACAACACATGCTAATTATAAAAGTTTAAACCTGTGCGGAACTGGTTTGGACACTATTATTTCCAAGTATTCTTGTCATTAATGTACTCGTCTATACTATCCTTAGTGTATAAGTTGTGTTTTAATGCGACGCTTAAAAGTTCCAATGGGCAACTCGCGTATCAACTTAGAAATGTTATTGCAAAAACGAACTCCAAGCCCTATAAAGGAACGCTGAACCTTTTAAAGACGATATGAAGATATAACTAAATTATGCCTATTTCTTGTTTCATGATTATATATTTTCTACTTATACGTATTTTTTTTTAATAAATACGAAATTACTATATATATTGACTGGCTACGATGAGTACACCTATATCTTTAAATTTTTCTCTTAATGACTCACGCGATTACATTACATTAAAATGACAGATGAGACCGTCGCGCGCCGTAGAGACTAATTCATATAATAAAAAAGGTGTTATTCAACGAAGTCACATCTGATGATACAGTCAAATTATTTATTGTATTTTTAGACAAGGCTTTTTTTGTACTAGTAAGAATAAAATTCTATTACTGAGAAAATATTAGCTCGTTAAATATAATGTAGCTTAACCCACAAAAGAACAAAGATATTAATATTTCATTTTGTTAACCAAGAAGCGCCATACGCTTTATCGTATAGTCAATTTTCTTATTTTGTGGTCTACAATAATTAAGAACAGGCTCGCTTACAGCAATAATTTCAAAGAAATAACTACTAACATAAAAAAACCAGAATGTTTAATTATAAAAACTTATACATTATTTAACAGTTATAACTTAAAGCTTAACTCTATTTAGGCAAAATAAAGATTTAATACAAATCTATAGTTACACATAGTTTAAAATATATATAAAAATATATGCTGTATTTAAAGTAATTCTCTCACCATCTCTTCAGTACCCTGGGAGGGTTGACAAGAAGGGAATGACATGATGTCCGCCTATCAATTTTCTTTAATTTTATGCGCAAAAGTGTGTAAATTAATAAATAACTATTTTAGTGACGTAACTTTGTTCTACGGATCACTTACCCGTAATTCTTATACTAAAAATATATTTTATTGGAAATATCATCTAATTAAATCTCTAATACCCAACTTCGTAGGTTCCTTTACGTGTAATTCTTCACATACATGACAGGAAAATACAAATATGTTTTGTAACATTAATAGAAGTTTTTCCTTCGTATATAAATATATTATCCCACCAATCAAAGTTTGTTATTGAAAGGTAGGTGCTTGGTGGTAGGGCATCGCGTAAGAATTATATTATCAATATTATTATTAAGTCATTAATATTATGATTTATGCCGTCAAGGCTGCCTGGTTAGCCACCACCCTCCTGCGTGAGTCAGCCGCCAAACGACTCGGCGTGTTCCGGCTAGGGGCTTGAAAGCCAGTACTTATATCTTTCTTTCTTCTAATTTCCTGGCCGACAACGCATCAGTGATACCTTTGGTCTTGCTGATGCCCATGGAATACGGTGACCGCTTACCACGGTAGCTCGTCTGCTCGTTTGTCGGCTGTTAACATAAAAAACATATATACAACGAAATGTATTTTTGAATGTCACTGAATTCTATACCATCCACTGTAGTCCCATTATCTTGTATGTTTTACGTGGAAGCACTTTTACTTGCCAGGCTAACTCCCACCCTTCTTCTGAAATCAAACGTTAAATATTTTTAGCGTGTTTGGATCGCAATGTTAAGTCCATAAACGGTGGTCAATTACTATCAAAAGGGCTTTAGGCTCATGTGTCGGTTGTTAATTAAAAAAAACATAGGCAGTTGAAATAGTAATATTTTTAGTGTTATTTAAAGTTTAGTTTTTTCTTATTTATATTTATGTATTTCTATATAAAGTAGCATGGAATCCAAAGCGTTGACGCGACGGATAAATACTTGTTTCAGTTCTGAATGTCTGTCAAGGGACGCGATAGTAAAATGGCATGTACTCGTGATTGCTAGCGAGTTTATTGACTAAATCTAGTTACTGCATTATACTTAAGCAGTACAAATTGTTACTTATTTTTAGTAAGAAAGTAAATAAATTACTTGTATATAGGAAAGAAGTATCATTATTAATATAAAGCAGTAGCTACAGAAAAGTAGAGTCACAATAATATGCCGCTTTTGCATTTGCTTTACTGAAGTCCTCAAATATTTCTTCAGGATATGAAATGTATTGGTAAACAAGTAATGTTTACTTTACTGAAATGTGAACATACCTAATTTAATACATATTTTATAAATTAAACAGAGTGAATAGACTTTTCTAAGTTAGTAAGCTTTACCATCTAAGGCTACATCACGACTTCACTGGGTTTGGAA
This sequence comes from Megathymus violae, assembly GCA_003671415.1. Classification (NCBI taxonomy): domain Eukaryota; kingdom Metazoa; phylum Arthropoda; class Insecta; order Lepidoptera; family Hesperiidae; genus Megathymus; species Megathymus violae. Next base: position 6,181,775 of record PDGT01000007.1, read on the forward strand.
TTAATCTTTCAGTTATAACAGATTAAAAAAATTATTTGTGATAACTCTTTTATTATATTTCGTTATTTATATTATGATCATGACTGTATATAGTAGTTGGAATGTTTAGAGACAGCTAGACTTGTTTATTTTGCCTATTTTCATAGTCTTATGTCTTACGGTATCCTAATGTGGGGTAAATCAGTGGACATTGATTCAATATTTATATTACAGAAAAGAGCAATTAGAGCTATATAAAAATTAAAGTCGCGTGAGTCGTTAAGAGAAAAATTTAAACAAATAGGTGTACTCACCGTAGCCAGTCAGTATATATATATTAATTTAGTATTTATTAAAAAAAAATTAAATACGTATAAGCAGAAAAGAGATACACATAATCATCAAACAAGAAATAGGCATAATTTGGTTACATCTGCATTTCGTCTTCAAAAGGTTCAGCGTTCCTTTATGGGGCTTGGAGTTTGTTTTTACAATAATATTCCTAAATCGTTAAGCGAGTTGCCCATTGGAACTTTTAAGCGTCGCATTAAAACACAACTTATAGGCAAGGGATATTATAGTATAGATGAGTACATAAGTGACAAGGATGCCTGGACGAAATTAGTGTCGAAACCAGTTCCGCACAGGTTTAAACTTTAAGCTTTTGTAATTACCATATGTTGTTTAAAAGATGTGCTGAGGAGCTTCTTTCGCCGTTTCTTCTCCTTATTGTTAAAGCACCTTTTCGAAACGGTGGTAGAAGCAAAAAATGATGTTCATAAGTGTATTTACTAAATACCTATATGATTAAATGAATTTGAATTTGAATTAGCTGAAATTTTACAAATTATTTTTAAGGTTTATCGTTCGATGTAAAGTGTAGAAAATAAATGTATAAAGCGTGTGTCATTAATTTTATTTTTATTTTGCAGCTACATTTTACGAATCTTTTTATCGAAAAGCATATTGTGATTGATTATAATGAAGATCATTTTACTGAATAATAGTCATCAGAACACATACGAGTATCTGAGTATTTATTTTCGGGGTATCCATTTTTTTACGAAAGCGGAAAAAATTACTCCACATATAATCATTACCAGAGAGTCATCTTAAACAGTATGATTTTAAACTCATGTCACCGTGGACATTATACGAATGAAACTCTCGCCGTGACCACGATCTATGTAATTGGGTCGAAATATCGGTCAAAAATATAAAAATGGTGAGTACGTTAGTTAAAATGTTCATAGTAGCTTCACTGTACTAAGACTGTGTCACTGAAATGTATCGAATTATGTATATTTATCGGTATACTTTCTATATTTAATTATAACATAAAGAACGTTGTATGTAAATATGTTTTTTTTTCATAATATGTTTATGGTACGATTTTGTTTTCAATAACAAAATATTAAAATATACATGAAGTAATCTTATTCCATTTACATTTTTTCTTTTACGTTAATAACCGACAAGCGAGCAGACGAGCCACCTGGTGGTAAGTGGTTAGTTACCGTCGCCTCATCATCAGCAAGACCAAAGCTATCACTTATGCGTTGTCGGCCAATAAATGAGAAAAAAGTAAGACAGAAAGTAATGGCTCTCAATCTCCCAGCTGGGAGCCGACGAGTCGTTTGGTGGCTGATTCTGGCAGGAGGGTGGTAGCTAGCCAGCCTTCACGGAAAGATAATAACACCAATAATAATATTAATGAGTTAATAATAATACTGATAATATAATCCTTACACGAAGCAAGGCTTCTGTCGCCTCTTACGACACCCTGTTTTGCCAGCATGGGACTGGGGGGAGCATTCTATGCCTTCCCAATACGGCCAAAACCGCTAATTTTATTAGCCCCTTAGGCTCTCTGGTAAGAAGACGAGTATGAAATAGCCTCACTGAGGTAGCATACATTCGACCTAAATTGTGATGAGACAGATCTATACATACTGAAGAAAACCTAATAATGGGCAGGAGAATAACTCAGACCACAGAGCAGGTAATTAATAGCAAAATGAAGATTACGTTTGCCTCTATTTATTATTATTAGATACACTATAACGCTTAAATTTTTCTTACATTTAATTGTTATGCTGCGAATATCGCTACTCAAAACTTATACTGCTCCCTTAATTGATTGAAGTTTCGAGATGTATTCTAAAGTAATATCTAAGGATAATTCACGTATCGTTTGTGTTGATGAACTATGTCTACGCAATATTAATTGGAATTTCTGTGGCGTATAGCAACGTCCTCTCTCTCTCTCTCTCTTTCATTTTAACGAATATCGAAACTATATGGCATGTATAGCACAATCTCCAGAATTCGATGCCAACACAATTAGGCAACTAAACTACTCACGTAGCTCTAATATTCTTTTACCAAAGTTTGAAATTAGGTTTATTCTTCTAAATTTAGTAACCGAGAATCACAGGCACTATACAGATTGATTTTGCCGGTGAAATTACATTAGGGACTTCAAAAGATACTTTAGCTTTTTCTTAATTTTTATACTATATTTAAAAAAAATCCTTGTTTGTTGTGACGATTTCATTCGCAATAATCACATCTGGACTGGCGTTAAGAAATGTCATCTGTCAATATCATTCTAAATGCAGAGTTGTGCAAAAAGGCTTATTGAACCAAGAAGGATTGATCCAGAATTGGTTTAGACAAACCTCTTGAGCCACGAGCACAGGAGCAATTTAGCCAGTCAACGATGCATTTTGGATAGTGTTCGCAGAAATTTTGTGATCTAATTTACTCATTCTCTTTTCACTATCGAACGACTAGACGAACGGAGATTTCGTTCGCCATAAACATCCCTAAAATACAGAGGACGAGTTTTGCTTTGTCTTCCCTGGCCATTGATCAAACCTGGGACTTCTTGCTGAGCAAGTAGGGTTACTACAAAATTAGCTCCAGGGTCGTCTAGTTTGAAACATATCCTTGATGCAGAAATAAAGCAAATAAAGTACTATCTAGTTCCTAATTCTACGTACCTAGAACTTAGTACAATCCTGACCTCGGGACCTATATTCAAAGCAGGTAAAGCCACAGCGAGGTATTATTATAATAAAGGTCAAAATAGCTATCTTAAATATAAATCATTAGATACATTATAATCAATAGTTCGCTTAAAATGTAGGTATGATAATAACACGTAATTAAAGTCATAAATGTATGTCTTAAGAGGTCATTACCATGTAAGTATGCTAGCAATTATGGCATCGCCTTATTCTTGTTTAGTATTTAGCTATTTTTAAACTACAGATACAGATAGTGCGGAGTACAGAAGTTGTTTTATTAAATAATATTTTATTATGTACTATAATCACCAAGAAAATACATTATGAGATTGATTGTTTCATAAAAATAATAAATTCTAAGATCATATTCATAGATTCATAGTTGGGCTGTGTTGGTCGTAATATACCTAGAAAAGCTACTTTCGGCGTCATTGGCAGCCAGACGACTAAGAGCCAGTAGGAAATTTCCGTGTATATATATATATAGGTGTTATGCATATATGTAGGTGGTATTATAATCTTAGTTAAATTAGAATTTAAAGCAATTTAAGCGGCAGATTTAAAGGGCATCAGTTACATATACAATAAATTACAATTTATATAAAGTATTATAACATTTTATACTATGCATATTTATACATCGCATAATAAATCACATAGAGACAAAGATGGTCATGTCGAAACGTATTATTCCGAACACCATAAACAACAATATAACGTAAAACCATACCTTAAAGTATTATGCATTTTATGGTACACCTGCAAATTGTTTACGATGCAAAATAGTTCGTAGGTAGCGAGTATTAGCAAACAATGTCTATTTGATATTAGATGCTTGATAATGAGCAGTGTACATTTACCGACGTCACTGTAGAAAGACCGAAGGAGAATATTTGTAGTAATAAGAAAGTGTGAAGGGCCCCACCCATCCTTGTGTTCAAACCAGTCTGCTCATGTGCACCTTGCCGAACAACGAACGAGCCTTTAGTAAACGGGTCTCTCCTTGGAAGTCGTTGGACTGTTCCACCCAGTTACCCGCAGGCACTCGACCGTTGTGATAGGGTTTTTCATTTACTTAACTAACTACTATCCTTATGTGTATCGTCAACCGTAAAATATTTTTACGTACCGTGTTTTGGTTGCAATCTCGAGGAGGAAGTAATACGCGGGTTCCCACCATCCGTTTTGCAGGAAACGCGTAGATTCAATTGGTGTTATAGACCTACATGGGCGGCCAAGACCACTTACCGTCCGTTGTCTGGACTGCTTTTTTAATAGCTATTGACATAATATAAGATATCGAAATGGTCAACATCGCTTACATCATAGTCAGACATTTTCGCGGGCGGGTAATTTTTTAATTCAAACAGAGTAACGTTTCCACAAGAATTTACTGTTTTAACAATATTTACAAACAAAACGTGTAACAGTGCCTACAACACAAGTGAGGCGTGCCATACTACCTGTTCTCTTAGCCAGGCCACGTTGTAGGACGAGCGACTGAGTGTAACCGTTTCCGACAAATAAGTTCTCTTGGTTTTTGGCATTGAGTATAATTTGGTCACAGGGTACATTGAAGAGATATTTAATATAATGGACTGTTAATCAAAGGCTGAAAATACACTAGCATGTAATGGCGTGGTGTGATGCGCCAGAACTACATGGGATTTACACATTTTAAGCGATTACAGATACATAAGCATAGTGTTTTGAATCCGGTAGTAGTTTATTTGCAACTATATTAAATATTATAAAACGTATATACTGTTGACGTGTTGTGACACGCTACGACACGTTGAATGTATTAGAACTTAGCTACTGAACGTGATATTTACACACAAGCAAAACAAGATATCCTATGGCGCGGTGCTTTACAGATGTACAGAAAACAGACTAATGTCTTCAACAAGGATTTCTTGATTTTGTAGGTAGCAAAATCCTGGTTTGGAACATGCGGACGAACTTTAAAGCAATTTGACGCGTCTACAATACATTGTATATTTCGTCCAGATGTTAAAAGATATTATTAACTGTAGAACATCAAAAGATTATTTTGGAGTGGACGACCCGTTGGAAGGTTTGTTATTAAATTCTTAAAAAGGTTTATAAGGTCGTTCAAAGGATATTTCATCGGACGCCGTTCAATTAAACAAGTCTTGGTCCCATTCCCAACAAACTTAATTAATGTTCTATCACTTATAAAATTGTATCTCTCAAAACTTCAGACAATCTGACGCCATTATGATTATCATTCTTTCATTTTGCGTTTTTAATAATAATATTAAAGCGTTTCGTTGCTCATATTCATTTTAACAAAGTTTTTAACAAAGATGTCAAGTTGTCTTCCAAGTTTTCCGTTCAAAAACCAACCAAAACTCCAATGAATGAGAATTTCAATTTATGTTAGCGGATATTATGATCGCTTGAGATATGTTGATGAAATTTATATATTAAGGAGTTACAAATAAAGTAGCATTCAGATTGTTTAATGACAAAACTATAGTGGGGGAAAGGTTCTGTCGTCGCGCACGCAGCCTAGCAACCCATCGCACCACATACGAGTGAAGTGAGCCAGTATGACGCGAGCGAGACGAGATACATTACGTACGTAGTTTTAACGGTTTATTCAAACCGATACAGAACTGCGAAGTGAAAGTGTCGAATTGAAAACATGCCAAATGTTTGTGTAAACAGTTCATAGAACACAGAGGATGTGTCTGAACGTGGATTGCGACTGAACGGTAGGTCAAACAGGGATTCCGTGTTCGTAAAATGTTGTTTTATTACAATACACGCTATTTACGTCTTTAGACTTAGCGATTAAAGACTTTTGTTGCATGATGCGTCGCTTTCGATGATATATCGGCTCGATATTCAATTGAGATGACAAATGGATAATTAGATGATGTGTTTAGTATTATGTATCAGCTGTTCCTTCTTTTTATCGAACTCAATCGGATAGGTGAAGCAAATTAGTCTCATTAGCCAAACTAGTTTGTAATTGAAATGGAATAAAAAACTAAACAAACTAAGAAATATGATTCAGTCTATTGATGACTCACTGCGGATATGGAGAGGAGGCCTAGAGCGTAAGGGTTATGGCCATGCCAAGTGTATAAAGTTTTATGGCATTCGTGGACCTCCGATATGATTTAACGATTGCTGTCTGACGATTACAACCTAGATCGCCTTGTTTTCGTGTCTAGCGAAGCACGGAAACGGTTAAGAAAATTTTGCCACTTACGATACCCCATTGTGTAAACCATGCTCAAAGAAAAACTCTGTCGGACACTTACGATAAACATATGCCATTAGTCATGTGATATTGACAATAACTTACTAGCATTAGTTATAAGTATCACGTTCTTCTCACAACTGAGAAGTTGGTGATATTGACAAGTCATAACTTTTTATACATAACATTTACTACTTGAGTTTTGGCAAATTTAACGCTTTCTATCGTATAAGACTATAACAAATTACAGAAGTCAACGTGTCTTAACACTGAATGAGCCAGGCAGCATATTATTACAACATGGGTAGCACTGAGGCCAAGCACCATCCGTTTTAAGTTGAACGATAATGAAGAGCTTGGAATTTGCTATTGCAATCCAAAATGTCCCGTGGCAAAGGCTATTTTAAAATGAACCTAAACACCGAGAATGGTAGGTGACATTTTAAATCAATTGGCCACGAGACCAAACGTCAATTTATGTAGCAGTCCAGAACTCCTCAGGGCGGTGCTATTTAAACCAAAAGGTTCTACGGCTCCATGCTAATGCGTCACTATCACGCAAATTGAATGATTGGAACAGTAAATAATTATTTATGTATTCGAATATTTCAATTCATAACTTTCGTGTCTGTGGAGGTCAAATCCGAAATGAATGTACTAACCAAATGTAGTCACGGTTTATCCCAAATCAAAACAGCTCCAAATTACGTTCAATACATTACCGATTAATCTACTTGGTTTTTGTTACTACGTACTTTACAACAAGTAGGTAAAGCTGAGAGCTTACCAATATAGTCAGAATGCAATAAAATGTAATGTTCTGGTACAAATTGTTTACTGCATACAAATTTTCAGTTTGTCAGGAATTTTATATTATTGACATAATCAAAAATTTTATTAATCAAAATTTTACTACTTATTATTAAATGAACCTGCAAAGAATTGTATTGCAAAATATTTATATTTATTATACCTTTTTATTTTTACGTAGATAGTGTTAGAGTTTTATATTTTATATAAATTTGTTTCTATAATAATCTCAATGTCTAACATCAAATATCTTCATACCTTAATTTAATCTGCAGTTCCGGTACTATATATTTAGTATGATTTGACTTCCGGGTTTGCATAACTTACTATTTCCGTTAAAAATGGTATAAAGAGAGTTAGAATCGACAGGGCAGGAGCTATTGTTGGATCAAGTGTAGGACAAACAACTGTAAGCGTGAACTAATAAATACTTCAATAATCGTTACGGTTGGCTTCATTTCTACTGACTCAATCTGGGGTCTTATAATAGATAAAGGCGTTGGATTTTATTGAATCTATCATCTCATTCCGTTCAATAGGGAATAATTAATGTTTTATTCACAAGAAGCTGATCACCGAATGATTTAGGATCTTGTCGGAAGTTAGGACAAAATATGTTTGAGGGCTTTAACATTCAACAACACTTAGGAAATAATAAATATTTGTAAATTTTAAATTAAATTCTCAAAAGAACGATAATTCAACCTATTTCAAAGTGCGATAAGATCAGTAATACCAAAATTCGGCAGAGAATCGTTCTCTGTTCAGATTGTATCTGAATTGTTGGAATTACCTATTTAATTTTGTTTTTGTTTTATTAACGACTAGCAAACTACCCTCGCTTCGCTTCAGAAAAACTACGCCCCACGCTTAGAAATAGCACCTGTATTGTTTTAGGACTGGGTTTTCCTTGTTCTGTTTATACCTTTTTATTTAGGGACAGACTGCAATGAAACGAACTTTAAATATTAAGTGTTGCTTACCCTTCTTTTACATAAAATAAGTTAATACCGGATGGTAAGTGGTGGTGAAGTCGAAGATGTTGAACGCAGTAACTTATAAATAGCCCGTTCACTCACCTGTTGAAGGCTTCCACAGTGTAAGTAGCCGGGAACACCGACGCGGGTAAGTTATTCCAGTCCTTTGTAGTGCGCATGATGCATGATGATGAATGAAGACCGCGTTGTCCGTGCAGGTGGTGCGTTTACTACGTAGGGGTGGATACCTGCCGTATGTCGAGTTGTCCGATAAAGGAACGGCGATGGGGGAACTAATTGGAACAATTCCTGTGCAGACTTTCCAAAATGTACCCTATAGAAGACCGAGAGGCTGGTAATCCTGCGTCTGTGCTCAAGGCTTTGCAGATTGGTTTCAACCAGATCAGGGTCACCAATGAGCCTCTTTACACGCCTCTCCATCGAGTCTTAACGCAGATAGATGCCATTTGGCAGCACCAGCCCAAATGTGACAACAGTACTCCACACATGGTCGAACCTGAGCTTTATACAGAGTTAAAAGCCGATTCGGATTGAAGTACTGTCTCACCTTCGCAGGGACCCCCAGTTTCCTTGCAGGTGCTTTAACCTTAGAATCGAGGAACCGACCAAAGTTGAGGTTCGACGAAACTTCAACTCCCAACAATTGAAAACGATCAGTGCATTCCAAGGATACATTGTGAAAAGTAGGAGCCAAGGTGAACGGGCTACTCTCGGCGCTGAACAGACACGTCTGTGTTTTGGTTGCGTTAAATCTCACAAGATTGGCATCGGCCCATTCCGATGCTGCTCGAAGTGTGAGACTCATACGTTTCAACATGGCCTCTCTTTCGAACTGTATTTCGCCTCTACTGGCCCGAGATTTCGGAAGGTATCTTTCCACTACTGTGTTGTTAACTGCATACCCATAGATACCGGGCTTGAGCAGATCATTGATGTGCAGCAGGAATAAAGTAGCGGACAGAACGGACCCTTGAGGAATTCCGACATTGGTAGCCATCGATTGCGACATCGACGACAACTCGGAAAAACCGTTCGCTCAGAAAGTCTTTTATCTAAACGATAAAGCCAAAGGAAATACTATACGCTGGAAGCTTGCTTAACAGGCTTGCGTGCCAGACCCTGTCAAAAGCCTTTGAGACATCGAGAGAGACGGCGAGTGCCTCCTCGTTTTTTTCGAGGGCCTCGCCCCACAAGTGAGTGGCATACGCTAGAAGGTCTCCAGTCGACCGGTTTCGGCGAAATCTATACTGTCGCTCGCTGAGGAGATCGTTTTGTTCTAGGTATGCCATGAGACGTGAATTCAATATACGTTCCATAATCTTACAGAGTATAGAGGTAATTGAAATCGGTCGATAGTTATAAGGGTCAGCACGACTACCTTTTCTAGGTACGGGTTGTACGTTGGCAAGCTACCAAGATTTAGGCACAATCCCAGTTTTGAGAGAGTGGTGGAACAGAGAATAAATGTAAAAACAAAAAAAAATTTTGAAAATAATGCAGCAAGTCCGGTTTCTCTACAAAAAAAATTAAAAAGCTAATAAAAAAAACTAATTCGATAAGACCTGTACTTTAATGGTATTTGTTGATAGTTTTGTCCAAATAATCAAGAGACGCCCTGGGACACCCTGTATATCGCTAATTATAATAATTAAACAATATCAATCCCTTAACGCAATAGAGTGTACAATATTTTTTTGTTATCCCATCTCTAGCTAGCTAACACAAACAAACTGGATGGTTTGCCCACTCGAGAGCATGCCACGTATAATTGTCCGTGTGAAAATCATGGTGTGATATGAATTAATTACTAAATGTAAATTTATTTGTAAATAACACAGAAATAGTAAAATGATAATTGTAAACGTCACTATTACGATTGATGCACAAACAATAATAATAATGGCCGAAAACTGTAGATAGTTAGAAACGACATTTCATCCCTATTCCGTGCTGTTTGCTGAGTCAGTGCTGGCGTGGATGACTGATCAAGTGAAAATTGAACAGTTATCGACCTGGGTTGAAAATTATTTAATTACTAATATCGCAATTAAAAAATAGGGGTTGATGGTAGAAGAGTGAAAATCTAGAGTTGTAGGTATGTATTTTTAAATGCCACATCATAAAAAATTGTCTAAAAAATAAAAAAATTTGGGGTGGACCACCCTTATCACTTAGGGGTACTAAAAATAGGTAACAACCTATTCTCAGACTTACTAAATATACATATGAAATTTCATCAAAATCGGTTAAGCTGTTTCGGAGGAGTATGGTAACTAAAACTGTGACACGAGAATTTTATATATTAGATAAAATATAGATTTTTAAGGCCATCGTTCTTTTCTGTGATTGTAATACCAGTTAATACCTAGAAATAAAAAAATGTTACCTTGTAAATACATTGTATGTTTTTTCCGATTGCTAATTCATTTAATATCCGTAGCAACGTTAAAAAGTTATACATTAATTTAAAATAATGTAGGTACTGTTTCTTAGCATAAGGCGTAGTTTTTCCGCAGCGAAGCGATGGTAGTTTGCTAGTTTAATAATAAAAACTGTCTTATTAGACATTATTATGAGAGCGACGAGGCTAGTGTACCAGCTCGGCCGGCGAAAACCTGGCATAACTCGTTTCATTTAGACTCTGCCCCTATCCGAAATTATTCGATACTTTTTATCGGATTCGGTTACGATTTCGGATATATTTTTAAAAAGAATGCTTCTTCTTTTCTTCTGATGGTTCTTCTTTTTCCTAGTTCTTTGTTCTTCTCCCGTGACAGACGTTAGGACTTAACGACCACACCTACGTTCGGACGCCATTGACCTACATGGCGCCGGCACGGCACGATTTGTTATCTAGGTGGCTACGAAAGCGCCTGCAGACGCAGTAGAACCTGGCGCTTCGAGCGATCTCGAGAGCAGGCCGCTACGTCCGGAACGATGCGGCGGCGCGCGATCTCGAGATGGCGACGATTGAGCAACGTGTGGTTTGTTTGGCGCGGACATAGTCTCTGAAGGGGATCGCGCCCCTACACGCTTGTTCTCCGGAGGGCTATCCGCTTCCACGGGAGCTTATAGAGTCAGGATAGTTCCCCGCCCGTCTGGAGAATGACTGGCTGCGAACCTAGCTTGCCTTACGGACTGGATCCCCTCACTAAACAGCCCCTCTCTTGTGACCCACAGATCCCCGCTACACACATGCCAGAGATGGTAGTGCCGAAGGAAGAACCGGTGTTGTTGTTGTGATAGACGTTGTCTCCTCTCACTTCCGCTACTTTTTTGTGAGTAACAATGTCGTTAGATTCTGATGACGAGAGAATGTTATATTATCTATCTGATTACTTTTCCTCTCAACATGCTTTCTATTGAACATCTTAATGAGTTTCAAATGACATTCAATCAGCTAACCCAACCGTCCCTATGTACCGTAAGAAAATAAAGTCGAGACCCAAATACCTACGTTCAATATCGCCCGTTATAAACATTTCTCATTATTTATTTGTGAAACCTATTTGAATAGTATATTTATTTATTCATATAGTACTTCATAGTGTAACCGGGTTTTGTTATTATGTAACGGTACTCGCAAAAAGGCACTTACCAAATGACCCCTTATAATCAAATTAATGATTACGTGTAAAATTGTGGTTACCAAAGCATCTACTCTATTGAAGCATCTCACAATTTCACGAGTGGTCTCGTAGTCGATAAAATTAATACATAGAACATATAACCAGAGGTTAATTTAATTTTAGTTTATTCGTAAACATCGTAATTTATTTGGGTTATTTGCAAAAAATATTTAAACATCCTTTGATCTAGTATATCTATGGTTAATATTTTAATGAGCGAGTCCGAATTTCGTGAGATTCTGTGTATGCGGAAAGTAATCTTTGGGATCACGGCACCTATTTGAAAAATTATTTTACCATTTGAATGGTACATTATTCCGGATGGACACAGGATATTTATATTATCTAAATAAAAAATTGTTCAACCCGAAAGAAATCAGGGCAGGCCACTATTTCTAAAAGAAATTTTGATAATATTTTAATAAAAACTTTAACTTCTTAAATGTATAAAATTTCATATTCTGGAATTGAGACACATACTGCGAATATATATTTTTATGTTATAATGGCATTGTTTTAAATTCAATTATTATTAAATTAAATTGTTTTAAATTAAATAATTGTTTTAAATTCTTGATTATTATTCCATATATTCTATTTGAAGCAACATAACCGTAATAGGCTTTTGGGGTCATTATCTAGTTGCTATTTTTAATAAACGTTATACATAAGAACATTATTCAATTAGTTTTTTAATAGCACTATCCTCGCATTGTGCAAGATACTTAAACTTTTTAAAGCCTTTATTTCTGAAGACCATTTTATTTTTGATTTGACTCCTGTATAAAGCATACAATAAATGTTGAAGCAGCTTTAGTTCAACGCTTTCTGCGGATGGTAAAGAGAAGCGATATAGTATTAACAATGGGAGTGACTCATTCAATGACCGTCCGCCGAGTTCTTTAACGTTCCGGTGGGTACACTTAACAGCTAATCCTGATGGATAGATTTATTATTGTGCAACTTGACACGCTCACAATATTTGTTTGTAAGTTTTTTTAGAAAGAATTGTAAATTTATTTTTAACGTTGTGAAGATTGAAAAATTGTGTACTAGTTAAGGCAGAAGTGTGTGATAGACAACTCCGTATAGTTATAAGTTACTATTGTTATGACATAATTTGAAGGGCTGCATGTACCTTAACCGGCAAAACATAAACTTTCGAAATACCTTCGTATATATTTCCTGCGTTACCACATTAGTTTTATAGTAGTTTCGTGGAATACCTTTGTACCAGCATATAAGCAAAGTTGAACAACGTAATAATAAACTACCGTAGGTTCAGAGTTATATGTGAATATTAAAATACTTTTATGGGACAAGATGTTTGCTGACAACATTGACGTGGTGAATAATAAATTTGTATATCCCTGAATATTTGGCATATATATGTACACAGAATGTCCTACTTGTTATGAGTTTCGTCAACAAATAATCTCAGGTAAACATTATATCTTTATCGAAACTAAGTAGATAATGTGTAAACTCATCTCAAACAAACGTCGTATATCATATAAGGATATGTATATCATATAATTAAAATTTTTCTAAAGAGATAAATTATTATTATTTTACTTTTTTTTTGCTTCAAACACTACCTTTTGTTCATCTTATTTGATACACTTTTAAACTTTATGACGTACGACACAGATGTGACATCGGTCACATAATATCGGTGAAATTGAGTTATTCTGGAAAGGCTATAACTGATCACACGTTTAAAAAATGAACTCTTATATTGTGAATTGAAACAAATTATCTGACGTAAGTATTTTTATATTCTTGCCCTATTTTTATATTTTATTCATATTTGTTGTGACGGCTCTATGTATGCGATGTTCTTGTCGACCTACGAGTTTTATCGTAGAAGCTTAATGTTAACGCAATTTATGCTATAAGAATCAATTGTGGTGATAATTAGAGCTTTCTTGTCACAATCTTATACAACAATTGAAGGCGTACTTGATTATTTTGTTTAGTATTCGTTTTTATGTAAATAATTCTACGGTCCTATCATAAAAGAACAATGTTTATATCATTCATGTGATGCCTGTACCATCACCCCGTATGCCGCAGGAACTATCGTACAATGTACGGCTTATTGATTGTAATTCAGAAACTGTCAGAAACAGTTCCTGATGCCATGACACAAGAATGTACAAAATGTAAATATGCAAAAAACATAGGCACACAATATAAGATTCTATATCCTTTTTGGCATAAGAAAAAAATATAAATCACAATATTAATCTTTGTGAAGCAAGAGAAACAATTTATGTTATACTTATTTTTCACTGGCATGTAGTCTACCGGCCAGTAGATATAGATATATCTATATCTGCCTTCTAGGCATAACTAATTCTTAGTAACTTGATAGACAAAGCTATTAACAACGAAGGCCATTGGTTCAATTAAACGTTTCATTAAATACAAAAATAATTGTCAGTTGCAAGAAATAATTATGGATTGATGTTTCCTCATTATAAAAGTAGCTATAGTTTCTATACCCATGAAGCGACCGAGATTCAAATTTAAGAGGCTAGTTGCATTCCAATAGCTTTCGTTCTTTGAATTCCAATAACATTATTCTCCAGCAGGTTTCATTCTGCGAAAACTGTTTACTTAGAGTTCTCTGCATCTGGAATAATATCTCGTACAATCTCTTAGCAGTATAATATTGTCGAGTAAAGATAATATGTTCAAGACGAGCCAATATTTGGAAATTGAAATTGAAATAATATTTACTTGAATTTACAAACACTTGTCGAATGTCAAATTACGCTATCGCTTCAAAAAATTCCTACACACATTGTTTTCACATTTTACGCCATATATACTGCATAATAAAGTTATGTTTCCCGCGTTCCTTATGAAGAGGCTTTTTGTTCGAAAATATAATTATAATATGATGTTTAGGTAAATTTAATACTGTAACATCATCTCCTGTTTATTCTTAGGGTACTCATGAATGGTAATATGAGTCACACGCTTAGCTCTAGAGCAAGGACAAAAGCCAGCCATTGTCCTCATAATATCAACCTTAAAATGTTTTAGAGTTGATGAACTCTGTCGTACTTAGATAAAGTAATATGTATGTAGCAACGGTTATTTAGCTACATTTATTTTTACACATTTATTCGTTTGTCTATTTTGTATAAAAAACAATAAATTTTATTAGTCGTTCTCATTAAGTAAATAAAAAATAAGAAGTGTAACTTTAAAATTAATTTATGACCATTATTGGAAAATACTTTTGTGATAACGCATTCAGTCACACAAATATAAAAACAATTGTCACACTTTTTAATTAAATTTACTAACTAAAGTAAAACGTTGTAAAAATAAAAACCATGGGGTTTATTGAATGGCAGACTTTAATCATAATACAATTTTATTTACTAGAACAAATCTAAAATGTGTCTTAATACTAGACAAAGTAATGGCTATTAGATTACATTCTACGGAGACGGAGGTTGTATCTATTGAGATAAATGACAATATTCTCGACTGGATTTCATATTGTCAACTAAAATCATTGTTATATTTTATGTATGTTTATGTACTAGTAACAGAATTTTGCTTCGATACATAAAATCTATACATTACGTCCAAAAGTAGCATCCGCTCTGTTTTGGGAATGGTTTTATTTAATTCTGTGAATTTTTTAAATGGCTGCAGCCAGTTTTCAAAATTTTATTTAGTGCCCTCATATTTCATATTAACTTTCGTTTCCTATTCCATTGCGCATGACCATTTCTCGGGATTAAATATATCCTAGATAACCCCATTATATAAGTCAATATGTTAAGTATCATGCAAATCCGTTCAGTGATTTTAGTGTGATAAGTGTTCAGACAGACCAAATTTTGAAAGTAACAAAGCCTGCCTACATTGAAATTTTTACCAAAAATAATTAAACTCCATGCCTTTTTATTATTAGTATAGTTCGGGTTGAACAATTAATGACATATACGTGATTATTCAAAATATTATGTTTGTTTTTTGCGTTGAATAGACATCACTAGGTTTACTGATATTTTATATAGCCTATCATCTGCGGAACCACGTATTCTCACTACGTACCAACTTTCATTATTCTTCGTTCATTATTATTCGGTCAAGCTGTTCTTGAGTTAGTATTAGATTAGAGTGATTTTGAGTTAGTTACTTTACTGTGTCTTTAGTATTGTACTTATCCAATTTTCATTTGTAATATGATTTATGTCTATCAATAACACAATGTTTAGTCACAATGTTAGTTTCACGAAAAGTCACTGATTGGACGAAAATAAAAGATTTTTGCTAAACATATTTTTTGAAATTTTATGTGACATAATTTCGGAGTAACGGTTCTTTTACAGCTTTTGATTCTAAAATCACCTTACTGTATCTTTAAATATCGTCGCATTTGAAACAAATCTAAAAAAATAAATTTTAAAACCTGCCAAATAATATTCTGGATTATAACGGTAGTTAAAAAACAAGAAGTACCCGACATTAATCTCGATTGCAGGATATTAACCAGGTTGTCTGAGCCCATTAAAACATCCGCTCATACGTGCAATGTTAGTAATTGAATTTTAGGTACCAACCATATATTAGTGTAATTAGCTCGTCTTATGATATCTTTTAATCAGACTGAGAGCAATGTCGGAAACCTTGGTAACAAGATATTTAACTGTAATGAACGTTAATTTAGCCGGTTATAATTACACCGTCAATACCGAGAAGGCCGTTGAAAATTTTAGAGTAATAACTGTGGGCACCTTCGTCCCATATTCATACATATTTATGTAGTTTATAATATATATTAAATACACACTCACACTTACGTATTATGTTTATACTTTATATACATTACACATGACATACATATCGCGCATATACATACACTAACATCAACACACACGCGGACTCGAACCTGGCGCGTTTTGGTGTCAACGCGCCACTGCACTCGCCGAATTCTACCGACACCAACAGCGGCTGGGCGGCCGCGCGGCGGTTTCACTGCTCTCCGCGCCGCTCACACCCCGGTAACGGGATCGGCCGGCACGCGCGCTGCGCAGTTCGCGTTCGCCAGCAGACAATTGGCTTTCTTTCGTCCCGCGTAACACCCGTGTCGCTTGAACGTTCAACTACAGTACGCTGGGTAGTACTCTCACTATGTATCTAATGTTTGCTTCTATTTTAGTGTTAAGCCTGTTCCCTGTGCTTTCGATCTTCTATCACTCTCCTTCTATTTTTTATGGGTATTTTCTTATGTTGTGTTTCATGTGGTATAAACTGTTATTGTGCTTGTTTAATAAACTGTATATGTCCGGACTTTTATAGTTTCTTTGTGTTGCGTTCCCAGCACTGACTACACTCGTGACCTAGACCACCTAGGCCTCCTTCACTTAACACACTTCCATCACTACTTCTTACCATAACTGGTGACCCCGACGTGATTTGAACACGCAACGATCTGATCTGATCTGACTACTTCTTACCATATAAAAATTATACTATTCGAGTTTTAAGTAGCTTGAATTTTAATTACTAAACATTACAAATGTATTGGACATCCTACGACTACGTTTTAATTCGTCGTCGTACTTTGTGCTGTAATATGATAATCGTGATGATTAATTATTAAAAAAATAAAGGAATTATAAACCAAGGGATGGATAGGATTAAAAATTTAAGAAATCGATCCTTTCTTAATATTGGACGTAGGAAGTAAGAGATTGCAGGTATTTTTATTATTAATATAAAGGTCTCACCTTTTTTTGGAAGTTTTTTCTGTCTGTAAACGTATGCTTAACATTACCACTGAACGTCGATGATTTTTGACATATTTGGACGTATGTCAAATTTAAGATTTTTTCATTCCAGGCAATGGATCCATTTCTACGGAATTTTACAAAGGGAGCGAGAGTGGGTTTTAGTAAAATTATAAACACGTTTTAACATCCCGAAAGTACAAGGTTATTTCACAAAATACTCAAGTACGATCCATTACAATATTGTGAAGAAAACTCTGGAGTTCACTTCAAATATTGAATTTCGGAAAAGGGAAAATTTCGGCAAGATGCGTGGCTGGTTTAACTGGACGTTCATGACGTGAGGGACCGTCGTTATCCCGGTCAAAGGCCGAAAACTGCTCTTTGGGGGCGAATATATTGGATAACATATAGTACCCAGGTGAAAAGAGACGTCCGAAAACTAAGATCAAAATTTCTGAAGCAGTAACTTTGCTTATGGTGGTGATAGAATTACTGAAATCTTGGTATTTCAGACATCAGATTCAGGTTTAAATTAGACACACGTAAAATAATGCAAAATAAAAAGTGTATGCATGTTCAATTCAATTCAATTCAAATTCAAAATCATTTAATCATATAGGTATTCAGTAAATACACTTATGAACGTCATTTTTTGCTTCTACCGCGAACCAATTTTTGTTACGAAGAAATTATCACTTGCTTTGATAAAAGAAAACGTGGTGGCGAAACCTGTCTGCCCGTTCTAGATGATGTTCCTATAGGCAAGCTAAGGCCACCAAGATACACTTGGAGTGTGTAAGAGAGTATAGCCTTTCCCCTCATATTTTTAGAGGAGGCCTCAGTTACTGACTGTGATGATAATTAATATTAATTAGTGTTAATAATCGGGTTTCTTCTGATGACTTGAGCTGATGAGTTGAAGTCTTATTATTAAGACAATATTTGGTTTTCAAAGGGCGTCTTCAACTAAGACCTAATTTTTTAATTTAATATTAATTTATTACTTTCCGGCTCTTTTAAATAGAGCGTATACTTTCTTTAATATCTTGAATAGAGTATTTATCTCATGTTTGTTCTGAGAATAATGTTATTATTTCAAATTCGAAATTCTCAATGCTTAAATAGGATTTCGATGAATATCGTTTGCAACTTGAAGATTTTTGTGACGACAATTGCAAAATGTTCACTTACTCATCTGACAGATTCCGCGGAGAGATTACTATACTGATAGGCATTGTTTTTAAACTTACCATTAATTTGGCTTGAATTTATAATAATCTCACCGAATACTCTGTTGTGATGTGAGTTTACAGAATTTCGTTACTGTATATCAATCGAAACTTCAATCAATCCTCGAGTAAAAAGAATATTGTTTCAAGGCATTTTATTTTACGAAGTTAGCAATATAATTGTTTCAAAATAATGTATATTCAAGACTGCCGCCTAGCTAAACCGGACACTGTACAGGCGCTGCAGTACTTGACTATAATTATAATAGTTACTTATAATAAAACTAACGGATTCGCATCTATACATCGAATATTTAAAAAAATCAGTGCGGGTAAACTTTGTTGTCGATATAGTGGTCTAAACATATTTTTGAAATTTTCTGTTTTTTTGTCTGTCTATACACCTATAACAATAAAAGCACCTAATGAATTTAGATGACTTAGCTCATTTGTAACTTATAATATTATAATCTTGGATACTTACCATCTCGGTTAAATGCATCAGTTCCGACAGAATCTTATAATACGAAGTTAGGGCGGATTCAATTCTATACATATTTATAAACTGAAATTATTTATATTTGTATCACAGAATAACATCTGCTGGATAAGCTAGCACGGTAATAAAATATTAGCTGGACATTATTCTAGATCATATTCTGTATGTTATAAAAATCCGTTATCAGTATTTGTAGAGCTCTACAACACGTCAAAGCTTATGTAATAACATAAGATAAATAAAGCAGGAGTTAGCAAAATTAATGCAATATTGAAGACTCGATCGGAGAGGGAACAACTACTTCGTAGATAACAAAGATAATACTATACTACTCTCCGAGGTTCATAATTCTCGTGTATTTATAAGCCCTCGAAAGCGCTAAACTGAGTATCGGCTTAGGTTGAATACATTTTGACTAGCCAGAATAGATAAATAGATACATTTCGTAGAGTCGGCAGCGTGTTGATATTATATACCAGTATTCTGTGTTAATATTGAATGAAATAATAGTTAATAACCCACGCTTACATAGAAATATTACTGAATATTTTTAAAGTATATTATAATATACTATTTTTAAAGTATACTATAACTATTATAGTACTATCTGTTATGTGATAATTTATTCACCCTTGCCCGTGTCGGTGTTCCCGACTAAATAATGTTTGTTAGTCTTCAAGAGGAGGGTGAATAGGTTTTTATAAGTTAATGTCCTCAACATCGTAGACTCCATTTCAGCATTAATTTATTTTATGTAAAAGTAAAAATAAAAACTTATCTGTTTGGTGAACGTGAAACTGATAATAATGATTTAAGTCAGAATACCGTAACATAGCAATGCCGCCCATTTTTAATATACTTCAAAAATTTAAATAACATTCAAAGTTCAATTAAAAGAGAATATACACATGTATGTACTGAGTAACGATAGCCTAACGGAATGGAGGTCTCTCGCAAGGGAGACAAGAGAGAATCCTGCACGCGCTGCAAATTTTTCAAATTATCTGTGTACAGTTTAGGTACATAAATTAAAGTATAAACTAAATCCAGAACTCTTTTAATAATTTCAAATAGTAAACTTTTTTCTGGCTGTAATATCGCTATTTAAGCAACAAGGCCGCCTGTTGTACTTAAAATAGTGTACAATAAAGAGGGTTTTGTTGTTGTATTTGTAAATAATGAACTTTGAGAGCATATATATATATATATATCGGAGATGGTCATTGGTATAGACGTGAAACGTAACTCAGTACGATATCCGAGTGATGACAGCACCGCCGCGATGACGTCGATACTCGGCTAACATCGTGCTACAACAGAGCCTAGCTGGTGGAGTGACGACGGATGGACATTCTGCGGTCGATGAGATCGGTTCCTCCGCACTAGGAACTGTTACTTGTTTCGTTTGCCCGGTGTGAAGTGTTTGTTAACAATTAATTAAAAGTGTTAAACGATTATATGCGCACGCTGTGTTCGACAATGCTGCTAAAACTACTGGCATTGCCGATATATATGTATACATTTCAACTCGAATGAAGTCGGTACAAGCCCCTAGTATAATATAAAGGGTGTAAATCATTTATTATCGGGTTAAGTATCAGGGTTTGATTTGAATTCGATCGTAAATATACTGCTAAGGTACGAGTATACATACTAGTAGATAAATTATGAAGCTTCTATTCAATTAAGATTGCCTTACATCCCGAGCCGCTTCGATTGTATATACAATTTGTTAATAGTTGAACACACTTCTAATATCAATTGAATGGAGTGAGAAAACCACTTATACATTTAATAGAATTAACTGTGTAGCCCCGTTATGTGACTGCCGAGCTCGGGTTGTAATTGTTTCAGACAGAAACTTATGGTG
Source organism: Megathymus violae (assembly GCA_003671415.1). Lineage (NCBI taxonomy): Eukaryota > Metazoa > Arthropoda > Insecta > Lepidoptera > Hesperiidae > Megathymus > Megathymus violae. The sequence goes on from PDGT01000007.1 coordinate 6,202,821, forward strand.
ACAGACCTCATGAATCTGTTGTGGAATTTTGATTTGTCTAAGTCACTGTTCATGATGAATGCGAACTGAAGTCTTAGGATTTGGAAATACATGATGAATCGAACAGCTCACAAATAAATATCCATACTTTCCAGAGTAAGATATATTTTGGTTTGTGCATTTTTGTCATATTAACATAAAATTACATAGAAATACAGGATAAATTACAAGAAATACATGATGAATCGAACAGCTCACAAATAAATATCCATACTTTCCAGAGTAAGATATATTTTGGTTTGTGCATTTTTGTCATATTAACATAAAATTACATAGAAATACAGGATAAATTACAAGTAGGAAAAAATTAAAATTAAAAAAAAACATTGATTCAATTTAATAATCGTTACTGTACATAACTTTTTGTTTATCATCAATATTTAGAGGACAAATAAAACTGCAAAAGATGTGCATGCAGTTTGTAGCTTTTAAAGACAAAAATATATTTCGCTTAAGCCTTAATTCAGCCTATTATAAAGTATGCTGGCGCTGCCAGCGGGATGCCCCAGAGAAGCAATTTAAACTTGGTCGCTTTCAAAGCTTTTGCATTGGTTTTAACTTCAGTATTCGAAATTTTGACCACGTTTCTCAGTTTCGTTTTTATCTCAAACGGCTCCAAATTTTTTGTCCATTGCAAGTTGTTCAACTGTTCTGCCCGAATTGTGAAATCATTTCATTTCCCTCGTTCCTTGTGCGTATATTAGATTTTCATCGCATAAAAGTTACTTTTTAACCATCTTCAAAAGAAAAGGAGGTCCTCAGTCCGTTTGTATTTTTATTTATGGTTGTTAACTCAGAACTGCGTCATTTATTAACCGATTCAGATTTCGAAAAAACTTTTTTGTTTGTTTGGTCCCACTTAAATTTGAAGAACAAATACTGTCTCTAAAAGTGAAAAATAGGAGATGAAACAATTTTTTTATCAAATAAGTCCAAGGACACTATTTCTCTTTAGTAAAATAAAAGTGTACCGCTCGATGTGTTCATGTACATTGTAACTTTAGTATATGTTTAAATAGTTATAAGTTGATGCATTTAAATATATCATAAAATAAATGTACCATTTTTAGTTCATGTTTCTCTCCAATGTGTTCATGAGAAATTAAAGAATTTGCTTCGTTTACCTTCCTTAACAACCCGGGGACTTTTGAATTATAAATGAAACTTATGCCAAATTTGGTAGACGAACGCAGGCCGCCCCCGATGTTTTGTACTGCAAAGTAATAATAATAAAATAGAAGAATAACAAGACAAAATACATATGAAAGCATTTAATTTTATTATCATTCATGGTAAGCAATTAGCTACTGGTTTGTTAATCTAATACACTTTCCAAAAATCACTGTGACGCGACTGCGTTTCACCGAGCAGAAAACGCAAACAAAAGAACCCAAGCAAAAGAATATATAACTCCTCAACGTTAGCCAAAGACAAAGGGGGTAAATCGGATGTTCCTATCTCTATAAATTAGCCGAGATTTATCAAATTATAATAACCATTTATTTTCCAAGGAGCGAACACATAAATAATGATCACACGCCGGTACCCTCGCAATGGGACTCCGGGGCACAATGATATGGACACGCACAAAAAAATTAATCACAAAAATCACGATCCGAGATCAGACATCCCTCACCTGAATATCCGATCCGGCCCGAACTCTTAACGAACCGAACTTTACTTGCTGGTGGAGTCTGAACGATTAAACTTCGAAGTCGTCCAGTGCTGTACTTCTGTGTTTATTATTACAGGTTGCACACTGTTGTTTCATTTGAACACGATAATGGTTGTTAAGAAAGGCGTTTAGTTACAAGTGGAAAACTGGCTTTAGAAAGTACACCCATGTTAAAAAGAATATGAAATGTACAACAATTTAGAGCATTACTTATGTTTTATTAAGTACTAAGCAAGTTAAATTCATTTAATTGTTCGATAAAACATACCAAAATGTACAAATACAACCAAATTTAAATTAAACAAATTTAAAACACAAGGTAACATAAAGTTAAAGTACATCAATTAATTTAATATTGTTTGATAGGATATAATTTTTGTGTTTTGATCTAGATCAAGAGACGTTTAAAGTGTGTTCATGCATGTACTCGTATGGTTCTTAGATATTCGTAAACTATCATAATTAAGTACACCCTAAGCCCCACCCACTTATATCCATACTCAACAGCATTCAATACTTTAATGAGCGTTTCGCCCGCAATGTACAGAAAGTAAGAGATGGAAAGGGTTTATAAATTTTGAAAATTATTTTCAAAAGAAAAACGCATCTGTCAGCTGACTTCCTGTCGATAAGAGCAATTCGTGATGATATCCAAAATTATTAACTTAAATATATATTTATACATGTTTATTTTAAATTGTAATAATTAAAATGTTATCAAAATATTGCTTGTTTGTTGGTGAGTTACACTACATGTGTAAATTTAAATTTAGTTTCCTTCGGAAATCCAAATTACTTCTCTACAAGAAGCTAACCAGCTTCGAGATAAATACACTAAACTTGATTTTAATTACAGGATCACACATTTTATACAATTTATGTCATTGTTATTTTTCATCGTAAAAACTTTATATACATTGATGTATATGATATGTAGATCTATATTATGAGTTGTAATGTGGGAACGTGCGGACGAAATATCCACGTCTACCCTTTAATAAGTATAGACCTAGAATATAGGTACTAAAAATTAGATGTGCATCATTTATTACATCATCTAATATTGGTATATGATTCACCTAATCTATCTTCTTTATCACTAGATACGTGACATCCATGGTGATACGATATACAGAAATATTAATGCAAATTAACGTTATCTGGTTAGTGATTTCCGCG
>PDGT01000007.1:6205772-6333059 GCA_003671415.1 Megathymus violae
AAATGTATCATCGCTTTTTAATACATTTTTGTAGTTTTTTTTCTTTTTGATGTCGTATTTATCAGTAAGGCTGAAGGCTGCGCTCAAAATTGCCTGAACTGCGGCAGATCGCGTCAATCATCGCGCTCAGGATAGGTACGTCACGATCATGAGTTTAAAAAGTGGAATTATTTGTACAAGAGTGCACTCACGTAATGAACAAAATCATCTTGTTTGATAAACAATACCAAATTAACAGTGTTATAGTTGTGTTAACGTATAGTTCTTTTTCAGAAGGTAACAATTTTTTATGAATTGAGAATAAAAAGATAATTCTTATTCTTAGTTGATATCTTATTAATTAACTGGGAGTGCTTCAAATTATGTATATTATTTATTTATTTCGCAGTCCAATTTTAAATGAAGAATGTTTTGTTAAACTCTCGGTCGAAGCAGACGATTTAATCGCTGTTGGACGGTGTTCGCAATATGAATAGGTATTATGACACCATTAGATATCACTGACATCTGCGATACAAAGAACAGATGTTTTGTTAGGTTCTGCTTGGACCTTTGATGTAGCTAACAATTCCATTAACTTTAGAATTAGCTCCCTTTCATCTGATGCCCTTTCCGATAAAACTAAAGTGATTGACACGAAGTAGCTCAACCGCATCGAGTTATTCACTGCGGATGATTTAGATACCGAATCAGATAAATAAATCATTTTGGCACTTGTAACATTTTGATTGGATGATTCGACAAAGTCATGGGAACTTTCACGGGTAATAATATCAACAAAACTAAAGTAAAGTTTAATAAATCGCACAAAAGGTAGACGAAACGGGCGTTATTAACAAACCTAACGGTATCCAACCTAAAATTATATTTTTTCACTCTGTGGAAAGAAATATAATATGCTAGCAGCTTTAAAAAACATAAAACACATGTTACAGCTGAAATATGAAAGAATTGGATTTAGTTAAATTAAAATAGCATGCTCTCAATTTTCCAACAGTTCTTGATAAGCTCACGAATATCACCAGACGGTGAGGCCATCTTCGGTAGTCGATAAATCAAGAGACGCAAGTGAGTCGCACATCCCCCTGAATTTATTAGGTTGGTATTAGGTTCTAGATATATAAAACTACAGAAAGAAACTTCGGCTATAAAAAGCTTGGAAAAAATACAGTTTTTCTTCTTCACTGTTTACATTATATATAGAAATCTTATTATTTTAAATTAAAATAAAAGGTATTGCTTACGGTATTTATGTCTTCTAATTCAAACCTATTTGCTATTATCAAGTCAAGATGTTTGTATTATTAAAAAGCAATAAAAAAATAACGTAGTGTGAAGGTTAAAACTCTTTTTCAATATTTCAGTAATTTCTATAACAACCTATTTAATTAACTGTTGTTTTATACCAGATTAATACAAACTATTACACGTCAAACTCACAGCAAGACATTTCATACTGTTTCCCTTTAAAAAAACTATGAATAAAAATGAACTGTAGGTACGAGGTTAAGCGTAAAATATAGGTAATAATAATAATAGGTAATAAATATCCCGAGTCCACATAATAAAACCAGACCTTGTCAACAACTGAATTCCTTTAAAACCCGAAATTTTTATGTTTGAATTCGAATTACATTGTGTAAACAGTTTACGACTCACGCTTACATATAGCGTTTAAAACCAACCATAATTTAATTGCGTAGGTGTATGTTCTTAAAATTTGTATGTACAGAGGTAAGATTAGCGATTATTACCGAACCAACTGGATTGACGAGGGTTTAAAGTTATTTTTGAGCGAGTAATAAGTTGCTAAGAGATTGACATCTAGTAAAAGAGGTTCTCGAATACGCATTATAGATATGCTAATATTCATAGTCAATAGTTACCTTCGATCCATTTTTTCTCGAACTCGCAAAACAAATTCAAAAATTATGATCTATATTTATATTTAACACGAATTTTGCTGTAGAATTTTATATTAGTTATAACATTTTATTTGGATTACTTTTTAAATGTAAGACGTTTCAGATTACGTTTTTTGTGTCTAATTCGATGCCGTAACGTGTTTCATTAGAAAGTAGTTTACATCTGTAACTGAGGTAACACTTATATATTTGAATCAGTGCATGTTTTAAGTTATTGCTTTTGGTGTTTATCTTGTTGGTGTAACTTATTAAATAAAAATAAAATAAAGAATGTCATGGAGTCGGTAGACCTGTAAGGGACACCATACATCCTTAGATACCGGCTACTCTGCCCTACTTTGGTGTACCCTGACAAATAATTGAATAAGATCTTCCTTGTAAGAGATCGCAGGGCTCTTCAGAACCTAATTTAAGGATCTATACGGACAAGATAGTACTGTTTCTTGGCAGTCATTACGTCAAAGGTTTTTGTGTTAGGGTTGACCTGCAGTAGCGGTGTATTCCTATTGTCAGGTGGCTTGTCAGCTCCTTTTTTTCTCTCCTCTTATCTACTAGTCTCTACATATGGTATGTACAAAATCATAATAATCTACAGAAATAATTCAATGAAAATTGTTTTGAAGCAGATTTTAAACAATTTTAACAATTATACTTCAATACATTTGTACTTCTATTTTGCTTTACTTACTTTTGTGATGACGATGAAAACAAAAGCCGTTCTATTTGTGACTAACAGTGACTTAGTTATCTTCTTTATTTTTTATTTTGCATAAAAATTCAATTGCTATTACGCATAATTTAAATATTTTTTGTAAAAATCTACAGATATCGGATAAATTAAACTAATTTACACACAATATAAGACAATTTAATGCTTGAAATTTGTTACATGAGACGGAAAATCAAATTACCTACAGGTTTATTGCTTGTAATATTATAAAGAAAGCCTTATCAAAATAAATAATAAGATTTTAGATGATTTATAGACTGTTTAAATTAAAAATATGTTTATTGATTATTTGTAATTTTTCAATCAATTTTATTAATGTTTTTTTTTTCAATAAATAAACAATTTTAATTGCAATTGTTGAAAATTACCCTTATATAATTATTTCTTTAATTAGTTTACATTTTTTGGCTATGGGGTTGTTTCTATGAGACACGATATTTACTTGGATATATACGAGTATACATATATGTAAATTTACCATTGTATTTATTTACTCTGTACTTATTTTATGTTTAGACAGATTAGATATTGCTGAGAAAAAATAATAATTGTTATTATAAGCTTTCATTTGCAATCGCATAAGCACTCGATGACAAATTTCCAATAGAGGCAACAACTTGGAATGTTGCGTACAAAAACGAAACGTGTACTAATATATTAATGTAGCAATTTACCGATATATATTGCAACGATCCGTTCTTGCATCCCAGAAAGTGAACCTATTTCCTGCGTTACTTCCTACTGAGATACTCTCTTGGTGTATCCATTTTACTCAATAAATTTTATCTAAAAGTTAAACATAAAACATTTTAACTTAATTATTTATAAATTAATAATTAATGATCCATATTTCATCTAAAACAACACATAAAAAAACACATTTATGTACGGGTATTACGAAAAAAAATATGTGAAAATCAGCAGTCCTATATAAATTAATTTGAAATTATGGTAAAGAAAGTTATCGAAGTTTGGCTGTCGGGATATCATCTCAGTGGAATCATTACCATCACTCATTCATATGACTCCGGCTCGCAATCCGAACACCGCCCCGCAAGAGGCTCGTTATAGTATGTATTCTCACCTTAAAAAACGTAAGTAGCTTATATTTAATATTTTATGAGCGATGATATTTATTAACAACAAAAAAAAATTAATTATATAACAAATAAAATACAAAATATAATACATAGTTGCATCGAAAACTACATTCACAATTCATAAATGTTTCGCTTCAGTTGGACGATCCATGATGGTAACTTTTCTCATATCTCATCTTAAGTACTTCATAAACTGAAAATTATTGATATGAACAATCAATTCACTCCTATTATGTATATACGAGTCACTATATCTGTATTGATACTCAGCCAAGGTATTTCAAATATACATAATTTATGAAGTCTTCATATTAGAAATCATTACCATAACAAAGGTGACTGAACCCTGCATTACTGTTTTATGCAGCCCACACATTATTCGTTCCGATGACTGACTAATCTTCCCTCCTTGTCCCTCTCTTCACGGAGAAAAGTGAGAGAGTAAGTAGTGAAATTAGCAACGGTGTTTAATATAATGCTTTCACATAAACGTAGCGTTCAATGTAAATGAAAGGCTTTCTCGAGTCGTAGTTTTGTTGCAAGGTAACTTGCGTATCAAGAATACGCTGTAAATGCCTATGGTAATACCCTCAATGAATGCTTAAAGGAACTTACCTAAATTAATTTTTGCTACAATTTTTCGAGATGTTTCGCCTGATAAGTTTAATAACTCAATATACTAAGATTAGCAACAAAATATTTCGTTCATAGATATAAATATATCAACTTCTTATTGTAGTCGAGAATAAACCACTTGAGAAATCTCAATATTATTTGAGTTAACGCAAACCCTCGAATTTCATCCTTGTCGTCTTTCCATCTGTGGAACAATGCTACGGGGAGATATTTAATTATGTAATTAGGCAAAAATATTGTTAAAAATACAACAATCGTGAACACCGGTATTGTTATAGTATGCGGCTTTGCCTTTGAATTTTTTGTATTAATTTGTAACTTTTATCTGATTACAATGTTCTTGTAAAAATGTTGTGCATACCTTTAATTTAAGTGCATAAAAATGTGATTGCTTGTGTTGTGTTGTGAACTATCTTATGTATAAACCTAACTTATGTACTTAGTTGGTATGCCTTTAATAAATAAATAAATAAATATATTTTTTTTAATATTTTCAAGAAATGTTCGAGATATTGTCAATCTTGTCTGTGTACTGAATTTACAATTTCATAAAAAAATTTGGTAATTTATTCAGCACGCGTGTTTTACTGAGCCTAGTTCGTAACAATGGCTTCCAAAAGGCAGTAGTTTTTATGAAACTAAGCAATTTATTTATTTATTATATACACACAATAATATTGCAGAAGAAAATTAAGTAGGTCCAAAAAATGATACAACGATTTCTATATATAATACTATTTTATACATATTCTAATTAGATAAAATAGATAATTGTCATCAAATTAGTTATCGTCAGCTAAGTAGAAATCTGTGAAGTGTTTTTTAAATACCGAGAATGTTTAATAATATATTAAGGTAGTGGGGTGAATTCCACAATCTAACTGAATAAACTGAAAACGAATGTGAATTAAATCTGAACTTACGTGCAGAAATTAAGGAGAGTTTTCAGGTGTAACCTGCATACTACAGTATACACCTGGAGGACGAACAAAGGTAAATCGATTGCGACAGTAAACGGGAGAACCAGGGATGTGTAAAATCTTAAATAGCAGACACAAATAAATGTCCAGGGTCGCATCGAAGCCAATGGGAGTAACTTGAGATACTTGCGAAATTGGAGGAAGAGGAGCCCTTCCACCTTGGCTCCTACTTTTCAGAATGTATCCATGGAATGCATTAACCGTCTTCAATTATTGGGAGCCAAAGTTTCGTCGAACCTCAACTTTGGTCGGTTCATCGTGATTAAGGCTAAAGTGGCTGCAAGGAAACTGGCGAAGGCAATTGATTTGTACCAACGTATAAAGGAACATATGAGCGCAGTACAAAATAACGACCCGAACAAATTCTCAATTGAGGTTCTAACCACTGGATCGTATTACATAACCCTCAAGTGATCTCCTTTGAGCGACATACTTTCCACGTTTAGTAGGAGAGGCGATAGAGATCAAGAAACGTCCAAGGAACTTCAACAGGGAAGATGGTTTTAAATTAGTACAAACGTGGAATCTAGTGGTTAGTTTACGTAAAACACATACAGTGCAAAGTTTAATACGTGAATATACAGTTAGTGTCGTGTATCGTGATACGGTACCTAATTGAGAAAAACGAACTAGACGTAGCATAGATAGATTAGTCCAGCACTAGCTTGTCGAAGGTATATCTCCGCGCCACCGCCTTTTCGCCGTGACCACGATCCATGCAACTGGGTCGAAATATTGGCAACAAATTAAAACGTATCGTGAGTACCCGCTATGCAATAATAATCTTATATTTAATATACATGGATTCATTTTAGTGCTTTTCGCTGTTCCTGATAATTTTGGATTTAGCCATCCGCGCCCGCTTGTGAGATACATTGTTATTGTAGCCAATAAATTTTAAATAAATAAATTTATCATTTAAATAACTGATAAAAAAATTTATGCCGGAACTAAACGAATATAATACCTTCACACATACATACATGTACAAACTATTGAGCTTAAATCTGATCTACTCAAATATCAGAAAACAAAATTTCGGCATATACATGAGAAATGAGCTAAACAGGTTGGCTTTTTTATCTCGACAAATCCGTTTGCGTGTTCACATATCCAAATGCTGCAGGATTTCGTAAAATTTTGGATCTCGTGGGCTTACGTGTTACGCACATAAAAAGCTTAAAGAGTGCGAATATAGAATACGTAAACTCGTCTTCTGACAAACGATAATATCCGTACAATCATACAAAATATTTGTCTTTTTTTTTAAGTTAATAGTCGACAAACGAGCAGACGAACCACCTGATGGTAATTGGTCACCGTTGCCCATAGACATCACTAAGACCAAAGGTATCACTGATGCGTTGTCGGCCAGGAAATGAGAAGAAGGTAAGAAAGAAGGTGCTGGCTCTCAAGCCCCCGGCCGGAACACAACGAGTCGTTTGGCGGCTGACTCGAGCAGGAGGGTGGTAGCTAGCGAGGCAGGCTTTACGGAAAGATAATAATATCAGTAATAATATTAATAACAATAATAATACTGATAATATAATCCATACGCGAAACCCTACCACCAAGCAGGCTGGCTTCTGTCGCCTCTTACGACACCCTGTTCTGCCAGCATGGGATTGGGAGTAGTATTCTAAGCAGCCCCAATACGGCTAAAATGTCTATTTCGTTTAATTTATCTCAACACTGCTAATTCTTACATTCAGAAATATGACTAAATGAATCAATACTTAGAATGAAGGCAATATTTTAAAATATAAAATAAATTAAATAAAAAATAATGGGAAAACATTATAATAAAAATTAACGAAAAAGACTTATTTCATTGTTTAAAGTTTTCACGGTAGTCGGCAGTCTTCATTACTGGCTCCGTGTTGCTTATTTTTAATTTTAAAAAGTAATTAAAATTAGTCTGATTTCCACATATAACTGTCCACTCGGAGTAACTGTTATATAATTCATTATATAATATTATAATACTTTTACGTTATATGATTTATTGATTAGTCAAAAAATATTTATGACATTCTTACACCGAATACGAACTTATGCTATTTAAACAAATCTCTCAAAACGCCTAATACAAAAATCCAATGAATAAATCAAAAATTAATTACAGTTACCCGTATCCGCATCCCATATCCGCAATGGATTGCTCTGGGCATGACCAAAAAGTCCCACTACTGTGTTGAGTAACGCGGATGTTATCGTCGCCGTAACTTGTGGTCTGTTGTAACACGTGTTACTTTGTTATTACGTTGACAGTGAAATCTGTTTTGTATTGTGCTCACAAGATGAAGAAGTCAATCGAGTATGTAGCATTTCTTTCTCTTTTTTATTTATAAGTCAATGCTTGACTACAATCCCCCTGATTTTAAGTATGTATGTAGCCTTTGGACAGCGCATTAATTTAGAAAAACCCTATGCACTCTTGACTTTAAGTCATCCACACTAATCAGAAGACGTCTATTAATAGATATCTGGCGTATTTCAGTACTAATACTCCGACGGTTTGTGTTAATAGTTAAACAAGACGGTCGTGTACCGACTACTAGCTAGTTTGAAAAATGATTTCTAGTGGCAAAAATTCTTTAACGCTTACGTGCTTCGGAAAGCATCGAGATCTTTACAAAGCATCTTCCTCCTCTGGTCTCAAGTGTAAGCAAAATCCTTGGTCTGCACAAGTCGCTTATGGATTGAAATATGTAGTTAAAATTACTAAACGCGTAACACCTAAGCCCTTGCCCTTGCCTTCTGTTCAAGAATGTTAAGAGTACTTTTTTTTGCATTTTTGCATAAAGAAGCCTATACGAAACAAATTATCACTAAGTAACTTCCATTTTTACATCGCTTTATCCATTTAGCAGTCGGCTCATTTAGTGCTGTGGATTAATAACACATGTATTCATTGTAACAGAAAAAAATTGTTGCTTGTTTTTGTCGCGGTGCGGAGATTACCTCGATACTGGAAAAATGTCTGTTGAGACGAAGTGGTATACTACAATAGCATTACCCAAAGCTTCTAACAGTGAAAGAAAAATAAAAGGAATGTTTATTTCGAGTGCCGAAGAAGCCATGGCTGCCGATGAAATAGCGATTTAACATCGAATTAACATTAGCAAGTGTTTTCAAAGTTAGTTTAGACTTTAGACGAATAGAACTTTGTATAGAGTATTTTAAAAAGATAAAAGTAAAAGAAAGTAAAAGAGAAAGTACAATTAAAAAGTACTATAATATGATGAATATTTTTATCTTAACTGATAGATTGCCCTACTTAGCTTTGATGGTGACCACAAATTATTTACATATTAATTAATGCCTGAAGAAAAAGCTTTAGGGTACAAAGCTGTTTGATAACAGATATTTTTTATTGTTTGGCAGATGTTCCCGAGCGTTAGTGTAATGAATAGAAGAAAAATAGAAACTGTGTTATTTTAATGATTTGGATCGAATTTCCACTACCAGGCGAAGACTGAAGTTATAATTATAACAAATTTCAATGTAATCTATGCAGTGATTTCAGCTTGATATAAGATATTGCTAAATATTGACCACATTTCTAAAGCTATTCTTATTAACTAATATACGACAAGAGAATGGGAAAACCAATAAATTTACTATATCTATATTAATATTATAAATAGAGAGTTTAAGATAAGTGAAGAGTGCGTAGTTTAAGAGTTTGTGTATATACATACGTAGGGTAATCTCCGAAACTACTGCACTTATATAATAAAATCTTTTAACATTCGACAGGTAAACTATTCCGGATGGTGATGTCGGATGTCGGGACGGATTACTAATGTTTAATAAAATTGAAAAACATTTTTTTCGTGTGCTGGTGGTAACTGCAAATGTAGGCCAAAAACTAGTGTCCCGCCGTGACTTCATTCGGGTTGAACGATCATCTAAAAAGATACCGTACGTATAAACTTAATACTAAATGATATCATGTGATAAACACAAAGTGAATATCAGGAATGCTATGGAACTCCGTAATCGTAACCAAAACTAAACTGTGAATTAAAAATATAATAATTTATAACTTTTTCAAGATATGGACGGATTAAGTGAAACGATTATGTGTAGTAGTGGTGTTTGGTTGTTATGGCGAGCTATTCATCTTGTGGACGTCTGAACCGATTGAAGTTACTCACGGAGCCATCGTGGATTAGGAGGTCGTTCACTTTTTCATTCGAAATTATAGATCATGAATAGATGACGTTAATATAACATTCAAATTGGAACGAGGCATTTGATTTTTTTGTCTACGATGCAGCATTTTAAAAGCATATTTTTATGTATTTATTCAAGTAGTTAAGCACAAAAAACATTTTTTAAAACTAAAGTTAACCAGCTTACTAATTGTCTCTCATCAAAATCTGTTTCAGTAACCTTGCAACAGGAAAAAAAATAATATAGCGAAGTTTTTGCGTACTTAAAAGGCTATATGATAACTGACGTGGCCGGCAGACGTTATCCTATGTGACCCCGAAAGTGGAATTGGCTGCTATTAGCAGGTGTAGCAAAAAAAAAAACTCCCAGAACATTATCCAGGCACCCTCTTCAAATTAGAATACACAAAAAAAATATATGTAATATAAATTTATACGTATATGAATGTGAGACGAACTTCTAAGCATTCCATAGATTAATCGTGTGGGTGTCGGATCCATCGTATGGCAGAGGGAGAAACTCCGAGCAGTTCCCGGGACTTGCGACCGGGGTGTAGGTTTAAGAGAGCCCCCTTTACGATGCGCAACTACGCTCAACTTCACTGGTCGTGTTGCCCCCCTACCAAACCATTTGGAAGCAACCTATTAATGCAGCTTAAGATACTCGTTCTAAAATGAAACTAACTGCAGTTCACGACAGGCCAATATCTTTAAGTATCTAGAAGTTAATATCTTATAGAGAGATTTTGCTAGTATACCTCTTGCTTTACCGCATATAAGTTAACCACACAGCCATTTTTATATAGACATTAAAATGCAGAAAATGTGTAATAAAAAGCAATATATTCGAAAAAGATATTCGACAGATCTTTTAATTTTTTTGTGTAGTCTGAATTTGTCAAGACGAGTTCGAAGAACTCCTTTTATCCTTAAGTCAATACTATACAGTCAAATCAATACCAACCGCAAAGAACAAAGCGGTAACTGTAGGTCCGTTTTTGGAGGCCTCGTTTAATTCCGGAAGTACTAATTCATTAGTACTGTCATTTATGGTTGAAAAGTTCTGTACCTACCTGACATTATCCATAAAAACTACCGTGAAATATTGTCAATAAGTTTCTGTTGCAATGTTGTAGAGCTAATGATTCAATGAGCTAATGACTGATTCAAGACGTCCTCCTTGAATATTAACGGTTAGAAACGTTTCTAGTCTGACAGATGTACAAGGGCGGCGGTGCTGACTTACCATCACGTGACTCGCCTGTTCGTTTGACGGCCATTACCATAAAACAATCAATTAGTTGTGTATCAACAAAAATGCTTAATACTTTGTCATACTTACTGGTAGTTTTTTTTTTTTGTTATAGTTTGTGATCAAAGATCAAGAGAAAGAGAAAGAAAAAGAGACAGGGAATTTCCTTTAACTCTGTATAGTGTAATTTTTTTTACATATTCAAAATAAGATAAAGTAACTAACAGAAAAGTTAGCTTGAACATAAAATAAAAGCGTACACTGTGTCACTTTTCAGCCGTCATATAACCTATAATTTATGACAACATTTTTTTTGCGATGGGTTAATGAGAAAATCATACTTTAAGTATGAAATTGTTGTATTATCATCTGTTCTCTATATGTATGCAAAATTTTAAACGATTTGGTCATTTTGAAATTGATGAAAATGTAATTCAAAGATTCCGTTACATTCATACATACATATATAGATACATACATACAAGTCAAGCTAATATAAAGCATATAATAAGATAAATTTATATAGATAGAATACTTTTTATAGTACATCATAATAATGATGGGAGAAATAAATAACAATGTAACAATACGGTAAAAAAAGAACAATGCGAACATATAAATCCATACTTACAATTAAATGCATATATTGTTTATATTATGGATAGGGATGTTACGGAGCTCTGTAACTGTAACCGAAACTATCGGATATCCGAAATAAAAATGTAACCGTAACCAAATCCGTCCGAATAGGGGCAGAGTTTAAAGGAAACACGTTACTGCAGATTTTCATCGGCCGAGTCAATATATACTCGTCGCTCTCATTTTTAAACAGTATTTATTATTAAATTTTTAAAGCTATTGTTTTTTTTCTATGATTGTAATACCAGATAATACCTAGAAATAAAGTCAGTGTTACCTTGTAAATACATTATATTTTTTTCGGATTCCTAAATCATCTAATATCCGTCCCCGTAACTATCCGAAACAATCGGATAATCCGAAACCATTTCACATCCGTAACCGTAACCGAAATCAGTAAAATATTACTCATTTATCCGTATCCAGATCCGAAATTTCATATCCATAATATCCCTATTACTAGCTACAGGAATGCAATAAGTTTAGACAGAATATTAATTAACATTTCAATCACATAACACTATTCAGAACTGAATTGATCATTGACATAATTCAACAACGTGATTATTTGTAGTTTCTTTTTTTTTTTAAATCATCACATAAAACTAGCGTTTAAAGCTAGCAAAAACAGTTTCCGCGGCCCCGGTTTCTCTTTCATTGAAATAGGAGTCACGAGTTCGTGACTGCAGATAAAGAAACCCTGTGATTCCAACGTTTGCTGTTCGTGTACAATATAACACAAAGAGGTGAAGAAAAACATTTAGAAATGAAAAATTATTTGTCGTTTTACTGTTTGGTCAATGTCGTCCGATCTCCACTTTCCAATTCAAATTTAATACAATCCGATTTTAGGAAATAATTAACAATATTTTTGTTATAATAGACTGATAAAAGGACTGTTGTTCACTTTTATCTCATTATTAAGGTCTTGATTATAATATTATATAATAAAGTGATTATATAATAAAGTATTATTATGTATTATATCATATTAGTATATTATATTATAAGTGTTTTACACGTCGGTTCACTGGCTTCAGTGAAGCAAAATATCTTAAGGAAACTTACGTACAAGATAGCTTTCCATAATGTTCTAAACGGTATTCGAAGGTTGAAGAAAATTTATTTTTAATTTTTATTCTTAATTTTCTTCGTCTTTCTTATTTTTCTCTGTTTTGTCTCTCTTCTTCTATTCTTGGATTTGGAATTATAAAATCAAATTATAAAATTAAAACATAAAAAAACAAACATTCTAACTCAAATCAATTACGTTTTGGTAAAATTCTAGGATATATAAATAAAATTTGCCGTGTTCGCTTCAATAAAGAGGAAACAAATTGGTCAACCCTTTATTTTGTGTTAAAGCTCAAGCTCAACTAGTTTAAGACAATTTATCCTGGAACGTGCGAAGAAAAACAAACACCGAAGCCGATTTAGAGAAGAATGATGTTATTTCACATCGCAATTTTATTGTTTACTTTATATCGAAAAAATCTCACATTTTAGATACTTATGGATTTTACATTTCAGAAATTGCAGATGGTTTTAATGTTTTGTATTCTAAAATAAATTAATGTAACCCATTTTTTTTCATTCCATTCACAACTCACAACTTGTTTCGCTCAGGCCAAAAAGCCCCAGGTACTTATGATATGTTGTTTTGAAATGTACTGTTTTCTTTTTAAGTTAAAATATCATGAATTAAATTATTAAGGAATCCCTATAAGAACTCGAATGAGCGCAAAAATATTTGAATCTGTTGGTACTGGAACATTATTATTCTCTGCGATAACAAAAATGTACACAATTATTTTCCTGGTCAGTGAATATTCTGTTTGTTTGATAGACCACGCCATATATAATTTCTATGAGTTAAAGTATGAGTATATATTCGTATACTGCAATAGCTACAGAAATGTGATCAAAATTTAACTCATTACCCTCTTAGTAGAATTTCCAAACTACCTTTTCTATGCATCTACTATTAATATATCATTTAGAAATGCATCTACTATTGTCCAGGTTAAAAGTATTTTAGATATTAATCCATAATTTGAATTACACATTTGACAAGTATCGTCGAAATTTATTTAGCGTTATCTG
Organism: Megathymus violae; assembly: GCA_003671415.1. NCBI lineage: Eukaryota > Metazoa > Arthropoda > Insecta > Lepidoptera > Hesperiidae > Megathymus > Megathymus violae. Next base: position 6,219,319 of record PDGT01000007.1, read on the forward strand.
ATAAAAGTGGTAGCAGACAGACATATAAAAAAAATCTAAAAATATACATTTAATAACGAAAAATAAAAAAAAATTCTAAAAATATACATTTAATAACGAAAAAATGTACGTTAAAATTAAATAAATAAAAAATAATAAACTATAGATTATACAGAGCCCGTTACTGTTGGTTTTCATTTTATAAATATCCTCGGAGTGGGTTTCAAGATAGGCGAGGCTTTTGATTTATACTTTTACGGATAAACAGGATTTAGGTCAAGAAATCACACAACATTCTCAAACGTTTACATTGTACGGTTATTCAATTCTTAAAAGACTCATCTCAAGACCTTTATGAGTAACATGTTAAGATTGAAAATTGTTTAAATGTTCCATCATCATCCAATGCAATAACTATATCATTTGATCATGTTGTCAGTGTGCTACATGTTTTGATCTTCTACATTCATTACGAGTTGCCAACATATCCTCCATTCGATGTCAGTCCAATTATGATAATATTTTAGACGCTCTTGATAGGAATGGAATATATAAATATTATTGTTTGATAGCCGAAGAGTTAATATGTGCGAGTGATAAACAAACAGTGCATTTTATTTGAAAAAAAGTTGGGAAAATGATTAAATTTAGCACAGGATAGATCAAGTTGATCTGATTACATAAAATATTTATCGTAATTAATTCTGATTTAACTGCCATGATTGATGATTAAGGAGGACTAAAAGAACTATTATCTTCCATAATATTGAACAGATGGTTTTGAAAAAATATACGAAATACATAAGTTCTTATAGATGGTTTATAGGCTAGAAAAATATTTCTGAATATATTTAGTATACGGAATTATACTTAACTAGACTGATATTTTTTTAACTTTAACTGGACTGGTAAAATTAAGTAAAAAATGATACTTTTCTTTGAATTCCACCAATTCCAGTATTTTCTTTCTCTCTTCTTCTTTCTCGGTCAACAACGGATTAGTGACGCCTTTGGTGTTACTAATGTCCATGGGCGACGGTGACCACTTACCATCAGGTGGCTCGTCTACTCGTTTGCCGGCTATTCACATAAAAAAAAAATTTTTGCTTTCTCATTACTTTTGGCATAAATCGATGTACTTGAACGCTTCACCGCTTTCAATAACTCTGATGAAGCAGTGTTTAAATATTAAATGTTATTAAGTTTCAATATTCTTCCTGCCTTATTCTTGGTACGAGCACTTAAAAAAAACATCAGCAATTGAAATTCTTATTTTTGAAGTAACTAATTAACTCTACAAAGCTATTAAAATTGTCATTAAAGTAGTGGAAAATGATAAAATTAGACTAATTACAGTCGCAATTCAAGTCGCTTGAGATATTGAATCTTAGCTCTTAAGCCATGTTAAGGTAATCTATATCACTCCATACTATATTACAACAAAGCTTCAAATGTTTATGCGTAAATTTAATTCATAAATGTACATAATGGCTGGATTTTAATAATACAATTAACGTCACCTCTGTCGGCATAGACAGCGTAATATTCAGCGTAATATGAATTGAGCTTTATAAAGCTTAAGCAGTGCCTAGCAGTGAAGTAGCACTTTGCAGTGTTTGTTTAAAAGTTTAACATATTTGAACAACTGATTTTAAACTAATGTCATCGCGGAATTTATACATTTTATTATGTAACGGGTACTCACGATACGTTTTTATTTGTTTTGTTGCATGGATCGTGGTCACGGAGAGTTTCGCAACTGGGTTGAAATATTGGCAACAAATAAAAACGTATCGTGAGTACCCGCTACATAACAAAATACTTGAACAAAACAGATTAATCGTGTAGTAGCATATGCATAGTATAATGTTAGGTCCATAATCAGAAGTCTATTAAAATTAACATATTGACCATGTTAATTATTTTAGTAGTTATTTTGACCTTATTTTTTTTTTTGTGTTTTGTACCTTCAAAACAGGTGCCCGGTGCCGTGGGAGCGATGCTAGGTTATGTGGAATTTTTACCACACTAAAACCCCCTCGGTGACCTTCCACAGCGCTAAGTAAATGACTCCGGGATGTCTATAGGAACGCAACCGGGGTAATTATTTTAACCTAGCTCCGATTGTGTTGAGGCTCTAATCGAGAGTGTAACAATAGAGATTTAATACAATTTTCTGTTTTGCAATCGACGATAACAAAGAGCTTTTAACAATTACATGGATAACTCCATTTATCAGGAAAGTTACATATAAGATTTCATTTCATATATAAAACCATTAGTAATAGGCGAAATACATCATATATCTTTCATATTAAAATATATCGTGTTCATAACATCGTGATTAATAAGAATCTTACGACAACACTGAAAAATATAATTCGCTTTTAAGCTTATCGCCTAGCCGCCAAATTGTGTTGTTTATTCTATTATGGTGTGCGTATAATAATAAATAAAATAAAATCCTCTCAACAGTGAATACTTCCACTTGTCATTTAATACCAGCTATAATATTATAACATTCTAATTAAAAAGTTATTCACACTTGCACTTTATTAATTGACATCTGTTTTATGTATTTTTCTGTTGTTTCTGTATTGTCTTGTCCTATTTCGATGACAAAATAAACTATGTAAGCGCCCGGAGCATTCTAAAACTACTTTTGTGATCCTCTGGGAAATCGACCAGACTAGCCAAAATAATATGTCGATTTATTTCGTGTTTGCTTCTATATCTCTACAAACAAAAAAATGTTTTGTTTTTCACGCCAAGTTGTTTTTTAAATGTCAGTGTTGATACGTTGAGACTATACAGACAATTTTTAGAAACGAAATATCGTTCACATTCACAGATCACTTATTAAAAATTATAGTAGAAATAACAATTTTTGCACTTTACAATATTTAAGCTATGAGATTTTTATGAAAGCCTGTCGTGTTTCTTTCCGTTCCTTCGTCGCACTCTCCTTGATCAACTTGCTCTAATATGACTAACGCAGGCAAAGGAATCGAGCTTAAACGTAATTTTATGCATTAGGAACGTGGCTCCCAGAAAAAAGAAATATAGCACAGTCTTAGTGTTTGGTCAAGAATAATAAGGTTTATTTTCTTTTTTTGTTTTATGTTAATAGCCAACAAACGAGCAGACGAGCCACCTGATGGTAAGTGGTCATCGTCGCCCATGGACATCAGGAAGACCAAAGGTATCACTGATGCGTTGTCGGCCAGGAAATGAGAAGAAGGTTAGAAAGCAAGTACTGTCTCTCAAACCCCCAGCCGGAACACGAAGAATCGTTTGACGGCTGACTTAAGCAGGAGGGAGCTAGAAAGTCAGGCAGGCTTCACGGAAAGATAATAATACCAGTAATAATATTAATGATTTAATAATAATTCTAATCCATACGCGAAGCCCTACCACCAAGCAAGCTGGCTTCTCTCGCCATAGACCATGCCATGGGCGATGTAACGCAAGTGTAAAAAATCAAGCTCCGCAGTTACATGGATAGTGCTCGACCAGCCCGCATGTGCGATGAAGCCGAGAGAACTCTTTTAGTGACCAACAGGCAGCCCAGCGTAATAGCAACTAAACGTATCAGAGGTATAATTTTCTATTAAGTTCCTCTGCAAAATCACCATCATTAATTAACCTGTACTGTTTCACTACTTAATTGATATCCTCTGGCGATATGAGGGGTAAAGAAGCCGGTCCATCATGCTACCTAAGTGCACATTGGTAAAATTTACATAAATCTCAGAACATTATGGAGTATTTCAATGTACGTAATTTTTTTCGTGAGATTATTCTTTGGTGAATCTAGTAATAATTATTTGTAACACGCAAATAACTTCCAAAATGAGTCGTGGTAGTTTTCGAACTCGTGTTTCCATACAAGACAGCAGACGTTTGATGTCATGATAGCATTAAGAGGATATTTCTCGTCTATCTCAGTTGAAAACTACATTTTGGTCTACGTATGCGATATTAGAAAACGTAGTCATCAATGCGATTTGGTGGAAATGTTAGTGACCAACTAAAGTTTTAGAAGTTTTTTATGCTATCTGAACGCCTCCTACATACATAATAATAATTCCTATTAAACAAAAATACAGGGTCTACAGCTTGACGTACTTCCGAAGCATGTGAAACAGGGAAACTGCGTGGAATATTAATTAAGTATTAGTTCACAATTCTGTGAGATAGCAACATACGTTTGGGGTCACTAAACGAAGTATCGATGTGGTTCTTATGAGACTATAGACATATGGAATACTACATAGTACTGCTTCTTATGGGCGAATCACAGACTTGAATGTGCGCTTTTATATATAGACACTCACACAAAGTAACAAATCAAGTTGTTAAATACACATTTTTGATACTTACTTGGGGCGCTCCGGCACAAAAACAGTTAAAACACTTGTTGAATGTCGCCTAATAAAGTCTTGTGTTTTCCCCAATTCAATAACTTGCCGATTTTTTGTTGAAATTGTACGTTGAAATCTTAACTTTAACGATGTGAAAATAAAGTATAATTTAAAATGAAGAAGTGAAGCAATCGTTAGCAGTGGGTTCTTGTCATTGGCAGGTTTTGTGCGTGTGCGCAGTCAGTGGCGAGATCCGGTGACGGGTGGTTGCGACGCTATTCATTAGTTAAACTTTCTTGTGTATCATTTCGATTGCACAACACTAAAATGGTGAAATTTTTGATGGCGTGACGTTTTATGTGAAATTTGTTATGTGTACGTGAATTGGATAAATTAACGTGTCAACTACTCCGGGATTTCTTGAACGACAAAGTCTCCTGACTGTTTTTGTAAGTTTGTATTTTTATACACCTATATTTGAAAAAGAGTTTTTCGTCAATTTGAAACTAGTTTTCACCACAATGATAGTTTGTTTCTTGTCTAGAGATGCTTGTTTTCCCTTACTGTTTAAAAATAACAGTCGTTGTCCAATTATTCATGCCTTATTAATTGACTTAGCAGTGTAATTGAAATTGCTATACCTAATCAACATGATCTAAACGCATATTCCCATCAATCACTATCGATTCCAATTGACTTTCTACACTGATTAATGACTGGACATCGACTGATTCGGAACTGCCGATTTTGCTCGCTGGAACTTTCTCTAATTCAGTTACGTCACAATTACTTTCATAAATTTTGGCGCAGTTTCTCTACACTGCACCTGTTTTTGCCTAAAATTTAAGGTAATAAAATTCTCAATTCTATTGTGCTATTAATGACTGGCCGATCATTAAATTTAATATTTTGTTCAAATTGTTTTCCTCAGAGTTAATTAAAGACTGTCGGGTATACTTTTATCGCGACAATGATAGTAAAAGGAAAACTCGTGATAATTTCAGTGTTTCTTTAATTATTTTGCAACCGAGTGTATTCTCGAGGTATGATCGGTTGTCGTGAAATCAAATCACTGATTTTTTGTCTTTCATATCAAGCTATCTACATGGTTGGAGTAGTTAACGTTTCCATCACAATTATTCCTTTAAAAGTATTCTTGGTAATATTAAGATAACCATGCTGTATTATTTTTCTTTCGCCCCTTAATCGCAGATAGGAGGCCGAACTGAATGAATATTTTTGATTGTAAAACAGTTTTTGTTTTAAATATAAGTCTTTTGTTATATATAGTAACTGCCAACTGGAGAATTAGAGTTTTGTTTCGTTACAATTTATTTGACTCAAGTGTGTGTTGTGTGTGTGTGTGTGTGTGTGTGTGTGTGTGTGTGTGGGTGTGTGATGCGTTCATGTAATAACTCAAGGTTGGTCTTGAGATATCTGTATTCAACTATATTATTACAGATAAATCCATAAAATTAACTAATAGGTAATTTCAATTGAACAGTTCTTTATTTAAGTAATATTTTTGTGGTATTAATATTAGAGCCATTTTTGATTTTTTCTAACGAATTCTAGATTTTATATTACATATTTTTTTTTGTAGATCATGCTTCTTTTTAAAACAAACAAATAAATATTCACTGGCAGGGCAACGTCTGTCATGTTATGCCAGTAACATTATATTATTGTTTTTGTGGTTCTGGTGCAAAATACACATAGGTATAATATACCAATTTATATTAGACTACAGTTTACGTAGATTTAATGTCACTTATATTACTTTAAATACTACGACAAGCAAGTAAAAAATATCGACGCGGAACACAATGTCCGGAATGGCCCGCGAGACTACAGCGTCAAGCGTAGATTTAACTCACTCGTAATATAGAAAACAAACTAGTTCCAGTTCTGCATTTATTTTCGTCATTAAATTTAATTGTCCGACAATTCTTACATCTACTTACGTCAACTTTTAATATTTTAGTTAACTTTTAACTTTACGCAAAACGACTCATTCGAATCGTTAAAGGTTTCAATTCCGTCTGTGTCCGTTCGCCGGCATTGTGCATAAATCCTTCATTTTGCATACATGTTCCAGTAAACTGTTTTACATGCACCCTGACTTTTCTATACATATTAATGATATTTTTATCCTTACGGAGATTTACCAAGAGTACCTTTACATAACTATTACATTTAAATTTGGAGCACTGTATCAGATTACAGCATTGTATAGACAAACATATGGTAACACCCTAATTTTATAACTTACTAGCGGCACACCCAGGCTTCGCACGGCTGTACTTTATCAATACTTTCCGCAGCGTATGCGGTGAAAGAAATTTTTAAGAAATTTTTTTTACACCTTGGTTCACGTTACTAAAGTTGTAGTAAGGATTCCTTATTTTTTCTAGTAATAAATATAGCCTATATCACTCAGGGGTAATGTAGCATTCTAATGGTGAAAGAATTTTTGAAATCAGTTCAGTAGTTTTTGAGTTTATCCTTTACAAACATACAAAAATACAAAGCTTTCCTCTTTATAGTATTAGTATAGAAGAGCCTAGCTGAGATAATTTTGAGCACTAAATAGGTGACATCAAATCATATAAGGGTTTATTAATAGGGATGCTTGATTAGACACGAACGTAAACTTCGAAATTTGATACGCAGAGTCCAGAGGCTTTTCAGTTCGTAGTGCCTTCATGAGTGTGTTTTTTTTAAATCTCTAGAATTATTATTTTTTAAATTTTACTAATCTTTAGTCATTAGATGTACTTCTCCTTGCACTCCAACCCCTCTGTGGCGGATCTGAGTTGGTAAGGAAACCTACAGAGGTGGTTTGGCTTAATGTTCCCAACGTGTATGAAGATATCAATCCACACCGGATCAGCGTAGTGGATGGTGTTCACCTTTCATATTAATTACTTAATTCATTATTTTAGAATAAATCCGACCGCAGCAGTATGACTGCTCTGAGTTATAATGATGTTAACTCATCATTGTATTTCATGCCAACTTTCACAATCAAAATTACATCGCGGCAGATTTGAAAAATTCTACAATATTTAAAGCCGGCGCAAAGCCTAACTGAAAGATTTACTGTCCCCTTTTGTTTGCGAACCACTAGAGGATATATGGAAGTATTTCGGGGCTGCCAGGTCGTAAGTAACTTCCCGGATTGTGCGCCGCGGCCGTTATACGGGTTTTCGCAGTGAATTTTAGATCGCACGGGTTACCGCTCGTAGTGCTTCTGACATTTATCACACCCGCTGGAATAATTGCATATATCCAAATCAGCCGAATATGCTCAAAGTAACTAAGAATTTTCCTAAGAGGCCGGAGTTCGGTGCGGCGGTGGAATACATAAAGGATGTAGAAAAATGGTTTGTTTATTTGGGTGGTATCTTCTGATCATCTCTTACAGATATCGAAATGCACGTCTTACTATTGGAGGTGCTATATGTATATATAGTAACATTTGTGCTGGTAACATTGTGTTAATTGCTTGGATAATTGAACGTATCCAAATGTGCCGATTGAACTAAAACCAGTGAAGTATGTTAATAAAGTTTTTTTTCTTTTCTTTGTTTTAATAGCCGACAATCGAGCAGCCGAGCCACGTAATGGTATGTGGTCACCGTCACCCATGGACATCAGCAAGACCAAAGGTATCACTGATGCGTTGTTGGCCAGGAAATGAGAAGAAAGTAAGGATGAAAGTACTGGCTCTCAAACCCCCCGCCCGAATATGACGAGGCATTTGGCGGCTGACTCGAGCAGGAGGGTGGTAGCTAGCCAGACAGACTTCACGTAAAGATAATAATACCAATAATGATATTAATTACCTAATAATAATACTGATAATATAATTTTTACGCGAAGCCCTACCACCAAGCAGGTTGGCTTCTGTCGCCTCTTACGCCAGCATGGGATTGAGAGAAGTATTCTAGGGCGCCCCAACACGGCCCGTAGGTGGTGACCACTTACCGGCAAATGTGCAAATTTAACAGAAGTTTAAGAGACTTTTTTCATTCATCAATTATTATTTTAATATAAATTTGCAATAAAGTATTATCTGAAAGTTGAAACATTATTTTCCTAGTACAAAATTTATATTCATATGTCAATAATTCATATGTAATGTTTGACAACGATAAAGCACGTTTAACAGAGGTATTTGTCGGACCGGAAAGGCCGGAACGGAAAATCAACTTTGACATGGCTTTCTAAACAACGAACCCTGACCGTGGGGTATCTATTCAATGTTGTTCTCCTGTAGAAGTTAATGTATTAACAATTACATTATCACAGCGGCTTACAATCTTCCTGCTCACTGTCATCGGACTGCAGTCACGCACGAAGTAGGATTCGAAAAGTTGCCAACAGACGTTGGCAATTAACTCTCCTTTTTAAACTAATCTCAAATTCACTCCCTACCCTGCAATGTGACAAAATAATGTTATGGCTATAATTGTTAATTTATTACAAAAAAAGGTAATTTAATTTAACCAAATAAAGCCGGTCCGATACCAGGATTCGGGATGTATGGATGTGACATTTCAGATACGGATATATGAATAATATTTTATCGGTTTCAGTTACGGTTATGGATATGAAATTATTTCGGAGTATCCGATTGTTTTGCATAATTTCGGTTACGGATACTAAATGATATGCGACATGGAAAAAATATATAATGTATTTACAAAGTTTAACTTTGTTTCAATGTTTTATGTAGTATTATAATCACAGAAAAAAAACAAATTAAACAATTAAAACTGTCTAAAATGAGATCGACGCGGCTAAGGTATCGGCTTGGTTAGCATAAAAAAATAATTACGTGCTTTATTTAGAGTCTGCCTTTATCCGAAATTATCCGATACTTTTTTATCGGACTTGTATACGGTTTCGGATATATTTTTATTTCAGATATCCGATAGTTTCGGTTACGGAACTCAATAACATCCCTGATCAGGATATTACTTGCGTGCCTAGCCTATCCAACGTAAATTGTACGTGCTGAGATATAACTACCACTCAGTTGTGACGTCGACTTAATTATACGCATGAATGGATGTTAATTATATGAAAAAAAACGTTTCTCAGTAATATATTATGTACCAACATGTGGTTGTAACTAAAGCAACTAGAGCTTTGAATTGATAGTAGAGATAATAATGAATAAATGGCGAGATGCTACGTAATCAATAAAAGACTTTGGCGGGCATATCACTGGGCCAAACAAGTTGTAAGAATTGTAAATGTGTTCCACACAAACTAATTAGTAAACAAAATAATGATGTACCAGATAAATAAAAAATGTCTCCCGTCCTAATACCAATTATTTTTGTTACATTTATCAGTAATCTCATTGACGATACTAATATTGTAAGAACAATATTATCTGTGTTACATAAGACATATACATCCTACACATATTCTATGTCGGCAGCGTAATCATTTTTTTATATTTGCATATTTATTTTGTTCCTTCGTCTCTATCACTTTCATTGTTCTCGGTACACTCCTAACGTCGACTAGAGAATTCTATAGAGCATCAATGCCCCCTATCGTTACTAATTTTATGGGTCATTCTCTAGAGAATAAATTAGTTATTTCGGTGTTTTGTTTGCTAGAGAAATTTCAATATGTTTGTTGTTGCGTAAGACATAATTAAAACGGATGTTATTTATCTATGTAAGTATGCTTATCAAAAACAAAATTTTTGAGATAATCTGTGCTACTATAAAAATATGTAGGCTCTGTCTGTATATATAATTTTATTGTCATATTATGTGATAAATATTTGTTATATGACTCACTAGCCCAAATTCTACCGTGTTCTAAATTTTTGTCTGTCAGTCTGACTGTATGTCCGTATATAAATCAAAAACATATCGACCGATCTTGATGAAAATTAGTTTAAAGGAAGAACATATGATTGTGTCAATGATAAGCTGTATATGATATCGGTAGAACTTACGGTTATTATAAAAAAATATTAATTCTTTTCGTATTTCTCCGGCAGACATATTCATTTGTTTCTTTCCATGTGTTTAAGTGTGTGGCATAGGCCATTGAATTATAGTTTTCTATAATTTAAAAGTTATGTGAACCTGTCAGTTAATTTGTTTTCATATGTTTAAATATTAATAGGTTACGTAATTTTGTTTCTTAATCAGTTGCCATTTGTTTGTAACATCTAAAATTTAAATGTATGTAATTATGTTATTAATTATTGTTTTTGAGCGTTGTCTTATACTAAATAAATGGTCAATGTTGGACAGATAAAAATAAATAAATAAATATAAAATAAAATAATAATATATATATTAATTATAAATGCATTTATAAATCAGAGATAAATTAAACATTTCAGTATTTTTTAAAATCTATGTTATGTAAAACTACCAACTAAAAAAATTTAATTTTAACCCATGAGATTGATTTATAGCTGTGAGCAATATACAGGGTTTAAATGATAAAGTATCTTTTTAAACACAAATTAAAAGTGTATCTGGAAAGTACACGAAATCCACATAAATATCAAAAAACAGTAGCTGCATTAAAACTAAGCGGGTCAGCGGCGAATTAGGCATCTGAATACAAACAGTGTGTTTATCTTCTTAAAACCATTACTAGTCCGTCCGTCCGTCGGAGAAAGCGTAGCACGCTCCAGTGCCGATGGTCAAGTGGCTCACCACCAAACTGTTTATTTCGTTATCGTGTTCAGCAAAATTTTTCACGCGACCACTAGAGCAAGACTGAATTGCTTCATAGTTATAGTCTATACTAATGTTAAGAAGAGAGACTGATATTTCAAAAAGAGTGCAAATTTTGCTAGATTGTCGTGTAGGTATCTGCGTAAAGTAGTCTCCGGTACCGCGGCACCTATTTTAACATTCCTTTTACCATTTTAAAGGTACATTATTCCGGATGGACATAGGCCATGTAATCAAGTAAATACAGTAAATATTTCAACTCGAACAAAAGCTGTAAAAAATGCTGAATCTGTAGCTGCAAATACTTCTTAAAAATTTTAATGTTATTAAAAATTTTCAATTCAATTGTTTATTTTGTATCATTTCAATTGTTTTATTATTAGGACAAGAGTAAGAAGAAAAAATATTCTTTTGACCGTATTGGGGCGGCCTAGAATACTCCCCCCAATCCCATGCTGACAAAACAGGGTGTCGTAAGAGGCGACAGAAGTCAGCCTGCTTGGTGGTAGGGCTTCGCGTAAAGATTATATTATCAGTATTATTATTAAGTCATTAATATTATCATTATCATTTATCATTAATATTATCATTTGTCATTAAGTCTCCACACACTTACTTTCATCCAGTTTCCTACAATACAACTTTATACAAGCCGCCGACACTACGCTACGAGCATTACATCTCTAAATTACAATCTGTACGAACCCACTAGATATATGTCACATATTTCCATATTTATTAGATTTATTCAGTTCAAGAATGTGTGGTTAAGATATCATTGCGAGATCGTGGTTTTGTGGCGACATCGACTCTCTTGCTTCATCAAGTAATTTCACTTTGGAGTGTCCGTATTAAGATTAGTAGGTGTCGGCATAGCAAAAAATGTTTTTACTGACCAGTAACCCGCCCTTACTTAATTGTACAATTAGGAATAAACAAGCTATTTTAGTATTTGAAGATAATAATAGATTTCCAAATTTTTTTTTGTAAAGAAAAAATTAAACACGAAAAGTCACAAGTTCGTTTGACTGAATAAGTTTGAAAGCCATCTAAATATAAGTTTATTACATTGGATTTAAATATCTTCAAAGAGTATAATACAAAGGAATGTTAATTAACATATCTACTAAAATAACTTCAAATTTTTTTTTAATTAGTCCTGTAAGGTTTTAGTAGGTATTATTTTCGTTGCTAAGTCGAACGGCAAATTGAGCTACCTATTCTCAACTTGGCATACCTGCAATAAAACAAAACAAGGTTTCGATTTTTCCCAGTCGTGTCAGAGCACTAACAGCTTTTTGTGAGACATCATCATTACTATCGCGGATGTCCATGGGCGGCGGTGACTTTTCACCAAGTAGTGGCCTAATAGTTGGCCAGATATAAAATAAACTATTAAAAACACTCAATTCCATTAAATTATGCAGTATATTGATATAGTTGCCAGCGCACATTTGAAAGAAACCGAAAATTTTTATAAGTAACAAAATGGCTGAAAATATGAATAAATTTCTGGTTCATGTAGTTTTAGAATAAAGTTTAGGTGTTCCAGGTCAGTTAAGTAGGCTTATAGATAAAATACAGTTTGCTGTTTCCATTCAATATAAAAAAAATGTTAGTAAAATATTATATACACAAGGACGTAAAATCTCCAACTTTTGGAAGTTCGTTTATAACGTTTTCACTCTTCAAAGAAATTTATTGTCGCGTCCCGAATAGAATTAATTATGTTTCAAGGAACCTTGCTTAAAACAATTTATTATAGTTAAGAAAAATTGACCAAATGAATGAATATAAATCACCGTTTATTCGTTGGAGATTAGAAATGAAATGTATCTTAGTACTGATAAAATCCTTCCTTCTTCTGATAAATTCCTTAATTCCATCTTGAAAAATTGCTGCAGTTAAAATGGGACTCGCATATGATATAGTACTCGTAGTTCTGTAGTGTAAATGTAAATTTTTCAACGATTTTAATAAGCTGAACTGTTTCATAGAGCCTGAGTCATAGCTTTATGCCTAAATCGCACATTATTATTCTGGAGAGCTATTAATAAATTCTTGCGACGCAGCTAGTTATTGTACAGCCTATAATTAATTCTCGTTAAACGTTAATTAATTTGTTCCAGACAACCTGACAGTCTGCGGCGCATCAATTTCAATTTTCCGTTTTACCAGCAACTAAAAGGAAAGTGTAAACGAGTGATATAAATGTGCAAGTGAAGTGATGCGCAAGTGGAAGCTATCAAGACGTTCAACACAAATGAAGCGACGCAGACCGCGACCCAGAGACTCGGCAGACTGAATCAACATGTACCTCACTATTGTTTGGCTCGTCACCGGACTTGTCGCGCTCGGTAAGATCTGTTGTATACTTATGACATCCTAGTACTTCTAGGTGTATTATTAACGTTACTACATGGATTAATGAGTCGTTTTGCAGGTATTGTTTTTTATGTACACAAAACTGACCCGTGTGCGGCTATATATTGCATCGGAATGCTTATAAATAAGCAGGTCTGCTTTCATCTTGGCTGGCAGCGCATCGATGATACCTTTCGTGTTACACATGTCTGGGCGCTGTGTCACGGTGGTCACTTATCATCAGATGAGCCGTCTATAAAAAATCAAACAGAGGTGGTGGACAATAATAATGGCTAAGATTTATCTGATTCTTCTGTCTATATATGTAATTCTTTAATGAATAATTATTACACAAAATAGAGCCAACTAACTTTCGTCATCGGGTGTTCGAAGTTTGAATACTATTTGGCATAATTAAAAAATCATACAAGTAATAAATTCCGAACACAATTTTGACATTTATCAGTTCAGAAATTTCATTTATGTTAGTTTTCTATATAATTATCATACTCGTAATAGCGTTAATGATCATCTTACAAAATGTACAATATAACGCACAAATGTACGTAGGAATGTCATAAAACCCGATGAAATTTAAAAAGAAGGATGTACAGTTTGCCTAACTTTATGGAGAAGGTATTCTCTCCTATTTTCCTCCCGCAGACACCAAATGTATGGGATGAGAAGTTCGACATTAGAACTCCAGCCGCAACACACAAGTGTCGTTCCCATCTCCGTCTGCAGACAAATGTAAAATGCGTATAAATTCGTAATGGATTGTCTTAATTAACTGTTTTCAATATCATCTACTTCCTATATCATTAAGGACTATCAGGATTCTTTCAAACTTTTTGAGAATTTTGAATCGGCTGCTTGTTGTGACTTCCAGTAAATTAAGGTTATACTTTCGATCGCAGCGAAAAGGAAACGAGTAGGGAATAAACGTTATGTGGTACCTATACATATAAACAAGTCTATAGATATTTTGTATTGTGATGGTTTTGAAAGAAAAAAAATTTTTAATGACTAGGATTTTGGGGATATCACTGAACTTAGTTGACCGTGAGCGTAGCAGTATCTCTTCGAATATAAACATTTCAATATACAACCCATACTTACATATCGCACCCTTAGAATGAAAGGGACTTAACTCAAAAATTGCAATTTATGGGAAATGACGAAGAAAGTTTTCAAAAATGTATTGTCTTGAGTAAATTTAAAGAGACTGATGTATGAGGTTTTCCCTTTTTCCCTTTCTCACTCATAATTCGGGCTCTTTTTCACCATGGGGTTTTAGAGTAGCCTTTTTTAAGTGAATGTATAGTAAAATCTGGAATTTCAGGAATTTTGAGTTAAGTCACTTTCATTCTAAATGTGCGATATTATGTTTAAATTATTTTTCGCATTATAGTAAGATTTTGCAGTTATTCTTTTTTCTTCAATTATTTTTATTTTTATTTTTTTATTTACTTAGATTTTATACCAACAGTACTCACGATCACCTAAATCGTCAATATATAAGCGCAAACGTTCCCGTTGGCAGTTAATGGATACTTTAGCTTTAAAGATAAGCTCTTATAAATCTCGTGTCAAGAAACGTGGGCACCATTCACTTTATCATCGATTTTATATGCATAATCCGGGTGTATTTTTTTGCCGATAAATTCTTCGTTCTCGAGTTAACTTCTGAAAATTATTTAAATTTAGTTTGGTTACCATTTCTACTTTGCTTTTATTTATATGTTTAACACGTTTATTTTTTTTCTTTCCAATATGAAACGTGCAAAGTTATTTGTTTAAATATTTTTAATAAACTTATTATTAAGAAGTAACATAACAAAAACATTTTTAAAGATAATTTATACTTTTATTAAATAATGACAATTAATATAAATATGTATATATGTAGTTACATTTATATCTTGTATAACAAAAATGTTTACTCCCATCGGAGTAAAATGCCATGTATGCAACGATATTGGTACAAAATTAATGCTAATTAAGACGTGCCGACAGATGTCGCAATGAAAGGTTGTAATAAAATTAATATAATTAGTGATAAATTATAAAAAAAAATATTAACAACAAGTGTCATCCATTACAACTCATAATAAAATGCATTTGAACTTGAGTTGATGATTATAAAATATTTTATTAACCATTGAAAATTTGAACAAGATTATAAATATATAAACATCTATTATATTATCTCATCATTATCATCCAAGCTATTTTTTTACAGGAGACTATTGGGAGTAAATAGTTTGAAATCAGTCCTACGGCTAATTCTCTTGCGTCTCTATCTCGCCAGTATGTTTTTCCGTAAAGCTCGAAATCTCACACACATTGTGTTCCTCTATTACGCTAGTATAATAACTTTATGATTACAATGGACCAGTTTTAAAGAGTGAACCGTGAAACAAATGAAAATGAAATTCACTTTAAAAGTTCGCTTGATATCCATATTTTCCATTTATTCTTTCATGTAAATTTCTTCCCAATAAAATACCAACAGTGAAAGTAAAGGGTCTACTCGTCTTCCGACAACGCACATTAGAACCGTGAAATTGGGTTACTTCTGACGATTGCACGCCCACGCGCTTTATATTACGGCTACATCTCTAATGAAATTCTTTTTTATTTTGTCCTATTTAATTTTTATTACGATTCTACTTATATATCAACTTTTTCATATATCTATTTACAGAGCCGTCAACCACATCTTTTATTCTACTACATAAATCTCTAGAGAGTTTCGTATATGTCTCGAAATCACTCAAAAACTACTTCACTGATCTTTGTGAAAATCGGTATGCAGTGAGAACACGTATTTGCGCAAATGATAGGATATATAAAATCTATATATCTATACAAAAGTCTCTCTGTCTGTATATTCAATTTCTTGCCAAATTTCAAGACAATATTAGTTTTATGATACACTGACATCTGACCATTTTGAAAATTTTTGTCCGCCTGTCTGTTTGTCTGTATGTCCCGTTAGAACTCAAGAACGGCGTGCCCGATCTTCGTGAAAATCGATATGAAGTGAAAACACTTGATTGTGCAGAAGATAGGCTACATACAATGTTAGTTAACCTAATGATGTTTAATAAAGGCAAATAATATTAAATTTTTATTGATCATGCATTTATGATTAATAGTTCAACCCGAACGACGTCGGAAGGGGCCGATGGTTAATATATAACATTACGAGTAGATAGTTCAGTCAAAGTAATAAATATTAATGTGAATGACAAGGACGCCTGGAAATAAACAGTGTCCAAACAAGTTCTGCGCAGGTTTAAACTTGTAATTACCGTGTGTTGTTTTAAAGCATGTGGTAAGAAGTTTCTTACGCTGTTTCTTCTCGATGTCTTCTCTCTTCTCCTCAATCTCCTCTCTTCCTTTTCGAAATGGCAGCAAAAGCAAAAAACTGCGTAAATAAGTCTATTTATATAATACCCCAATGAATAAATGATTTTTATTTGATTTGAAATTAATTAAAATAATTGAGGAAATCAACTTTATTTTCACTAGTAAAAATAGCATTCATTAGGAGCACTTTTTCATTTATGGTTCCCGGCAATCTTCGATTTGCTTCGTATTCATCGTGTTTTTGCGATTGTCGTATACTTATAATATATAGAAATACTAATTATTTAGATATAACTCGTTGTACGTGTACAACTTAAACAATTATGAAATTAAAACTGAAACATTATATGTAAGTACCAAGTCATCTCGCAAATTAGAATTGGTACTTTATCGTGCGTACATTTAATTTTTGTAGTTTTATTGCACGCAATTAGTGTCATTTGACCTAATACTCGCGTCGTGTATGTTTACATGAAGATGAGGTGCGTGTCATGTAAAGTAAAAAAAACTTTAAAAAATTCTGTGATTAAAACTATGATTACTTGTAACGAAACGAGTTATATTTTATGAATATATACTGTATTATGTATTCGTATGGCTATGTGTACTGTTTACAGACAAATATTTATTTATTTTAATGGTTTCCAAAAATATATGGCCTTACAATGTTGATACAATAATTTGATAAGAAAATAAAAAAATACAAAAAGTATATTAATTTTTCCCGCTTACAATGTTCTATTTATCTTACGAACTAATTTGGAAACATTTGGCTGTTCCCGACAATCTTGCTGAATAGTCTGACCAATAGAATATAGGTGGAAAAATTCGCTGGGAACGGCTTAATAATCAGACAATAAATAATTTCGAACATCGATACGGTCAAAGATTGTACACTTAATCATGTAATATATTTTTTTATATTAAAGATTGTTCCTTAATCGATCAACTACCACCTATAAGATACGAACGTTTCTACCGCCTATTGCATACACCACGCAACTCTAGTGCCTTCTAGATGTAAAAGTAGCGGCCAACTCAAATGCCGTGCCGTCCGAAGAACATGTCTTAACAACGATAACAGCCAGGGCTCATCGCTTGAAGTCAAATTCAAAGCGGTTGACGCTCAAGAAATTTCACGACAGCGGTCACCCAACCAACCTTATCCATAAGGCTCCCAGTAGCCTAAATAATAACGTGAATAAGTTCAATATCACGAAAACAAAATAACATTAGTGATAAAAGCATTTCATTTATTGCTGAAGAAATAAAGAGTTCAAGAAACAACGATTCCACATGTTTTCTAATCTCTCCTGTACTTAGAAGTCGTTTACGATGGATCCTCTATAGTGTGTTAGAATTCCATCGAGCATTAGACGTTCTTAGAAGATACTAGGGTATAAGAAAACGCCAGCAGGTCTAGGCTAGCGTTCCCGTATGTGGCACACGTATCCAGAATCCAGTTGTAAACACGTATGCACACGTAGATAGACCGTTTTTCTATGATCCCTATACCTCTCTCTTTCTTACTTAAGTGTTCACATAGGTAGAATAAAGACAGAGCACGCGTACACATCGAAGAACTAGAATCGACGTATTTCATATTAGAACGTTTGAGTGTGAAGTTTTCCGTTCTCTGTTGCACCTGCTCAGGGACGTTCGTGTGAATGGGATGGATGCGTTGTACGGTGTGATACGATATTGTCACGATACCGTATGTACTGAGATCACATGAAAGAGCAAAATATATCCAGTTCATGTTTAGAGATTTGAAGTATTAGGGAAACATAAATGCATGGAAATGAGTTCGGAATCAGAGCCGTCAAGTAGTGGATTTAAAATACGACATGTTTAGATAACAGTATTTTGTATGTTCTAATAAAGAATTTAAAATATATTAGTAAAAATAAAAAAATATAATAAAAAGGCTATGGAGCGCCATTGCTGGATTAGACTCTAGCAACAGAATCTTCTTTCTGTTTTGGTTCACAGAAAAAAATATTTATATTTTTCGTAATTCCCAAAGTGGTTTTAAACATGGGTATACTATCAAATTACATTGCACCATTTATAAATTCTCAGTTATTCATACCACGATTATTTATATTCAAGACTAGCAAATGCCCTCGCTTCGCTTCGAAAAAACTACCTTACGGTTAAAGATAGCATGTGCATTTTTCTGAGCACTTCTCGTTCTGTGAATTAGAAATACATATATTAATTCATAACTTTTTTATTTATGGATGGGTGCAATAAAACAAACTTTAAGTATTATGTGATGCTTACTGCAATACATTAGTGAAAATCAGAAAAAAATCGGTTAAGCCGTGTCTGAGATTAGCGAAAACAAACGCACAGACAAAAATCCTAACAACTATTGTTTTGTGTTCTGTTGCGTTAATAAAGGCCCGTAATAATGTTTTTTCTCGTATATCGTTTATGTACAGAAAGCGATCAGTTAGAATTTTATTATATGTATAGATAATTGGAACCCTTGAATATTCCTTGAACGCATTATCATTGCAACCCATATTTTTCCACTGTCGAGATCAGGTTTCAGAGTGAGGTGTTAAGGTAAATAATCCACCATGTTAGCATATGTAGATGTTTCACGATTTTTCCCTTCACCGAAGCGAGTGATAATTAATTTGTAAGACGTACATAATTTGAAAGATTCAGAGGTGCGTGCTGGATTCGAAGTCGAGTCTAACGTGCAGGAGAACCGCGTTCGGTCCACGAGGTTACCTTAGCCTGCGTTGAAGCTGTCGCGTATTAACGCATGACTGTATTAGAAATTAACGCATGACTATTACTGTATTATTTTATGAATGACTTCACAATATCACGTGGAGTAATCGCATTGTAGAATATCTAGGACAATAGATTACAAGATGAACAGAATAGACAGATTCACAACCTGTTGCGAGACGTCAGCAACGTTTTTTTAATTAGTGACTCCGCCTGCCGAGCGATAAGCCCTGGATTGATTCCCGGTCGCGGTAGACATTTATTTGCCAGATAAATGTTTGTTCAATGTGAGTAAGTCAACGTTTCCTTTTTTATTTATTTTGTTTATTTGAAATATATGTTGAGCAATTGGAATTAGAATACGTTTTACAGGTGATGGAATAAACTGGAATGCATCCAATATCATCATGATAATTTGTAATTATCGCAATCCTGATTTTACCTGTCCCCTCAGTGTGCAAAAAATTAAGGTACTTCACCAATGTAACCAAGGTGAGAGACTTCAAATACGTACTCTCAGATTATACAAATGAACTTCTTCAGTTAAAAATTAAATTTAAAAACAGTTCTATAATAAATTTCGTGTGTATAATAAAACTCACTCATATACCACACTATTTGTTTGTTCCACTCGATTAATTAACACTACTAATTTCACTCTTACAATTTTTACAGCCTTCTCACTTGTCGCCTTCAGAGTTAAACTTGTTTGATTGCAAGGGGTTTTATACACTATCCAACTAATACCAAACTTGTCAACGCTACTTGATTTCCGATTACAATTCGAAAAGTATTAATTTCCGGTTGAATTTATGCCACGATACTTCCGGTTGATATTACTTGGTATTACACTATAATCAGCTTAAATTAATGAAACAGTATAAATGTAATAAAATCATGACAGTTGGTATAATTAAATACACAGGCTATGTACTTTACAAAACTTTTTTTACTTAAACAAAGTCGCTTAATAACCGTTTCCTATTTTCAATTCTTGAATGTGTTTACAAAATTTTGTCTATTAGTCGTCTTTCATTTATCAACCGACCTTGCCCGAACTTGATTTTCTATGTAATGAGCGCTTCGATTTATACGCAGCAGTAACCGGTCAGACAGAAATAATTTGATAAACGTAATTAAAAATTCAATTGCATATTTCGTTAAAATTTACTTGTCAATTTTATATTTCGTACATGATCTTGTACGCAATTTTACATCCCATTACAGAAGCTCAAGACATTAGTCATTCCCTTCTTTACTAAAATAAATACAACGGACAACTTTGGTCCGACGATAAAGAGGTGTTTTCTTGTAATGAATACCCACAATCAGGGCTACCAATATTAATGAGCAATAATAAGTTTGTACAATGGCCGCATGGCTATTGTTCAGTTTCAAAACAAGGAAATTACTTTGTTGTAAACATTACATTGTTTTCATAATATTTAAAAATATAGCTTTCATTTTGTATATAATATAATATACATATTATGTAGTCAAACGGCAATAGCTCTTAATGTCATTGATGTCAGGATAATATTTCTTTCTATAGGTCTATATTCTAGGGTATACAGTGTGAATCTGCATTATGTGCACATATTGAAACAGGCGAAATTAAACCGCATTTTGTCGTCTAAAAAAAAATTAAATTTTTTTTTTGGGTTTTATGACCTTTTGAATTTTTTTTTTGGGAATTGTGCACCTTAAGTAAATAAATTGCTATAACTTGTGAAATAAGAGGGTTATCCTGTTCAAACAAAAATTACAATGATTGCCAATAATAGGCCGTACTGATCCATGAAAAAAGAAACAAAAAAGTCATCTTCCCAGGAAAAAAAATCGGATTTGTGCAAAGAAAGCAATTTTTTTACGTTAAATTTCAGTAATCGTGAATTTCCTCAAAATAATCTAGGCCTTTTTAATTTTTTTTTATTATTCAGTGTAATTCTACGTCGTATTGTATTAGCTTTCAGATACTAAAACTTTTAATATTTCTTTTGGCTCATTTCCGCTTACAATTTAGGATAATTTGTTTTATTATTCGATAGCTTGTGTGTTTAACTATAGAGTAAGGTATTTTAGAAAGAAGATGAAGTTATTTTATCAAACATGTCCAATTTTGACCTAATAAACAATAAAAATGGATGCCACTCCCGGGGTTTGGGGTATTTATTGAAGTACGTATGCCCATAACAATGAATATATAATAAGCCCTTAAAGTAACCGTTTGTCAAATACGATTTGTAACTATCCCACCATAATCGTCCTTGCAAATTAGGTACGAGCGTGTATTGCTCTTACAGTGAAAAAATATATCAAATCTCATGAAGTGTCAAGCTCTACAAGCCTAACTCGACAAACTACATCTCGGTAAAAAAGTATTGCAAATGAACATATTCTTGAGGATAACCAACATTTCATTAAATAGTTTTTAAATTTTGAATGGAAACAAAAATACTTGTGAAACACAACTACAAAAAAGAAGTTTAGTACATCCTAGCGGTTCCCTTTCAGAATTTAGGAATTATTTTTGCAATTACAACCTTATTACTTTTACATAAGGATGAGATTGTAACCTTATTATATAAAATGGTATTTTCAATTACCAGGTGCATCCTTCACATTTAAAACTCGTTGTTTTTGAATGAATAAAATACCACATACGATTATTTAAAGGGCTGGTTTTATCTGCATCTGAAGGTCAACCGGCCTATAAATATTTAAAGGCTCACAAAAAGGATGTGAGTCACAGTGAATATTGTAGACATACGGAACTTGCTTTCCAATTCAACAACATATGCATTATTAAATCCAAAAACGATTTGTATTTGATAGCACGAATTAATACAAACAGTGAAATAATATGGAGTGCATATAATATCTATATGACAATGTTTAAAAACATGTAAAGTTTACTCACACCATATAAAGTTAATCAATTTGTAATTTAATTTTATAACAATTAATAATAATAATGAACATTAACACACTCACACCTCCACGCTAAAAGTCCCGGTGTTGCGGGTTGTATAGCCGTACATACATAAATATAACGTCACGTACACCCAAAGTCCAGAGAACAAACATTTATCCGTCACACAAATGTCTGTCCCGGCCGAGAATCGAACCCGGGACTCCTTGCTCGACAGGCAACCGAGGTATGCATTCATCAAAATATTATTTAATTGAATTTCCTTTTCGCTTTGGTCAGCTTAATGAACGTGATACTCTCATACTTTTGCCTTAAGCCATCGTCTGTCTTAATCTTTTGAGATAAGATCTGAGTACATACGAGCACAAAGTAGGGATGTAATGGATATGAAATTTCGGATCTGGATACGGGTACGGATATATGAATAATATTTTACCGGTTTCGGTTACGGCTACGGATATTAGATGATTTAGGAATCGGAAAAAAAAATTACAAGGTAACACTGACTTTATTTGTAGCTATTATCTGGTATTACAATCATAGAAAAGAACAATAGCCTGAAAAATTTATTAATAAAAACTGTCTAAAAATTAGAGCGACGCGGTGTATCAGCTCGGCCGGAGATAACCTGTCATAACGTGTTTAATTCAGAATCTGTCCCTATCCGAAATTATTGGAAACTTTTTTATCGGAATCGATTGCGGTTTCGGACATATTTATATTTCGGATAACCAATAGTTTCGGTTACGGTTACGAAGCTCCATAACATCCGTGGTTAAAAGTGAAATTTGTTGTTACAGCAAGTATTTTATTTTTGACACTGGGTGGATATTATATCTATATCTATAGTAATAGAAATCTCTTAGTTCTTAGATATCTTAATATCTATATCTATGCTAAGACCGAAAGTAATCTCCGAATTCACGGCGGCTATTTGAGAAATCCTATTACCATTTGAAAGGTACATTATTCCGTATTGACATATGTCATATGTCAAGTTTAATAATGAATTGCTGAATCTGAACTAAGTCGGTGTGGGCCGCCACTCTGTATATAAGGAGATAAATTATTAAGGTCCGTTTTTCCCTCGCCACATGTCAGGGAGGTAAAAATAGGAGAGAATACCAACTGCTCTTATGTAAATAAAACTAGCGATCAAGAATACATACGACCGGGTTGGACGAGCCGTGTATCTTGTTTAGGCATTTCATAGTACTGTTACGTTGTATTTATGACCCAAACAGTTCCATTGTTTTCTCCGCAATCCGGGTTCAACACCCAGATATGTCAAGTACGTGCTAAGAATTCCTGAAGTTTACAAAACTGTTGAACACTTGGAGTCGTGTACAGCTCGTCGTTTTGTTCATCTGTGATCGACTGAGAAGCAACGTAAGGCACCGTTGGTACTCAACGGATGACTTCCTTCGCTTCCTTGCTTCGGACACGTTAAGCCGTCATTTTAAGCTGTTATCTTTATATAACAGTAGATAAGCTATAACAGAAGCCTTCGGGTGGCAAACAATTTGCAATGCCTACGTTAGCCGCTAAATCTATCCTCTGATCCCCATGACGGACTTCGCGCGAAGCACTTGACGCTGGTCTGCTACTAACTTTGAAAAACCAATATTTGTTTCAATGTTACAGTGTAATAATTCATCAATTGCGCAAGTAAGTACATATAAAATAACATGTACCTGAATTTCGATTATTGTAAATAAATAAACGTTCACACACTCACACCCCGCACTTCGATCTCCTGTGACGGATGGCATTTACGCACACAAATATGACATCACAAACCCACGAAACGAGAACAAACATTTATCTCATTAATGTTTGCCCCGATCGAGTATCGAACCCGGAACCCATCGCTCCGTAAGCAGGTTCGCTGCAAACTAGGTTACGAGGTCGTCAAACATATATTTGTAATAGTGTGTGAGGTTGCTATTGGTGACCGTAAAAAGATTGTGGCATTGCCAATCGATTTGACGGACGGAGGACATATTAACACATTCGATGTATTTATTATTTAACCTTCACCGGCAAACAAGATTTTTCTGTTACAAAATATGTAGCTTTATTTTTTGATTACTATTTATTTTCAACTCCGACGATAAACAACTTCAAGAATATCCGAAAATTAGAGTTGATTTGTCCCCTAAATCTTTATACAAGGAATTAAGACAAACAATCGGAAGGATTTATTGTAGTGAAGAGCTTAAACGTTATTTTTGGGTCTACAATTTTCTGTGATTCCTACAAATTTGCATGAAATGTTTTAGTTTTTCGTTTCTTAATTAACAATTTTTTTTATGCACTTGGAACAAAATTAAAAATGATATGCGGCTCATCCGATGTTTTGAGCGTGTATCGCCATGATTCAAATAAATTTCGTAACAGGTTTGTTTTAAAAAATATTGCACTTATGAAAACAGTATGAAATTATGTCCAGCCAATTTCATCGTTCTACAGCCTGTATTGGTTAAGTCTTAAGCGATATTTCGAAGATATTAATGATGACAAGAATAAATTATTCAAATTAATTGATATTACGTTAATTATTAAGTCAAATAATATCAGAAACTTTGGCTACAAATGGGTGTCATATTGCCGAAATTTTAGTCGCAATCTCTCATATATATTTACTGTCAAACCTCAGTGAAATTTTTCAACAGTTCTAAAAAGTTAATATTACAGGTGAAATTAAAAGAAGATTCTTTGCTGTCTAATTATATTATCGGTAAAGTAATATAGTAAATAGGAAAATAATATTTCAAATAAATGCCATGGTCTCGTAAGTTAGTCTCCGCAAAATAATCTCACAAAATACCATACTCTTTCTTATGTACTTATACAAGCGGCCCGAAACGACTTCTTTCGGGATTATCAATTAATTGTGACATACATACACTTGATATTATAGCCTATGTCCATCCGAAATAATATACCGTTCAAATGGTAAAAGAATTTTTCAAATAAGTGCGGTGGTTCCGGAGATTATCTTTCACTTAAATACAAGCTCACAAAATTTACACTTTCTCTTTATAATATTAGTATAGATATAGGTATAGATAAGATATATAAAGATTTCGTGTTGTTTATTTTCCAATTCAATGCATCTGATATAATGTAGTGTATGAAAATTTTATAAAAGTTTTTAGTAGATCGCGTTTATTATTAAAAACAAATGTATGTCATGTTATATATTAGTCGACATAGTTGTAACAGCAATTTGAAGATTCAGCGATAACTTTTACAGTTGCGATAGTATCAGCCATCCTCACAACTCGTATAATAGGTTATATTGAGACGATTTCCCATAATTAGGCTATGATCCGATACGTGACCTTGTAAACAAGTTATTAACACATTCTTTATTATAATCTCAAAGGAATAATATCATAATGAAAATTTTGTTCCAACTGAAATAGAAAATGATACACAGACAAGCAGTGGTTTGTAAAGCAACTAAAAGAGTTTCGAGAATTTTTCAATAAGGTAGCATAGAACATAACAGATTTGGAATGCTATTGAAACTTTTCGTTGTTGAAACTATAGACATTTTAGGTCAGGGTACGTTTAAATTTAAATTATCTGTTTAAGGGGATTGCCGGATGATTTTGAACATTGAAATTCACGTTTATTAGTATTCCTGCGCCGGTCTAACCTTTGGTGAGAAATTTAATAATTGCAACATTTTATAATTGATAAAACTCCTAGAAAAACTTAGTGACAGTCAGTCACACCCTCAGAATTGAAAATATCTTTGCGCAGAGAGAAGAGGAAAGAGAAGAGAAGAAAGAAGAAGGTCCTTCTTTACACGGTCGTTGGGGACTGTACCACAAATCTTTATAGTTAGGTAGTCACATCGCACATCTAAATATCAACTTTGAAATGTTGCAGTATCTTAACAATTAACTCCACAATTTAGGAACACGTTTGCGACGCTCCTGAAGCTCTCGCTATCCATCAATGACGGTGACCACATTCTACCACTAGTTAAGTATACGTAAAACGTCTCCTCGTTTGTTAATATAAAACAGTGAATTAAGTTAGTTCGTTCATAATATTTGTAAATCATAGACCCATGGCAGTACTAGGACTCCAAGATCGCAAGAGGATATAAAATTGTATGTGCCTGTGAATTTGCGACTTTGTATTACTTACATCTAAACAACGTATCGTATGTTATGCTAGTGTAACACGTATGTTATATTCATTCACGTACAAGTGAAAATCATTCCCATACTTACTCCTCGGCAAAGTAATTTCAACTCTAAATTAATAGAGCGCCGAACGAAATCAGCTTGAACGTCTACTCAGACGCTCTCTTGGATTTTCAATTCCATTTAAAGCGACATTTGCTTCTAAACGCTCACCAGTAGAGTTGTTTTCAAATTGAAGTGTTACGCGATGAAGCTCCATATGAGTTCTGCGTTCCTAGTACTCTTGAACGCACACAAATCGCACCGGCTCAATTCTCACATCAAGGTCACATAGGCTCACATGCTTGTATATCTTCTCTCTCTCTTACATGAGGATATGTGGTGTGTAAAAAGAGACGGAGCATGCGGTTGTGCTACGTCTAGACGATATGTGAACTTTCTCAACTACTGAGAACTAGTGACAAGTAACGAAACACGGTTGTTGTGAATTACCTACCTACTTCACTTTTCAAATTTTCCGAACTAAAACCAAAGGTTTTGTTTGTATCGTTGCGGGAAACAGAACGTTTTTTTAGTCAAAATTATTCTTCATTCTGCTAGTTTCCTGAAATTTCAACATTAGACTTAACGATGTAAGAAATAGGCTAAGCAAGTGAGCAAAATTACAGTAACGGTTTCTAATATTATAATTTCAGTTACCTAATTTGGTTAAAAAGCAACTTGCGAGAACAATGTATTCAAAATAAATTCTCACAAAAACAGGGAACCCAATTATTATTTGCTCCTTTGTACTGCAACCAAAATATTTTAAAAACATGACAAGATCAACAGCAATAACTAGATAGGTAAAGAACCCTATTAACATATGTATGTGTGGATTAAAGCGGGTTGTACACAGCCCAGCGACCAACATAAGAATCCAGCGCCATACCATTGTCCGTTGTTGATAAGGGTGTACCAAGAACGGGGGTGGTTGACTTGGACTGAAGGAGAAGAGAAGCTCCTGGTACTTCATGCATGAAATATATACATAATTGTGTGTGAAATAAGAACTTGGCCGTTCAAAAAATATAAACTTTGAATAAAAGCAAGTATTAATTCTCAGTGGTCTCAAAGGTATAATTTTATTTTGTGTGTCCGATTGCAATTCCCATACAAATTATTTATACTTCGTTAAGCTTTATTCAACATGGTAATAAAATATCTCTCTTATTCTTCAAGGTGTATTGGTAGGATAAAAACTTTAACTCTTACGGCTTTTCTCCCAGCTGAACTTGGTTGAAACAAGTGGATTGTACCTACAATAGTACATCCACTCGCAGCATGGCACCAGGGTGTCATGGGTCATGAGTAAGATGGACTAACACGATTAGACAGTACGCACAGCCAAGACTCGTGTAGAAACATATCTTCTAAATAAATGTTTGCGTCGTTTTGGATTAAAATTGATACTGTTCGCTCGACGGGTAGGAACACTATTAACCAGACGTTTTATTATAAATCGATCAAGTGTGAGCCATCAAACTGTTGTCTACAAAGTCAGTAAGGGTCAGTAACTAATAAATGAAACCATTTGAACGCTCAGGGAAAATCGTTCCGATTATGGGCGGTCGTAAAAAAATACATTAAATCAATTTGGAGGCCTCGGAATCTTATAACGCCGGTTTTGGAGTGTTTAATTGTTTTAACAATAAAACGAAATGATAAGGTTTTCTCTGCACGTAACGATGGAATATTTTTGGGTGGGCACTGAGTTAATTGAACGCCATTATAACTGAATAAATGGCTGAACTGATTTCAAATTTGAATGGCTATGAAAGTAACTTTAATTACAAGATGTACAGTCTGTTGTTCTACTGTATGACTCGGTAATATAGTATATATTATAATATGTCATAATCACAACTTACAGCTATCTTACTTCTAGGAACTCAAGCATAAAATACATCAAGACATAACTTTCTAACGTGGCTTCGTATATTCCATATTACTTAATTCAGTTCAACGGCCACTGAATAATTACGAAGTAAAACTTCGCTTATTTCAATATATCTCTAGTATTGTTTAGACGCAAACTATTTAGACTGAAACAGAAAATAGTTTAGTAAATCATATTAAATATCTCGGTTTATGGCTGGATTTCTCCCTTAGGCGAGCAATACACATAAACAGAACAATTTCTCAAGTAAATAAACACCTAAATTTGATAAAAGAATTGCCTGGTCCAGGTTGGGGTGGGCATCCAAAACAAAAGGCGTTTGTATGTAGCTATTATTCGCAGTAAAATTGACTACGCTAGTTTTCTTTATGACAATTGTCCAACTAACTTAGCCAAATTACACAAATTACAAAACCAATCCTTACGTAGTATAATCGGTGGTTTTATACGTAGTACTCCAACTCATGTGATGGAAAACGTATTAGCTATTCCACTTCTCCAATTCCGCAGAAGATTTCTAAAAGGAAAATTTTGGCTTAAATCTAAAGCTGTGACAAATAACACTTCTATGCTAGCATTGGAAAAATTAAAATGCCTATACTTGTATATTTCCAAAATAATTATCATTCCACGCCCTTGAATGTTAGTAATAAACTCAAAATGTTTTCATCACTGACCTGGGTTAGTAACATTGACGTACATTAATGAATTCATATTCATTCAGAATCGATTCCCCTAATCGATCACGCTAAACACACCTACAGTTGCCATGACCTGAGAACCAAATGTACGGTTTATTAACCAAAAGTATGAGAATTGGCATAACATTTTCAATGACGGTTCTAAAAGCGATTACGAAACAGGTTAAGCTTTTTTGGATCCACACTTAGGAGGTAGTATAAAACTTGATTCAAGTATATCCATTATGCAAATTGAATTGATTGCCATTTCAGAAGCTCTCGCACACATTAATTTAATAGATTTTGATCAATTTGTCATTTTGTTCCAAAAACTCAGTGCAATACTTGGCATGTTGTTCCTCTCATGTGAGCCGAAACAATAATTAACTATGTATAAGGTTAATTATTGCTCTATAATAATGGTACTCATTGTGTTTTTTATACTAATTATTGTTACTTGTTAAGTGGATATGTGGACTATACGGGACGGTGTGGTCGCTCGGTGACAAAGTCCCATTTATATAATACAAAATCGACGTTGGTTAAGGTGATGTATAGATGTTTATATGAAATGGTCATTAAACGCGCAAGTGTTTCCGATTACTTGCATTTTAAATCCACATATAATATATAATGGCTGTTTCTCATGTATATGATATCAGATAGTATATGACCGATTATTTTTCCCTATCTATCTATATCTATACTAATAATAAAATTGTAACTGATCGATTTCTGTACATGAACGATATATGAGTAAAAACATTATTACGGGCCTTTGTTAACGCAATAGAACCCAAAACAATAGTTGTCAGAATTTTTGTCTGTTTGTCTGTGCGTTTGTTCCCGCTAATCTCAGAAACGACTTAACCAATTTTGTTCTGCTTTTCACTAATGTATTGCAGTAAGCGTCATTTAACCCATAAAGTTTGTTTCAGTGCAATCCATCCATAAACAAAAAAGTTGTGAATTAATATATGTATTAGTAATTTACAGAGCGAGAAAAAACCCAGAAAAATGCACATGCTATCTTTAAGCGTAAGGTAGTTTTTCCGAAGCGAAGCGAGGGCATTTGCAAGTGATAAATAATTAAATGTAGCATTTATAACTCGACGACCAGTTTGAGTTGACATCTTGCGAGTATGTACATGTTAATTTATAATTCGAATAAAAAAGCAACGCACCGAGACAACACCAAAATAATTCCGACATTGGTAGGGAATTCAAATTTTCAACAGGAGTATGTGAAGAATAATTAAATTAAGGAATCGGTCTCAAAACGTATTATGGAAATTGAGCAGTATTTCCTTTTTTGATAAGGAAAGGTAGTTCAAAAGACATCATGTACCGTTAAAGCAAACAAGTCACCATAACGTGTACATACCGGCCTAACTCGTACTGGTGGGGCCGGGAATTACTTTTTACCTCTTTTCCAACCGTTTTATCTGGAAATCAAATTATTGTGACTTGGTGTTATATAAAATTTTATACTATAAAATGTAATACATGCCTGTGTAGGTTCATTGAGATAAGTTCATTATTAAAAAATCTACACACGTATCTAAATTTTCCTTCGTCTATTTCGACTTATTAATCGAATCCACGCAAAACCCCAGGTTTACTCGTTACATACGGATGAGGTAATGGCGTTAAGTCTCTTGTATTGGATGTCGTTGGGTTCTGTAGGCCATCTCGTCGGTTCCTATGCAAGAAGATAGATTTCTATACCCGTATTTTTGTGTATATATACCCAAAAAATGAGGTAGTAGATAGATAGGGAAGTAGGATCAAATAGTGGACGAGACTGAGCTCTGGAAACTGCGTGGAGCACGAGGACTGTAAATAACTCGCCAGATTCAGCCCGTATAACTGCCGTATAAGTTTTTACGGCCATTGAGGTGGTGGTTAGTTGAATTTTACGTTTCAAGTTCAGCCCGTATAAGTTTTTACGGCCATTGAGGTGGTGGTTAGTTGAATTTTACGTTCCAAGTTCAGCCCGTATAAGTTTTTACGGTCATTGAGGTGGTGGTTAGTTGAATTTTACACTTGGTTGCTAAGTTAATTAATTTTACTAAATTATTAATTGTGCTTCCTAAGTTTTTCTGATCAAGAATAGGCTATGTACAATCACAATACCAACGTCACAGAACTCGTTCTTAGTTACAACTAAGAATATATCCATTCTCTTTCATGTTCGACCAGGATAGATTTAATTAAGATATTTCGAGTTGAGGAAACTCGCTTATGCTTTTGTTGGTGATATAACAACATTATTGGATAAAGGTATTGAATCCATATTGTAAACGGCTCTGTGATCGCTCTCTCCTCTGTCTGCGGTGGTACGATTAAGACGTGGTATAACCTGAATTTTAGTGCGCGTCTTACTCTGGATCTATTATTTCACATCGAGCCCTGTAATATTCCGTACAGCTTCCATGAGCTATAATAATAATACACTTGACATGACTGATGTTCGGCGTTTCTCAATTGCAAATCATTTCGTTTCAGCGCCGTCCACCATATCGTATCAGTTATGAACCATGTACTCGATAAAATAAATATACTTTTCGTAATGATAATTATGGAAACAAGATGTTTATAAATATTAAGATCACAAGAAGAACGATCACCATATTTTATGATTATAAGTATTTGTAGTATTATAGTATTATTAAGAGTGAACGTATTTATTATAAAGACTAGCCAAAAAGTTAGCTTTGCTCGATATAGTTTGATCGGATTCAATCATAGCTATTAACACAATAATTTTATCCATAAAAATAAACTTGTTGCGAACAATGAAGTTTAAGACGAACGAATAAGGAAAAGCCCTATTAACAGAACGCACATAGTAACTCTTACGTAGTTTCTATACCTTGGAAACAGGTCCTTATCCGGGGTAAAAACTATCTTATACTTACGACCCATAATATAAGCCTAGTATGTTATAAGTCTCTTCTGTGACTTCTAACTGATACGTGTACTGGCAGATTTACATACGAACAGACAAGAATTAGACTTAGCCTCTACATCGATAGCAACGTCTACTTACATTATACTAAAAACATAAGTAATACGATAAGATATGACTACGATAAGGAATAAGGTACCTCTTATAGTTTTATTATTAGTATACACTGTTAGTGGTATTAGTTTACACTGAACGGTTAAAAGTACAGTTCAACATTAGTATAAAACACAACCAACTTTACCTGAATGTTTCATTAAGAATGATGGGGGCACGGCTGAAAATGTTTTTGGTAAGCAGTCGATCTCAGAAGAAAGTAAACTTGATTCAACTTTAATTTATACCCATTATCAAACAATAAACTATAACTTCAATAAGTATTAAATTATTCAATCGTAATGTATTGAACGATATCGAATGGAACGGAATAGAATCCGAATATTAGGCTAGTGATTCGAAAAAAATTCAGCTGTTAGACTCGAGTCCAGTCAAATATTTGGTTCAGTGAACGGTGAGTCAAATTCACGAATCACTTAAACCGACAAAAGATAAACTACGCTTTATGCTTCACGAATATTTATTCGGCTTTCATACTTTCGATGAAAAAATAAAATCATAGAGAACCATTTACGTGTTTGCCTGTCCGTCTGTCATATCTTTAATCACATACGATTATCTTTGAAAATACTGAATTTTCCGTTTGTCCAAAATTTCGAATCTGTTTGTTAAACAGAATGGAATGAAATTTAATTCTTAAGCCTTCGTTGTCCTTTAAGCCTTTGTTTTATAGATAAAAGCCGAAACGGTCTTGCTGTTCCATCATTTCAAGCACTTACCACAAAGCTGTTTGAGATCTGGGAACACGTCTCCCCCTCGCACACTTGACCTGTTTAGACCCCGGCATAGACTACATTCTAAAATTTCTTAGTTTTTATAGTAGAACAAATACGGAAAATTCGACGAATGACAACCTACGAAGACTACCTAAGAAGCTTACTTAATGTTTGTTTGTATTGTTGCTAAGTACAAGTATCCTTGAGTATAAGCCAAGTATGGGATTCACATACTTAGTTCTCTTCTTCAAAAAATCGTAAAGTATTTTCAACTTGTTTCGTTACAGTGCTGGTGAGAGATTTACGAGTAACAAGCAGGTTTCCTTCTTTCTTGACCCATAACATATCAGTGACGATACTGTTGCAAACGTATGCGCCACAACTTACCATCACGCGATCTACTCGTTTACCAGCCATTACCACAAAAATATTAAAACTGCCGTTACCTATCAAAGCTTGCTCTCTGCTATCGAGATGAGTTATCCAAAACAATTTTGTTATTACAAAACACGCGAGCCGCATAAGTGATACGGTTACGTGTTACTCGTAATCCAAGGCTGAGTGAAAGTTGGGTCGCCACTTTCACTCAGCGCAGTTTATTAACGTGTTATCCACCGTCTCTAACTGGACGCTTCATTCATGAATTGCTTATATAATTGGTTACCATATTTAATTATAGTTGCCATTATAATGTTCTTGAATTTGCGAAAGTGATTTAGAAATAATTGGTGGCTTGGGAAATTGAATGAATTGTATGGGTTCTACAATAACCTCGGTCATAAATGGATTGAAGCCATTATAGTTTATAAGTTGTACAAAAACTTTTGTCGTAAATAGTTGGCACATAATTTTAGGAGTTGAAATAATCCAATTGAAACAAAAGTTACTTGTAACAAGGGAGCAAACTCTGACAGAATATTTGTAACACAACTTACTTGATTCATATTTGACTTTAATTTTTTTTTTACTGACAAGAAAATGAAACAATTTTATGGTTAGGTTAGCTTAGGTTAAGCGAATATGGTTATACAGCCACTCTGACATAGTTGAGAGTTCGAAAGCGGACGGCCCCGGTAGGTTTGCAGAGGAGTGCGAAAGCGTAGCCGTATTGTCGCCAAACGGTGAGCGAAGGAACACCTAGGAGTATTAGTTGTTAGGAGTCCTACGTAGCCTCGCACGATTCCCCTAGCAAAGGCTATCTATAAATGATTTTAACATAAAGGATATATTACATTCAACTGGTTAATGATTAAATTAATACACATTACATAGTTTTATTGTTTTTGAAAGCACAAGAGAAAAGTAAACTTAAAACTTCATCATGTTGTATTATGTCGCAACCATATCAAAAACTGTTATGGAAATTAGATGTATTCTGTAAGCTGTTATTAAGAATAGTTTGGCGTTGCTCTCCGAATTGAAAAAAATCCAGTAAATATAGGCGTGAAGGATAGGTCGAGACAGAACTTTAAAATTTATCTATCCATTTTATTAAAGTTTATGTGACATACGTTTCCAAAGTCAAAAAACTGCATTCGCCCACATCAACTTTACAATTTAACAATAAGTCGGTAAGTTGTAAATAATATTTAAACAGTACAGCTTAAAAATAATAAACATAGTTTTGAATATCATATAACTATATAATTTTTCAAATATGCAATATATACTTTTGTCGCTGACACAAAAAGAGTTTATAAAAAAACGATGTTTTTTATTAAGGTGATCTGTATCATTTAATATACTTACCACGGTCACGTTTCCATTTGTAATGGTCACAGATTGATTTAAACCGTATTTATAATTCAGGAATAACAGTAACCCAGTTTTGAGAATTATACATATATTCCCGAAATGGATTCCAATATGAATTGGTTTACCATTTAAACTCGATTTTGATAGTCTCTTCTTTGCAAGTCAAGATTTTGTTTCATTATTATATCATATCTATTGACTACTAGCAAATGCCCTTGCTTCGCTTCGGAAAAACTACCTTACGCTTAAAGATAGCATGTGCATTTTTAGGGTTTTTCTCGTGTTGTGAATTAGTAATACATATATTAATTCATAACTTTTTTATTTATGGACGGATTGCACTGAAACAAAAGATAGATGTGTATATAGATGTCATAAAAGAAATAAATTATTATTTTATGAGTGGTATGAATCTAGTTACACACAACACAGGCAATCCAACTACTTTTTTCATTTTTCATTTGTATTAGCCAAAAATAGCTCGCTCCGTAGACGATACTTACTCAACAACGTAGCGAGTTTCGAAATGTTAGTACGGTACATTTAATCCCAGTGGTACTTGACAGCTTCTTATGTGATAGTCAGACCTCATATTGAATTTCGTGATATTAAAACTTTTATGTTCATAAAGTTATATGCGTATTTAACGTTCTTTAGGGCATTGATAGATTTAATTTACTTGCATAAAATAATAGACCTTATCCTCACAAATCGCACTGTCGACTGGGAACTTAACATTTTAATAGTTGGTCATTTTTTAAAATCAGGCATAAAAACTCTACAACCGTACTTGAATATGAGTTATTGTTCCTAAAAATTTCCTAAAAGGTCAAGATTTAAATAAACATTTAAATATATGCTCTCAAATACACACATGGATTTCCTTTATTGTAAATTACATGGACATACACAATGTGACATGAAAAACAATCAAGACCCAAAAACAATCCTCTCTCATATAAAATTCTGCCCGCGGCTTCTCGCTTAGTAGCTATCGCTGTAACTCAACTGGGTTACAGGGTCCTCTCAATCGGTACAGTGGCTTTACATAGCGTGGCGATTAAATTTTTTTAACAATTTATTATTTTTCCGTTCAATTTATTCGGGGAAAAATCAATGTGTAATGTGGTAGACAAACGGATATACGAACTATTAAGGTTCATTCGTTTTTTGATAGCATGTAAAATAGCGAAAAAGTAAATAAAGTGCCCACATTTTTACGCATAGTTTGCAGGCAAACTTATTAGAAAAATCTAAGTTTATAAATATCCCCATGAAACAAAAAATACTCATGTACTTACTCAACAGCATGGATTTTTTTAACCCAAACAAAGAAATTCTAACGTAGTTCATCAATAAGTGAAGAATTCCAGATTAAGAATTTAGCTAAGCTGAGAATTAATTAAATTTAAATAAGAATTTTTAAAAACATGTCATGTCATATAGAAATTATAGTAATAGAATTAGAGTAGATACATCAGCTCGGATTTCTCTCAGAAAACACACTTCTTGATCGTCTGATCTGATTTTCTGATCACCCTAGGTTTAAGTACAACTGCAGAATTCCCCGATGATTACATGTTGCTTTTACACTTTTCAGTTATAATTTAAATTTAAACTGATCATATATTTATTGGTTTTGCAACTCAATACATATATACAATACATTTGTTCATATCTTACTAATATGACGAGTGTTTTATGTACATTCGCTTAGTGGTCGAAAGTATTGTAGATTGTAATCAATAAATACTTGTCTGTTTCCAATTCTTTTTATTAATAGCAGCAAAACTATTCACTAGTTACCCCTAAAAAAAAGTCGCCAAACAGAGGAGAAAAATAAACGCTCACACATTAACATCCCCACACTATGACTCTCTGTGTTGCGGGTGTGATAGACGTATACATCTAACACAACAAACACGCACGACCCGAGAACAAACATTAATTTATTTATTTTTATGATCAAATAAACTATGGAACAAACGCTGACTTAATGCTATTAGCATTCCCCGCCAGTCAACTTTCAGGCAAAATTGAGAAGCAACGATGGCGGTGCATAAGGTTAAGCAAAAATAACATATAATATACATAAACACTCTTGTTAATTAATAATATACATAATTATATAAAATATAACATAAATAATAATAATTACATATAGTTCTAAACTTACAACGGGAATGTAATTTACATGTCACATAAACACGTATATAAGCAGAGGAGAAAAAGTAAATACAAACTTTTCTCTTTATTTTTTATAATAGATTAACAGCAACAAAGTAATTCCTGGTTAAGTAAGTAATTCCTGGAATTGCCATAAAATTATTGGATGAAACGATATTACATTACTACGCATCTCCATTTTATTTAGTTTTAATGAAGAATTTACTGAATGGATAATTGTCACGCATATATTTTTTTACTTATTATAAGTCAGCGCTTGACTACACTCCCACCTGATGGTAAGTGGCGATGTAACCTTAGATAGTTATCGGTTGTTTTCAGTCTTTTTATATTTTGATTAAGGTCCTGTTAGTTTATAGCGATGAATTAGTGCCTTTTTCATAATATCTCAGGGTAATGTTCATATTCCCCTGTCTACAAAGTCGATGACAAACAAAAAACCAAGATCATTAACTAAAACTTAACCAACACTATGAGATAAAAAAATGAAGAATATGAAAAAATGAAACAAAAACTTCCGAAAGCGAAGAATACATAGGCTGTACCATGTATAATCTTTTTTACAATAACTAATTTTTTTGGAAGAAACTTTTCCTATTTCGGTTAATTGCGCTATTATCTATTTCTGTTTAAGTCTATCAACTACGAGTGACTATAGTGGGCGGGTTAAATGAAAAGGTCACATCTGCCACTTCTATTAGCTTCAATTCAGACAAATTGGGAGTCCTGAAAACGACCGACCCTTCGTTAAATTTGTCTTCTAATCTTGTAATCTAATACGGCCTGTTACATTGTCGAGCTCCATACTAATCAATGTAAACAATTTAGTTCTAATCTACTTGATTAGTCTTATGATCTGTTTAGGTCTTTCGAATCCAGTGTTAAATTTGAAATTCATATTGTGTTTGTTATTTTACATTGGGTTTTCATTGGTATTTTATGTTCATACATTTTAGTGGAAGTTCAGATTGAATTTGTTATAAGATTTAAGTTTCTTTCGTTGAATATTAAATAAGGCCGAATAATTACGAGCGTACAAAAATAAATTACAATAAAATGTGCTTATTTTTACTTTTTACGATATCGATATTTTTGGGTATGAAAAATATAATATATGGCGAAAATACAGCTAACAATGAACCGACCTTACACGGGCAAACATTATTTTAACTGTTTTGGTTTGTTAGGGACATAATAAACTAAAAGATTTATCAGTGTATTTTCATACAAATACTAGCTGCCCTGTCTGACTTCTTTCGGGTTGGACTATTAATTATTATATGTTATTAATATAATTATAATCAATAAACCTAATAATGTCTAATGAAGGCAAAAAAAAATATGTTTTTTTTTTAATAATTATTAGGTTTATTGATATTCTATATGACCTATCTTCTACAAAATTACGTGTTTTCAGTACATGCCAATTTTAATTGAGATGTGTCAAGCCGTCTTTGAGTTATCTCGAGATATGTAGAGAAGCTCAAAAGATTTATATAGTACTATAGATATGCCTATATCTAGACACCCAGTATGTCTGATTACATAGTATAAATTGTTTTTTTAAGCCTTTTTCACATAAATTTATGGGACATTTTAATCTTTCTCTTTGCAACCTTCTTGCATATGTAGACCGTAGAGCGTTTTGTAAATTTGATGGTATTAGTTACATTTATGTGAGTAGCATAGTGATCATACCTGCTATTCTTTTATAAAAACATTGTTTCATACAGGATAATGTAGTGGCTTTCATATAAAAAAAACATTACTTAAGTCCTAAGCGGAAAAACAATAGTCCTGTATATGACTTGCCAAGCAGACTTCTCCTCCGTTCATTACTGTGTACTTGTGTCTAAAACGAGTCATATTGCTATAAATAAATTCTTTTAAATTATTTTCAGTGTCATCACAATTCCCACCGGGACTCAGCCTGCCAGCGATCACACGCGTCGACCGTAACTGGTTGGCAATGCCATCGGACGATATCGGCACCATAGTCACTAAGGTTCGCACGGATCGGGGCAACCAGAACGTAACTTTTGGTTTGGATACCAGTGGACCGCCCGTGCCCTTTACCATCAACCCGAGGACTGGTGTCGTCACTGTCAATGATACACTGCTCGATAAGGTTAGAAACTGGTTTATGTTCCTATCATAAGGGCCCATTTTAACGCATCTACAACCAACGTTAAAGAACTACAGTTTCAATTCAGAACTAATCAAAGGTATTAAGACTGTGATGGCAATCTTATTTTAAATGCCGCCAGTAATCAACAAACTTTTAGGTTGAAGTCGAATTTAACAAAAACATTTTTATATGACTTAGTCGTATTTTATCTTAACTTATTTTTAAAAAGCAAAGAATTTAAAGTCATCATTTGAACTACTAGATATATAAACATAGTATTTTTTTTCTTACTTAAATTTATTAGCTTTATATGTATAAATCAGTCTTCTTCGTTTTGTTTTCAGGAAAATTGTTCGTATTCATTGTGGGTGACGGTTTCCAGTGGCAGTACTATACCGCAACGCACTGAAGTTGTGGCGACAATTACGGACAATTTAGGTCAGAAGCCGAAGTTGCCTCATCCTCCATCACTGCCCTTTCCTCCGATTACAACGTTTTCTGACTTACCTCCACACACCCAATTTACTCGACTTTCACAAAGTACCACAAAAGCTGCCGAAACATTTCTCGAAGAAACAACCGTACCTGAGACAACTCCGATTACTACACTTAGCCCTCCGAAAAAGCCCGACGATGTCCCTGAACACAAAGAAGTAATTGATAACGGAGAACAGAAAGGCAATAGCTCCAAAAGTGTTGAGGAAACGCCAATCAACGACGTTCCATTGACAGTTGTGCCTCTGATAGCAATCGGCGGACTAGTCGTCATTGTTGCTGGAGTTTTTATTTATCTTTGGAAAAAGAACACAGAAAAACCGCGCAGTAAAAAAGATGATATGGTGAGTTGAAGTTTCGATTAGACGTTTCCGACAAATAAATCATGATTCGCATTAGATTTGTAGTATCTAAATCTCATTTTCAAGCACATCACTATATTCAAAGATAAGCCTTCAAGTCTCATGGTAATAGGATTACTGATCCATTAATCATGGCAAATCAAAGCAAATCACAGCTTAGTACCATGCATTATAAATTCAATCGTTGTTCACAGAACAAAGACTCAAGTGGTATCGTGCTACAAGACGCGAGAATCAACTTGTGGGATCGCCCACTCGCTTACTCAAACCGATACGAATCCTGGGACAACGGCCATTTGCAGGTCAGTTGTTGACCTCATAAAGATACAACTTCTATTATTTGTTAAAAACAAATAAATAACTATACTTTTAGGAATGTTTAAAAAATAATCTTTCCTAGCAAAAGACTAATATTGCTGTAAAGTTATTTCGTTCAAAAAATTTATCAGTATTATTATCGAGGACATTTATAATAAAACCTCATTAGCAATAATATAATTTTGTTACACAAGATTTAAATACTACAACAAAAAAACCTATGCCTACTAGAAAAGTAATTTATATATTATTCTCGCCTTCTCTGACATCTCATTTTGAGTAAAGGTTAGTTAAAAGACATACAGTAAGCATTAAATCCGGTTTCATATGTACGTGTATCGTCCGTTATATTGAATAAAAAGGAAACAATAAAAATATTTTTTGTGCATAACAATATCATAAATAAAACATCCTTCTTTAGCATTGCTTAGAAGTTGGCCGCTACGCTTTTTGTCAGGTTAAGTTTTCTATATTTACACGGATTAATTACAACATGTTCTTCATTTGGTACTACTGTATGTTTTGTCCTCGTATTTTTAACTACAACGTGTTCTTCATTTGGTACTACTGCATGTTTTGACCTCGTATTTATTATAATATAGAAACGATACAAATATAATCAACTTGCAAGACCAATATTGTTCTTTATCAAAACATATGTACGGGCTACTACGCCGGAGACGAGCCTATAAATATCTGAGACTATACCTAACGCAAAACTGCGGTTCCGCAATATATATACGTACCTATCATGCATACATTTACGATAAACATTATTACTTTACACTTATAAATTAGTGTTCAAACTGCACTTGTTGGGTTTGGTTATTTAACGCCGCTGCCTCACCCTTCTAAACTTCTAGAACACTACAACATCATTATTAATTAAGTAACAAGATGCTTAATGAAGATTCAATTTCGCGACATATCGTGT
This sequence comes from Megathymus violae, assembly GCA_003671415.1. Classification (NCBI taxonomy): domain Eukaryota; kingdom Metazoa; phylum Arthropoda; class Insecta; order Lepidoptera; family Hesperiidae; genus Megathymus; species Megathymus violae. The sequence continues at coordinate 6,260,571 of PDGT01000007.1, forward strand.
TAAGCGCTTATATATAACCAGCGTTTTATATATTTACTAGCGGCATGCTCCGACTACGTTGGGATTTAACAATTAATTATTATGTTACAGAAACACTCCATAGGTGGAATAATGTGCAAATGGTAAAATAATTCTTCAAATAGGTAATTTTTGGCCGTATTGGGCCGGCCTAGAATACTTCCCTTAATCCCATGCTGGCAGAATAGGGTGTCGTTAAAGGCGATAGAATTCAGACTGTTGGTGTTAGGGCTTCGCGTAAGGATCATATTATCAGTATTATTATTAAGTCATCATATTATTATTACTGGTATTATTATCTTGCTGTGAAGCCTGCCTGGTTAGCTACCACCCTCCTGCTAGAGTCAACCGCCAAACGACTCGTCGTGTCCCGGCTGAGGGCTTGAGAGCCAGTACTTTTTTTTTTAACTGTTTCTCATTTACTGACAACGCATCAGTGATAACTCTGATTTTGCTGATGTTCATGGGTGATGGTAACCACTTACCATCAGGCGGCTCGTCTGCTCTTTTGTCAGCTATTACCATAAAAAAGGTGCCGTTGTTCCGGAGATTACCCTCCGCATATACAGCAACTCATAATATTCACACTCTATCTATACTAGCAATATCTATATATGAGTGTACAGCCGTCAGCGACCACGTACGCATTCGTGTACTTGTCAAAAATAAAATGTTTCCAGAAAGTTCACAATAACAGCAAAACATTATTTGCTACGAGGAAAATCATATTTTGTGCTAAAACCACCATGTTTCATATAAATACGTATCTTGCTTCATTTGTTCGGGCTTAGTTGTGTTATACGCCTTAAGGAGCACATTTTCTTCTCGAAGCCTACGAAACAGTAATAACAGCATATTGCGTGTAATTTTTCACCAAAGAAAGTTGGGAAACCTCAATATTTGTTGTTTGAAGAATATAGATTATAATATGTATTAATATTAAAAATTGTCCTGTATAAACATTAACTGCTTTTAAAGTGTTTTTATATAACTATGTCACTATATACCATATCCAAACTTTAACAGTACGTATCTATCTATCTATCTATGCAATTATGTCTACAATAATACAATTACGAAGTTACGGGAAATTTTTCACATTCAATATTGTAAAATGTTTTTACCATACAATTCAGCAATTGTGTACTGTCATCAATTAATTATATGACGCACCTATATTCTATGTACAACGCAGAATAATAGTATTGCCAAATTATATAGTGGTATATAGAACATAACTACTAAGCTGTTTACTAAAAGAACTATTATAAGACATCTTTAGAACCTAGGAGAGGCATATTTTTGGTCTAGTGAGGTATTTCTTCATAACGTCACTAATAATAGTGACAGCTTTTCTCCGTTGAGCCGGGAAAGTTATGATGTTAATTTCCTAATCATAATACTTAATAGATAATCTCATCGCGAAATCAGTTGTGAGTTATTTTGAAATATGAAAAAATTACCATGCTATGTTAGCAATTTTATCTTTTTCGTAATACAAAAACCACTACTATTGTTAAGTTTGTTAAATAAGAAAAGTTAAAATACTTAAGTGCGACACAGATTCGATTATCGATAAAAATCAAATTATATTTTATTTATAATACACCAATATATGTACCCCGCGATTAACATTAACATTAGACGAAAACTTCTGAAAAATAATCAATTCACCACTAATTAGCATTGGTTCTACGATTATATTTGTGAGAAACTTTGCCCCTTTTTAACTTTAAGCGATACTTGCATATGTATACGTGTCATTTGATTACGGAAGCCAACTGTACGCTAAAACTTAAGTACCTACTCGCTGTCTGGGCTTATCAATGGACTGGGACCGACTTTAAACTAATTTGTAACACCGAATTACTAAGAAACTAGCAAGAGTAAGAGGTCACCTACAAATCACTGCTTATAAAATCGTTTCACATTAATGACTGCTAAATGTAGCTAATAATTTTTTTAGACGGTTATACGGTTGTTTATTTACGTAGCGTGACTTGGTAAAGCCCAGGTGAACGAAATTAAATGATTTATAATGCTGACTAACTAAAATTAAAACATTGTAGGATATTTTAAATTCTTAAAATGTTTTTGTTTTGGTAATGGGATGGGATGGGGGAAAAATTAATTATTTTTGTATCATTGAACAGGAATAGTAGTTCAAAATTTCGTACTCTCAAAAACTAATAAGTAGATTTGGTTTTCGAATAAACATTTTTCGATTTGTTATTGACTTTTAAATCAAAATTAGCTGCTTTAGAATGTCGAGAGCATGAAATTTATGTATTAATTATTGTCAGCAATCAATAATTTATTGATTGTAATAAATATGATACCGTAAATTGACATGAACACCTAACGATGTGTTATACTTGATTTTCCATAAAAGTAAGTTCCTTTTTCAATTTTTGAACGTAATTTTGGCTATAATAACTTTCAAGTCCGATGCTAATAAAAATAAAACATTTGTCGTCACATTTATAACTCTCCTATAAGGCTTTAAGTATCCGCGTAGAAATCCTTAAGTTAACATTTGGTTAAATTATTTAGAATATTGGTTAAGGCGTAACTTTAAACAATATTACAGCGAATTCTTTGTTTAGTAAATTTCTCCGCCAGATGCAAATCTATACTAATTAATAAAATTGGAGGCAGACAGTTTGTAATATTAAAATAACTTTTCTTTACTACATGCATATGAATGTATACACGCTACATATACCAATAACATTTTTTACAATTTTTGTCTGTCTGTCTGTTTGTTCTGGCTAATCTCTGAAACGGCTGGACCGATTTTGATGAGACTTTCACTAGCAGGTAACTGATGTAATAAAGAGTAACCTAGGCTACTTTTATTTTAGAAAAAATTTAAAATTATTACAAAAAAACTAAATAAACTAAATAACTTTTTTGTTCAATTCCACGCGGACGAAGTCGCGGGCACAGCTAGTACTAAATAAGTACAAAAATATCAAAACCAATTTTTTTTCAAATTTGTTCCCAATTTGCGTGACTGGGGAGTTGAGTTTCAAACAACTAAGGTTACTACACTATTTACGAGTTACTAATCTTTAAATGTTATGATAAGATGCGCGTATAAAAATGATGGTATTTAGGTAACAAAGCGGTTGTAATCTCCAGATGGTTACTTAATAAGGCAGCCGCCTTTCAGAAATTTCAGACTTTCAACATTTACGTTTTAATAATCTTAAATCCTTTCTTATATTACTACATTTATCATAAAGAAGTAATCTCGCTTCGACTTAAAGATCATAATATGTATACAAGTACAAATAGTACCAGTAGAATATCGGGCTACACAAAAAGTTCCAGTTAAACTTTAAAATCGTAAAAATGCATACGCAGATGCATGTTTCATATCGATGTGTCTTTCAGTTCGGATCATCAGTATTATTCAGTGCGTAATCGATCGATCTCGACTCGAGTCGACTTGAGTTAGAATACGGCACGCATCATTAGTTTTACACTGAAATTATGCGCGTATTACAATTGAATAATCAGTTGGTTCGATGAACAAAAATGCGAGGAAACGTGCACACCTGAGAATTCTCCATAACGTTTTCAAAGATGCGTTAAGTATGTCAACTCGCACCCAAGACCGCCAGTGAAACAATTAGGGGTTGTATTGCTGATGTTGAAGACATATACAAAACTCCAATTATTATTAATATTAATTATGGCTTATAATATTAGTACCAGTTTCACTGAATAACCTTATCGAATTATTAATTAAGGAACGACGTTTCATAATGTCTCACTGGGATTCATTGGATATGATTTGATTTGTTTTTTGTTTAAAGCTCTCGGAAGAAACCACAATTAGTAAAGAGGAGCCACAAGACGAATGGGAATTCCCAAGGCATCGACTGAGAATCTTCAATATAGTCGGTGAAGGCGCTTTTGGACAGGTGTGGCGAGCGCAAGCTATCGATATTGATGGTATGTCGCAGTAATTCAAGTTTTAATTAAAACTTAGTTTTACTTCAACCTACAGTGTCGGTCTTGAATGGTCAATCTTATGTTTGGCCACAAACCTTTTTTTATCCGTTGGAAATCCAAAGAGCAAGTCCAGGTACTACAGTCCAGTCCCACAAAGTGCAAATTTGTTTGTGTATGAACAGTCATAACCCCGCACTAGCGTTTGCTGACATGACTCGAGAGTAAACATACATATATCTGTCACATAAATATCTGCCCCGGCCAGGGATCGTACTTGGAACACTTCTCTCGGCAGGAAAGGTCACCAGTGCCCTACGGAATCGTTATATGATAGATGTTGTAAAGAATAATCCTTTTCAAACTCTAAGCGCGAGAATCCCTGGTGAATAAATCGAAATCTGAATCATGTCATAGGTTACCCTTATAACATTATCTGGGCTTTTTTTTTCCATCCTGTGATTCCTCAACGGAACAGTCATTCCTTTCCATATCGTTTTGTAATTATTCGTATCTAATCAGGTCCGCCGCTGTTGGACACGTCAATGAGACTCTTATATACTGTAACATAGTAAAATGTAATATACATATTTAATTATAATTAAGGTTAACTAATTTATATCTGAAAGCATCACAGACTGGACTAGGGATGTCTATGTCTGGGATTGTCTATAATCTGTCTGTGATATGTCTATATCCTATGGTTTCGCATGAATTACTTTTCAGACAATCTGTTTCGATATAAAATAGATTTATGCCAACCATAGCACAATCGTAATCGTAATAAGGATTAAATAGTATTTAATAGCATTTGATCGGTTTTAATCAGTTCCCTATTATTTAGTACATAATTAACATTTAAAATTTGATATACAGGTAAAAAAGGCGAACAAACGGTTGCAGTGAAGACTCTAAAAGAAAATGCTTCTGAGAAGGAGAAGACCGATTTACTGCAAGAACTAACTGTGATGAAGAGTTTGGGAACGCATCCAAATGTAGTCAGGCTAATTGGATGTTGTACGGAGAAGGCAGGTCTTTTGTATATTAGTCGATAAACGAACAAACGACCCTCCTGATGACAAGGGGTCACCATCGGACTTTAGTAATAACATAGATGTAACCGATGCGTTGCCGACTGAAAAGCTAGCAGGGGACCCGCATTATTACTGGCTACAATGCGACCGAAACACGTGAATTATTTCACGTTCAAATTTAGAAGGAGGGTGGTAGCTAGCCAGGTGAGTGAAAAACGCTACCACCTACAGTTGTAACCGATGCAAATAGATATAAATTTTTATATTCTTATCTATCTTTATATTATTTGGTATGGGCTATATTCCAGTTGATACTCCGACCGTAGGGTTTAAGGTTCGATTACGATTTACGTGTTAATAATTAACTTAATAATATTATTTTCAGTATAAAGAGAGAGAGAGAGAGAATTGATGGTAAATGTAAATTACGATGTGCTAATTATGTCATGTGATCCGCAACACGAAATCCCAATGCTAGGATATAAGTCAGCGTTTATTTATTAAAGCTCTTTTCGTATATAGGAGCCGACACTGGTTATAATGGAGTTTGTGAGCCTGGGGAAGCTTCAACAGTTCCTGAGGGACTCAAGAGCTGAAAGGCACTACGGCAACACCCACGGTGGGAGCCAGTTCCTCACTTCAAGGGACCTTACACACTTTGCCTTTCAAGTCGCTAGAGGCATGGACTTCTTAAGCGCTAAAGGGGTAATTTTGACATGCTATTTTTACGAACAAACAGCTTTGGAATTGATGTATTAGAATACATATTTAAAATCAATTTCACATCGGCTAGGAGTCCCCATTATATATCTGATAATATACCTAGCTTTGAAGATACATTTTTCGTAATAAAATAGTAACATATTGGTTCTGAATAAGATGCGAAGAATATTTTATTTTATATTACGCTACTAAGACGTCATTGTCAGTTTTTTTATAAACTTTATGTACGCCTCGATTTATCTTTTAGATGCCTATTTTTCGTACTTACTTTTAACGTTGGTTCTAAATAATATATAAAGAATATTTTATTTAACATTACACTAACAAGACGTTGCGGTCAGTTTTTGTATAAACTATGTGTATGAGTCAATTTATCTTTTACGTGATTATTTTACGAAGTCAACGAAACGCATTTTGCTTAGTCAATTGCAATGCGTACCGCGTTGGATCAGAACGGTCTGCCCATACCGTTGTTTCCTTCCCATTACAGTGGTTAATGACTACAACGCAAGAATGAATATTTCTTAGTAAGTTATGCACTATACCACCTAAAGCGACATCGTCACCTAACATCATGTCGTCAAGCGTTGACTTGTAATAAATAAAAAACGATAAATTAAAAATAAATTTGGAGCAACATTTTCATGATCACTCCAAAAAATATCTAAAATATTATCTACCAATCCTTTAGCAAAATTTTCACAGTTACGTTATTTTCCATTCTTCGGGACCGCCTTAATTTGTATGTATGTTGATCTATAATGTGCGTTAAAATGTACTGTATTCTAAATCTATTTGGATGAAATACAAATATTCTAAAATACTGATTTAGCCTCTATATCTGTAACAACGCTTATCAATAGATGTTTAAATTAAAGTCGCGCAGCCTTGTAATCTTATGTTTAATCTTGTTTGTAATTTGAATTTCCAGAAATTAATGTTTTCATGGAGAAAAATTAGGTACTGCGAAAAATTACATCGGCACGTATTTAGTAATGCAAGTAACTTTTAAAATAGCGTACCCCAATCTTTCACAATTGTTACTGTTGAAACTTTAATACCTATAGTAAAATTTTATGACATTTCGTAACAAGGACCGTCTGTTTTATGTAAATTGAAATAATTCTACTGTCTCTACTAAGTTCACGTACCTTGGTACGTCCGGTCCGGATACAGAAGAGTATTTGAAATAATTTCTAGTTTCATTCGGTAACTTTTCAATTACTTATTAGTGTATAGGGATGGCAATGTAATTTTCATACTAGATTGATTTGAGGATAGGGTCTAATATTTCCAAAATAAATATTTCAGAGCATCAATAATATTTTTATTCAATAACAAAACCTGAAAATAAGAATATTATGTTTAAAGTTCACATAACCCTTATCACAATAGATGAATACCTGAATAGATTAATTTTGACAAAGAAAACAAAAATTAATATATTTCATTTTAAAGACGAAATCCACAACAGGAGGTTCAGTTGACAGATGCCTTTGTGATTCTAAAATATAATTCCATCCTTATTTCGCTAACATCCCGCCTGTACGGTTGATGCGGTTTGCGGTGTCATTCGTTATGCGTATTTAAAAGGACTAGCATTTGACCGCGTCGGTGTTCCCGTCTACCTATGATGTGGGAATCTTCAAGAGGAGAGTAAATAGGATTTTGTTGCATTGAACATATAAGATTTCATCACCACTTACTATTTTATTATATAAGCATTAACTGTTTTATGTGAAAATAAACTTTTTTCGTGTTAGTTCTAAGGAACAACCAGTCAACTAAAGAGTATTTGTTGCTTTGATGTTATAAATCACGTTATAAGAAAACGATAATTAAAATACCGATCAAGTCCGATTCAAACTGGCGTGGAAAGAGTTCCGTACCGATCACATAAATGTATGTATATTGACCTAATATTATTACGAAATAATAAGCAAAAGGAAATACTTCTTTCAAATAATGTAGGCTTCGAATAACGGTACAGAAGCTTAATACGAATGTTTTCCGTTTGCCGTGAACAAAATCGACTTCAGATATTCCATAAATTTTTCTGAAAACGAATCTTTATATTGCATTTTTTATTATTTAGTAGGTAGTTTTGAAGTAACGGTTTCATTTTTGAAATCTTTAAAAATGATTAACCCGCGAATGTCACAAATTTGACTCACATGAATAAATTAAAAAAAATTAAAACTTCAAAATCTCAACTTACAAAACTAGACGACCTAAAAGCGTGTTAATTATAATTAATGTTTCGTTTTTCACCGAATGTCACGATGGAATCTAAAAAAAATACTAACTATTTCGAATTTTCTTTGTCCTTATTAATATTATTATTAATTTGAACCTGATTAATTACGGTGTTTAAAAACTAAAATTTAAATACAGTAAAGACAAAAATCATTTAGTTAAGATATTTAAAGCTCGGCATCATTCTGATCGCTTTAGGCGGAAAAGAGCAGAAAGAGCGCCTGTTTGTACTGAAAAAATGACTTTTTATGTACGAGTATATCAAATTGGTCGGCGGTTTACATGAAAAAGTAAAATCTTTTGCACTGCGTAAATTACATTTATGTAAATCAAATGTATTAACGGTTTTCAGTAGAAGTCTTCTTTCTAAATCAAACTTATTCTCATTATACTGACAAATTAAAATTATATTCAAGTGCGAAGCAAATCAAGCGTATACTTACTTCTATGAATGATTTTAAACTGTAGTTATCTTATTTTATGTAAATAACAGAAACTTTCGAAAATTATATTTTACTAGCATATAATTTTACCAAGTATTTTCAGTAGCAACTCCTCCGTATATTTATTTTCTAGTAAGTCGATTTAGTAGCGGTTCGCACCCGCTTTGTTTCGAGAAACGTGACCCCGAATTTCATAATTAATAACTACACCTGAAACAATTGTAACTCGTTTTCATCAGAATTTTTATAAATTGTTCATGTTTTCGCAATACACTTGAACTTACCTCATTGTAATCTAATCTTTCTGTCTGTTAGTTGAAATGATGTTGATACGGCTAGAGACTGTTTTAAACTATGCAATTATACATAAAATATATATACATAAAATGCGGCATTGTGGGGAGCATCGATATATACAAACGAGACATTTTTTGTATATTTTATCAAACAATTTTTTGTATTTTTATCAAAATTAAATTCTACTGCAATATTATTTTTTCGATTTATTTGTCTAGGTATGAGTGGTTTCTATTAAAATCTTTTAAGAAAAAAATTTCTGCAATCATAACCGTTATAACAAAGCGTTTAATAAAATTAACCGACTTCGTAAAAGAAAAACTACAAAACTATATCTCCTAAAAGTAAAAATAAATTTAAATAAAATAATATTATTACATGCATAAATACTGAAATGTTTGAAACATCCCGTTCTCAATCCGTTTGTATTATTTTTCATGTTTGTTACCTTAGTAACCCATCGTTTACTAACCGATTTGGAAAAATCCTTTTCGTTTTTCGTTTGTATACCCTGTACATCCCGTTTGGTCCCACTGAAATCTGTAGATAAATATCACTCCTAAGAGAGGAAAGTTTAAGAAGAAACCAAGAAATTCACCTTCAAATTGAAGTCTGTTTTTTATTTAAAATAATGTACTTATTATTATTTTATGAACTTGGTTTAATTTTTTTTTAAAGCGTCTTTATTTTTAGTGTTAATATTCTTACGTAATAAGTACGGTGTTATAAAATGTTAATGTGTAAAACGGGCTGGGCAGATCACTTAGATTATTGTAAGCGCACCGTGTACTCAAGACAAGGTACAAACTAAGTACTTTCAGTCGACTAATTCCACCGCTATCCCTAAGCCGTAATCATTAAGTGTACTGTTGCCTCCGTCATCAGTTCAGCATTTTAGAATGAATAACATGATTCCCAAACACTTCAACGGTGGCTTTGCAATGTACCAAAAACAAACAGCTTGATTGAATCATTCTAATACATTGAGGCATTTAATGTCTGCAAGACACATCAGACCCTGAGATGATGGACTGGTTTTTCAATGTTAATGTTGATACAGTCAATATCCATGAACACGACAGAAATATTACTATCTGTTCAGAAATTCCACCCTTTATCTGCAGTACCCATCATCAGATCCTCTCCATATTTAAAGGAGATAAACTCTGAACCATCTTTTACACATTAAAACAAGATACATTTACTTCGACTCGTAGTACCTAGTAAACTGGTTGATTGTGACTACGATCCTCTCGATCAAAATTTTGCCGTAAAATCATTCACAGTAACAAAATATTTGTAGATAATCCACCGAGACTTGGCCGCCAGAAACGTCCTCATCACTGATGAGAGGACGTGCAAAGTGGCCGACTTCGGGTTCGCTCGCGACGTCGGAGGCACGCACGTGTACGAGAGGAAAAGTGACGGTAGATTACCGATCAGGTGAGTTTTATTTACATGGTCCTATGACTTATTATTCATAAAAAATAATCTCTCCAAATTTGGTATTTAATTTTATTAATGACTACTAGGTGTGCCCGCGACTTCGTCCGCGTGGAATTTAACAAAAAAGTTATTTAATAGAAATAAAAGTAGCCTAAGTTACTCCTTATTACATCAGCTACCTGCCAGTGAAAGTCCCGTCAAAATTGGTACAGCCGTTTCAGTGATTAGCCTGAACAAACAGACAGACAGACAAAAATCGTAAAAAATGTTATTTTGGTATTGTTGTTATACTAACATTGTCTAATGGTAATTACAGCGTACTAACTTGAACGAATTATTTGTCAAATATCAAAATATATTAGATGTAACTTGATTTCCTGTATTAGCCTGCGCGCCCCCTATGTTTTAAAATAGGCAGTTGAGTTCTGGGCGTCGGCCGATACAGACGTAGTTGTAGACAAATGGATTTGCTGCACATTAAATGAAGGTGTAATTGAGTATTACATGAGAGAAATATAATATTAAAATTGCTGAAACGTTGAAACGGAGTTTGATTCAACATCAAATGTACCGTATATACATTTATATGCATCTAGTAAAAAGCGGTTATTTTAATATTACAAACAGACACCCCAATTTTATTTATTAGTTTAGATTGGCATCTATTATCTGAGATACATATATTTTTATAAGGCCACCTTTTGTAGAAACCGAAGTGTTACAATGTCACATTTTCTATGTACTTGTATGCGTACAACACACGTGTAAATTTGTTGATTGATATTATGCGAGCGGCCTTCCCCGACCTTGTTCGGGTTGAAAAAATATCTATCTTAGTAGTTATTATTACGTAGGTAAATGCCACACTAATGTGTAAATAGTATAAAATATAGTAGTTATATAAAAATATAAATACAAGTCATATACCAACATCCAACCCGAATAAAGTACTTTGCAAAAGGTAAAATACATTTTCAAATAGGTGCCGTGGTTTTGGAGATTACCCACCGCGTACACGCGTACAATTCGCGGTCTCTCATAAAGGGAAAGAGTATCAATAAAGATTTATGTTCAAAAGTACATTAATATTATTAACAAAATAATATTTTATTGCCATACTGTTTGAAGCGCTCATTGTTCAGTGATTGAATATATAGTATGTATGTATGTATGTATATATACATAGTGATGTAATAACTATTTCTCTTTAGACAGCAGTCTTTAAGTCATGTCGGGCCTTTGAAGGTACAAAAATATTGACTTATTGACCCCTAACTCCACGAATCAGCTCGAAAAGAGCACGGTTGAGATCAGGCCTCTATATTTACTAGGAAAGAACCGTTCACTGCACTGGGTCGTTCATAAGTTGTAGCTGTTGTCTGACCGTTCTTCACTAATACTTCATTCAGTACTGAGATAAAAAAAAATTGTGTGGAAACATCGCTCAGTCGACTCAAAGTTGATTCCGAAGCCGAATTTGCCGAAACACTCTTTTGTTAGAAATATTTCGGCGTATTTTTATGGTAATAATTATTGATATCTTATTATCAGTGCGTTCGCATGAGATCAAGTCAATCATCAGGTTTGTGTCCAATTATTTTCAAAATTATTTGAAAACAACGTAAAGGTTATTTCATTTAACAAGTTTGTGTCCAATTATTTTCAAAATTATTTGAAAACAACGTAAAGGTTATTTATTTAATTTAACAAGTTTGTGTCCAATTATTAATACTTGACATAAATCATTGAACACGATAAACACTTTCTGTAATTGTATAAAAATTAAAAGCTTGGAATATTCAGCATAGAAGCCTAAAAGACCTATCAAACAGTTACAATTTTGGGCAGGTCGCTTCAGTAAAAAACTACAGTCTTGAACATTTTCTCTTGATATATAAAAATACAAAATGTCAATATCACTGTAGCAAATATAATTCACGTAGTTTTAGATGAAGATCGTAAAGGTCAAGTCTTAGTAGGTACTAATTTAATGTGATAATGTACTGTGTTTTATATAATCCAAAGAATTTTCTTGCAAAAACAGGGATCTTTTATAAAAACGTGCCAAGTCTCAATTATAATATTTATATCATCTACATAAAAAATAACGAAATTTCAAAGAGAGTCAAGTCTGTGGGTTGAATAAAAGGAACCATATTATTTAGACTAAATATTCTGGTTTGTTTTACTTTGAGAAATTCATATGTTGTTTATCAATCCATCATATATTTATTATCGCTAATAGCAAATCGCCTTCGCTTCACTTCGGAAAAACTATGCTTTGCGCTTAGAAATAGCATTAGCTTTATTTTATTATTTTAGGACTGGGGTTTTCTCGTTCTGTGAATTAGAAATATAATAATTACATATTTTTTGTTTACGGACCGATTGAAAAACAACGAACTTTAAATTTTAAGTGATTGCTACTGCAATAGGTACAGTGAAAACCATAACGAAATCGGTTAAATCGTTTCGAAGATAACCGCTCACAAACGCACTTACAAACAGACAATAATACTAAAAGCTATTGTTTTGAGTTCTATTGCGTTAATAAAAATATTAGTTTTTGTAATAATAAGCCCCTAATATTAGTTTTTCTCATATATTTTTCATATACATAAAGTGATTATTTAAAATTTAATTATATGTATGGATTTACGTTTTATTTATATAAGTTCTGAATGATTTGACATGTATTCACATAATATATAATTTTTTAACTGGGCAAGGATTTTAATAAGTATAACAACCAGATTAATAAATTATGTACATGTTTACAAGCCGAATTTGTTTTTATGGTAGTGATCCTGTCTGCCGAACAAGGAGTCACAGATTTGATTCCTGACTGGGGCAGACATTTATGTGACAGATACTCGTAAATGTTTGTTCTTGGGTCATGGGTGTTTGTGATGTGATATTTGTGTATGTCCATGCCACTCGCAACACAGGGAATCTTGCAACGGGGGTGTGTGTGTTAGCGTTTATTTATTTATACTGGAAAAGACAGAAAAATACCACAAAATTGGTCGTCTGAATTTATGTTTAATAATATTTTGCAGATGGATGGCCCCCGAATCACTGTACGATGACATATTCAGTGTGAAATCGGACATCTGGAGCTTTGGAGTCCTCTTGTGGGAGATAGTGACCCTCGGCTCCACGCCGTATCCCGGGCTCTCGGCCGGAGACGTCATGAAGAAGGTATGTCTCTTTGTGCACAATCATTTATTTAATTTTATTATAATTACTACCATATTTTTAAGTATTGATGTAATTAATATCCTGGACTTCAGCGATAGGAGCGAGTGACATAAATTAAACTATTCATGTACATTCTACCATAGTCGAAACACAGACCCATCGATCCGCATTAAGCGTCACTACTAACTGGGCTACAGAGTAGTTAGGACTTATGAAAAAATATTTTGATCACTGTTTGTATTCATGACGATCATTTATTTTCAGGTCCGCGAGGGCCACCGCTTGGAAAAGCCCGAGCACTGTCGCCGCGAGCTGTACAACATCATGTATTATTGCTGGGAGGCGGAACCGACCTCCAGACCTGACTTCAAGGAAGTAGTCGCCATGTTGGAGCGGTTACTGTGCACTGAAATGGACTATATAGAGCTGGAGAGATTTCCAGATCATTCATATTATAATTTGCAGCAGTTAGAAGGGGAGAAAGTATAGGGGTGTGTAAATCATTTATGTAAGGTGTCCTTCCCTGTATGCTCGATGCCTGGTTTACATTATGCGTTATGCTGTCTGGTCTATTGACTGTGAAAAGCTTTTAAAAAAAGAATAACTAAAGCAGCTCCGACTATCATGCTATAAATTTAAGGCATGTCAGACCCATTTTAACGCGAGCTACCAACCTTAGTCGTGAAAAGAATATCTGTAGTTCGTTCGCTGAAAATGTGTGAATAAGTTATTGCCGCGGCACGTACTTTTTCAAAGGAAACAAACGCTAAATATAATTAATTTACAATTCAAATTATTATATTAATATTATTTGTAGCTTTGTCTATAACTGCACACGCGTTATTTATTGGCTATACGTGTAACTCATGTTCACAATTCTGAAACACTTAAAGCAACATAACATTATTGTCACCAAAGACTTGTTAAATATTAAAATCACGCAGTATATTAAAATTCACCATGAATTGTAGGCTAGGATCCAAGTATGACGGATCATCTGTCTTGAAAAGGTCTCTGTACCAGTCAACGTAAAATAACCCACAGCGTCGATACTCAGTTTGGCGCGGAATGCGCGTTTGAACCGAGCGATGTCTTATTCAACCTTAACACCGTTGACGCAAAGCGTTTTTAATCGGATTACGTCACTTTTACCGATTTCATAACAGAAAAGTTGATGATATTGAGCTTTAATCGTAAGATCTGTCAGTGTATCGAGCGTAGACATTTTCTGTTAGTACAGAAAATTGAAAAATTTCACCAAAGATCCTGACATGTTGTGCCTCAGATGTTGTCCTGGCTATCAACTCAGTGACTTTGTTCTTCACGTACCATTACTCAGTTGTATTGAAAAACTGTATTTCGTAATAATTTTATATTAAACTTTTTTAATGCATTAAACTTATGAAAAAAATTTGATTATGTTAATGAAAATATTAAGAAACGAACTTTATAAATGGTCACATACAATTTTCGTCAAACAAAAATATGAGATTATTAAGTTTATACAGGTTTTTTAATCGGTATTATACTATCACTTAGATACTAGTCCTTAGTATATTATAATGTTAAACTGTAACATTTATTTTAAATTTTAATCAATTAAGTAATACGTACAGTAAATTGTTTTCAATAGTTTACTTTTTGAAAAATTCACAAAGACAAAAACTGTAATCCCTCTTAAAAACTTTGACAACAAAATGTAATTTTACAGCATTTTTGTAATAAAGCTCTGTTTTGTTTAAATGTAATTTGTTTTTATTCAGTGCCGCTTACAATATAATATAAAATGACATCTAGGTATAAATATCATACTTGCAATTGTTTAATGTGTCCGGGCGGTTTAAAAAAATGTCTTGCCTATATTCGGCTCCGGTAGAAGTGCATTAGATAAACGGTCATGTACAACTCAATGTCCGTTTCCCTATTCTATAGCAAGGCACTAAAAAGAAAATTTCTAAATTTATTCGGTTATTAGACAAGGATAGAAAGATTTGAAAGCTAAGATTGTAAAGTATTGTTAATGTTTATTATTATAAAAAAGATGATCCTAAATGTTCCCATAATCAGAGGTAACACAGGCAGGTAAAAATCGGATTTTATAAAATTATATTATTTTCACACTACTCAATGCCAGGACAGTTCATAAAATTATTAGATTACTTTTTTAAATAAACCATCGCTAATTCAATTATAAGAACCAAAATGCCACTGACTACACCGAGGCATAATACATAGAACCCACCTTCCAAATGAATAACAGACAAGGGAGTATAATTAGATCTTTGAACGTTCATATCGATCAGCAATCTAGTTCGCTTCATTAAATTAAATCTAGCAAAAAGCTGACGCACACCGCCATTTATCCCTGAACTCTTAAAAAGGCTCAAAGTTTTAGAGAACTTCCTCATGAAAGGGAATCCTCTCAGGGCAATCATTTCCGCCGGCACAGAAAATGTATTCAACTTAAATGTGAAGTACCGCACGTTTCCGAAACGATCGTTAAGGTCCGGCATTATAGATGACAAGTACTCCAGCTCGAGTCTACTGCAAAGAACAGAAAAGTTTCTATGAACCGCTACATCTATCAACGCACTCGATATATTGTCTACATCGTTCCATTTTTGTTTAATGATATTATCGAATGTATCATTCGAGTTTGAGTACAAATCGTGCAGTTCTTCAGTCCCTCCAAACTTAAGACCACTCTCCACTAGTTCTTCTATAGTGTCAAGCTGATTTTTGAACACGGGAGTCTGAAGTACCTGAATTAGTTTCGTCTGATAAGCAGTCAAAAGTAGTGTACAGTACAAATTTAGAAAAACAAAGAATATCTGCAAGCTTCGCTTTACTGGTCGCACGTATGCAGAAAACCCTAAAGTAACAATGCATGTGTTTAGTAAACAGTGCATTAAAGATTTGTGATACATGGAATCGTCGCTCATGTCTCCTATTATTTTCCATGAAAGTATGCACAAAACGAACACTACACCAATTGAAAACCAAACCATTGTTTTAAATATGATGGCCATTGCCATCCAGGGTGGAGATGGATCGGCCCGTGGCACTACCCAAGCGTAGGAATCAGCCAGATAAGGAGAACTACATTCGAAGTCTTCGTGAACATCAAAATCAGGAAAAATACCTCCTAAAAGTATGTTTCCCTCTTTAGCTAGTAATTTACTTAATGCACCATTCCAAACGCCACATTTATCTCTTTCACCTCTAAACTCATTTAAAATTGTATAATTCACTGTAAAATTATGAAACTGAAACAACCAGTTTGTGAACGTCTTTTCAATGTTAGGATCACCTTCTGCGTCGCCGACAAATGGTTGCCTCTTTATAGCAATAATATTTAAAACGCATTTCATCATATTTTCCGGCACTTTGTCGTAAAAAAGTACCTTATCTTCCTTGACAACACCGCATTTGCAAATGTTCTCTAACGTCAATCTATTTTTTGCTGTTTCGTTGAAATAGCCACAGAATCGCGGCGGATCGTAGGGTTTCCAGCTGTATACAAGTGCATTTCTGATTTTGCCAGATTGATGTACCGCAACGATAACATTTATAGCATTGTATTTAAACAAACAGCTCAAAATATTTTCCGTGTATTCGATATTTTGATCTTCATTGTATGTAAAGTTGATTAGGAAGATAATAAATTTTGCGTAAGGATTCCAACTGCGGGACTTTATCAATGTGCCAGCTAGAATAATAAAATCTTCAAAATGTTCTATAATTATTATAAAGTAATCGGCAACTGGAATCGCTTCGTACTTCTCTTTGTGTGGTACGTTAACATCATCCACAGGATTCTCATTACAAACTTTCACTTTATTGCTCGGAGTTGATGTTTTAATTGTAAATTTTAAACTATTATGTACTTTTTTCAGAATTTCAGTTCTTATGTTTACAATTGGTGCAGTAATATTATCCGTATTACCAAAAATTATAAGTCCGGGTGTATCAAAGTTCTTGTCGATCAAATTCGCGATGCACTTTATAAAATCATTGGTATTTACAGTAGGCCCTTGTGTATTAACTATAGTATTAACTTTTAATACTAATAACAATGCAATAATTTCTATAACACGTACCACATTTCTGCTGAACGACATATCGGTTATACCATGAAGAGTTCTGTGGAGGGTAATTTAGCTTTCGTGTGACAATGCAATAAATTCAGCCAGAACTAATGTTCAGAACGAAGGTTTATTACGGTCTGTAAAACGATTTTATGGTTACGGATCATTTATTAAATTAAAATTTTACTACTATATATAAAAAATTGCATTTCATTGTACTATGATAATAACAAAATCAGACTTAATATCTTGAAATCAACGCTATCACAAACGAAATTTTGGGTTTGAATTTTGTAATTTTTTTCATAAATTACCTTAACTTTATTAATCACTAGCAGACTAGTCTTCGGAAGTATATATATATATATATATATATATAAATAATCTACGTCTATAAACAAACTCCCAAAATTCGCACTCTCTCTTTATAATATTAATATAGATTGGCGACGTCAAGTCCAATAAGATTGGACAGGACTCCATAAGCGCCAATGTGCTGGGCTCAAGACGCTTATTAAACAATGAACATGACATGTGCACAGCACCGGAGGGTTCGTTTTTCCACGAAACAGGTGCCATAGACAATTAAAATGCTATGCCTTGCCTTTCACCTATAAACTATATTTTGAACACAATCTAATGCATCTTTCATTATGCATGCACATAAATCTTATATGACGATATATACCTCCAAAAATCGGTAAGACTTTAAATATGCAATAGTCCTAAATTTGTTTGTTTATTTAAGTGTGGTCTATCCATGTATATCTATTTCATCGTACGCCGCGTCTCTAAGAAAAACAATCAAAATGGCTGTACCACTAAAGTTCTATCCCCTTCATCAAAGACATCACTTATCTGTCAACATTTATATGTGACACTTCACTTGGCAAGCAGAAAGTACTAGACGAACAATAGGACCATCAGTTCGGTTATTTGTATTTACACGTCTCGAAGGTAAAATGTATCTAATTACATTTGCGTTAGAGGTGTTATGGAGCTCCGTAACTGTAAGTGAAACTATCGGATATAGGAAATAAAAATATATCTGAAACCGTAACCGAATCGATAAAAAATTTCGAATAATTTCGGATGGGGGCAGTGTTTCAATGAAAACCTTGTGCCAGGTATTCACTGCCTGAGATAATACACTAGGCGTATCGCTCGCGTTTTTAGACAATTTTTATTAGTTTTTAAGGCTATTGTTCTTTTCTTATCCGAAACAGTCGGATAATCCGAAATAATTTCATATCCGTAACCGTAACCGAAATTGGTAAAATATTAATCATATATCCGTATCCAGATCCGAAATTTCATATCCATCCATATACATCCTTGATTTTCATCCATTTACATTTCTTTTATAAATATACACTCTTCTAATTACAAGCACACACTCCAATCAAACTGAATAATTTACGAAGGCGTTTTATCAATGCATCAATAGATACCAGTTTTATAACGTATAGTATTGCATGTTTAGATAATATCGTGTCTGTAACTGCAGTTACAGTCTGTTGTTCGTTCAAAGTTAATTATTGCTAATTATGAATACTATGTTGGGAATATAGACATAACATTCATTGCCCATAAATGAGTCATTTATTGACTTTTTTTCCACAAAATAATTTAATGTGTGACAACAGTCCCACCTGATGTTAAATGGTAATGAAGTCTAAGATGTTAAACACATTAGCTTATAAAAGCCTATTCACTCTTCTCCTGAAGACTCCCAAAGACTCGTGTCTGCTTTAATATGATAGCTTAAGTCAACACTCCACTACAAAGGAAAGGTGCAGATTGCCAGTCTTTGCATATCTTTGATGTAGTGATAACGTGTAAGGTCTGTCTCATATGTACACGTCGCACACTGCAACACGTCGTGGAAAAGGAACACCTACGTACCTTCTCCCTTGAGTAATGAACGAAGCAACTTCGTATGTATGAGTATAGTATGGAGTACAATATGGAAAATTCTCAGCTACACAATGTCAGCTATACACCTATATATATGTTTATTTAACTGTATATACTAGTTAAAAGTTTGATATATATGTATATAAGAAGTTTTTTTTTGTGTTAATAGCCGACAAACGAGCAGACGAGCCGCCTGATGGTAAGTGGTCACCGTCGCCCATGGACATCAGCAAGACCAAATGCATTATCGGCTAGGAAATGAGAAGAAAGTAATAAAGATAGTACTGGCTCTTAAGCTAACCGGAACGACGAGTCGTTTGGCGGCTGATTCAAGCAGAACGGTGGTAACTAGCCAACCAGGCTTCACGGAAAGGTAATAATACTAGTTAAAACAGAAATGACTTATTAATAATACACATAATATAATCCTTACTCAAAACCTTACCACTAAACAGGCTGGCTTCTGTCGCCTCTTACGACACCCTGTTCTGCCAGCAAGAGATTGGGGAGAGTATTCTAGGCCGCCTCAATACGGTCAGACCTGACCTGACCTGTGCCGAGGACTGCTAATAGATAGCAGTTACAAGTAATTAGCAATTATTTAAAACTTAAAGTATAACACTAAGTAGTCGTAGTGTCATAAATAACTAAATTACGTATACGTATACGTATAAATAAATTACGTATTAGTGCCCGTTCACTGTCTTAAATCTCACTTGTATGTACAGGATTAATTTAATTACTTACGAGGGCCAAACATCCTTACAAGTTAAACCACTGTCTTAGTTCTAGGCCCCTTATTGTCTATCTTGTTTATCATTTATGAAATACTCTGGCCCTTACCTATTCGATGCGCCAAAACTGTATGTACTATATTGAAAATTCCTGACATTTCATTTACCCGATGATAAGGAATATTGTTCAAAATTACAATCATTTTCATCGTAGAATATTTTTATCCAACGTAAATTTATTACCGTAGAAGCCGACAATGGAGTAAATGAATTGTAATAATTAATCGCATTGTCAACGCATATCCGCTTGACAGTCTGCCCACAAGAGGTCCGCTCATTAATTGCACTGCAAACACTAATTGTGAATCAGTGCATATAGAAGATGTCAAACCGTAGAGAAAAATAATTATACAATACAATAAAGTCAATATTTTTGATGCGAGCGAATGTAATACATTTTTCAATTCACACGTTCTTTAAAATAAGTCTTCTTATTCAAGCTAAGATCCAATAATTCATTGTGAAGCATCAAAACGCGAGTGTGATTGTATATTCTATTATTCAGTGTTATATGGTTTGCATTCAAAAAATATGGGCTTTGATAATAAAAATTGTCACTTTTATGACTTATGTAAATTCAGGTAAGTATTCTTTCATTAATGTTCGTGTTTTTCATATCCAGCATTGTATTCAAGGGAAACAGGGAAAAAATATCCGTTGGACATCCAATTGTCCGATTGTCATCGAGGAGAAAATTATGTTTTTACGATGGAATAGCTTTTATCAATTTTATCAAAGAGAATGGTCCTTATTTGACTTGATACCATAATTTTCAGGATATGTGGAGTTGCTTATTTGTTTGTTTGTAATTATTAATGAGTGGTGTTAATGCCAGACAGGAAATACCTACAGTCTACTCTGAATAATGTCGCAAAACTTGTAATAGGACTAAATAAAATAATAATAAATATCAATAGTAGAATATATAGTATAGAATAGAAGAATCGGACACAAGAATTAAATACAATATATATCATTATAATTATTT
Source organism: Megathymus violae (assembly GCA_003671415.1). Classification (NCBI taxonomy): domain Eukaryota; kingdom Metazoa; phylum Arthropoda; class Insecta; order Lepidoptera; family Hesperiidae; genus Megathymus; species Megathymus violae. The sequence goes on from PDGT01000007.1 coordinate 6,281,736, forward strand.
ACATAAGTAGATATAAACCATTTTTACAACCCGAAATATATTAATCTGACATATTGGGTTCCATCCACCCATCAGCCTTTCGAAGTCCACTGTTGGACATACGCCTCCCCTGACTTGCGCGACTCTGACCGGTCCTCTGAATCCAGCGGATACCCGCCATCTTCGTCAGTTCGTCTCTCCATCTGGTCATATTTAGTTATCTTTGTGTTAATCTGATAGATGAGTTAGTATATCAGAAAATATTGTTATCTGTCAGGATGCACGGGTTCGTGATAATGCCAAACTAGTTCCGCAAAGACTTTAAAACACTGTTAGCAACATTCATTAGCACTATTCAACAGTCGCAGTTGCACCCGTCGATTGCAGGTATTTCGCTACATAGAGAGAACTCTTCGCTTCCGTATTCAAAAACTGAATAGGTAACCCGCAGGCAGCCATGCCCTCTACTTATACTACCTTCCGCGTTTTTCAGAATTCTACGCTTTTCTCGTCAATCCACAATTCCTTAGAAAACAGTACGACAATCGATGACGTACGTGATAAAAATCCATGCATGCGTTATTTGGCTTTATGCACTATACTATATAGGGGTAAGAATCGCGTAACGTACTCGGCGTATTAGGGCATTTATTTTGCTGGTTTTTATGGTTCTCCGTGGGAATTTAGCGAATTTTCGTAACAATACGAAGATGCAAAGGGGTCATTAATAAAAGGAACGCACTTTCATTTGTGTATGGTTAATCTTTTACATAATTAATAATCTTAATAATTAACCTTTAATAATCGGTAATCTTTTTTTGACCGATCGTGGAGGTTTTTTGATCGATCGTAGAGATCCTTGGGGGAGGCCTATGGCTAGAAATGGTGATGATGATGAATCTTTTACAATGTTTTATCAGATTTATGAGTTTTGGTAAAGGTAACTCATATGTTCATTTCACATACACGACAGAATACCTAAAGCGAATTTGATGTCCTCTTTCAATATTTACCCAAAGTAATATGGCCATTAATTTTTCATTTTTCATTCGCCCCACATTATTCCGAGATAGGATTTTACTGCCAGCAATCTGGTCGTTTATAAAGTAGAAGATAATTAAGTTGTAAAAAATGTATAATTTTATCGTTTATTGCGTTTGGTTTTATTTTTAAACCCCCTAGTTTATAAATAAATATAGGGTGCTATGAACGCTGAAACCACTTTGATTAACTTAAATATTAAGTTATTTTTAAGGTTTTATTATGAGTAATATAATTGAACGGAATCTTTGGACAATTATTTGTAATTTTAGTGTAAAATAATAAGGATGTTTTCCACTGTTATTGTGATCGATAAAGCGACGGTGATACACCTGATGTTGCAGGTGCAAGGTTGCTATTAGGGGGCTTTCCGACATTGTAAGCGGTGCCGTTTGCACATCTAAATTGTGGCAAGATTCACGCCTGAATCACATCGCTTAATTATTTAATACATCTACTTGATAATTAAGATATTCAAATTAGGATGGGACCAGGAACCCTAGTCATAACCTCAACACGGAATGTAGCCCACCAGGATCTCCAATAATTGGTTCGGGCGCGCTCGCTCCGAAACACAGTATTATTTGTTTTTGCTTCAACTTTTGTAACTGAGTCAGTCAATAAAGGAACAGTGGCGGTTATAGCATAGATCTTCCTAATAGTACAATATTATTATTTCTTTAATAAACTTTCGCACGTTAAAGGTGTTACTCAAGACCAGACAAGCACACGTCCGAACACATTGTTGGACGATGCGGATGATATCCAAAGGCAGCTCGACAACGAAGCTCGTGATAGGATTCTATTAGGAAAGGTAATGTTCATAATTTACAGCGCTTTCATACTTTAAATGGTACATTATATTATATGACGGTCATTGTATGAAAATGAAAATATAATAAGTTATGTCTATCAGTATATTCCAGCCATTTTACTACCAAAAAATTATCATTGGAAATGTGAAATTTCAAAGGTCAATGTATAATTACAAGAAATTGGGTGGTGCAAAAAAAATATTACGGTAAATTTATATATCTCATCATTATCATGTTATCTGTGGATAGGGCTTCAACAATTAAGTAGAGATTTTTTCTGTTAGTTATTAGACGTGATGTACGGTAATAAGTCGTAAAAAGTGTGTTCCTTTCTATCCTTTAACTTTTTAACTATAACACAAACGTAAATATCAATGAAAATTAGGTTGAATATGTGATTTATCAGTTACGCGCTTTGTTGACTTTGTCAGTTTAATGACTTTGTTAATTCTAGAATTTATGTGAAATGTAAAATGATTTTAACTGGTAGTTTAAATTATTTCATTCGATGCTTACGAGTATATCGTGCTCGGCACATTTAACTGTGCGTAGTCCTCCGACAACGAACAAACTGACTATCTGATTGCCATCGGCTACTACAGCGTAGTCTTCGATGCGTTGCCAATGAAAAAGTGATGTACTCTGTTGTTTATTAGCTTTACATTGAACTTATGTTAACACATTTCCTGTATACAACATTAGATTGTAAAAGGAAAGTGCAAGATGACACGTACGAGACCAAATCATTTTGTCCCCGCGCGGGTATTAAATTGGGCGTTACAGAGACCAGCGAACAGATGTGCTGGCTTCCTTGGCAGCAGGATGTTCAGCAGGATGATGTTGTGGAGGTAACGTAAAAGTTGGCTTGGATACAAGGATGGAATGAGCTGCTATTGTGTATTTAGTGCTAAGTTGTCTACTCAATACCGTACCATACTCCAGAATATCTTTCGTCTTTCCACATAATAAAAATAACAAAGCATTCACAATACTGTTATGTACTTTCAGATAGATACGGAATCGTCAGAAAAATTAATCGACCGTTTATAGGTTTTTTTCCGATAAACGTTACTTTAGCGGTGGAGTACAGAGCGAAAAGAATTCTTTTTATGGAACATTCAACATTTATGGCAATATTACGGAAACAACTAAAAAATTTTTTTACTATTTTTTTCATCATCGACTACACAAAGTCTTGTTCATCATCTACGGTAGGTACTAAATTTAAACTAACAAGTCCTCTTGCGTTTAGCTGTAAATCGCAAACATCACTTTCCTTTAGGAGATTAACGTTTATTTCATTTCAGACTAGTTAACCGCCCTCGCTTCGTTTCAAATAAACCACGCCTTTTGGTTAGAGATAGCACCTGCATTGTTTTAGGACTGGAATTTACTTGTTCTGTGAATTATTAGAAATATAGTAATGTATAACTTTTTTTATTTATGGATAGATTTAAATGAAACGAAATTTAAATATTAAGTGACGGTTACTACAATATATTAGTAAAAACCAGAACGAAATCGGTTGAGCCGTTCATAAGATTAGCGTGCACACACGCACAGACAAACAGACAAATTCTAACAATAATTGTTTTGTGTTCTGTTGCATTAATAAAGGCCTTCGTGATAATTTTTTCTTATACCTATCCTTCATGTACAGAAAGCGATCAGTTAAAATTTTATTACATGACTAAACATGTCATTTCGTTGTGAAAAATACTTCATTTGAAAACATGACCAATTGATAGAAAATTTGATAATAACACGTCGTACCAAGTATTACAAATTTAAACATTTAATGAAATGAAAACGGTATTAATTATGTCAATGGAATCACTATTTTCATCTCTACCGTTTTAACTTAATCCATGTCAATATTACAATATTACACGAATATAATATCTTGACACTACTTTATTATTTCACAACATTATCCAATGATACCACGTCTCTTCTTTTCGCTGTGTCCTCTACCCAGTCTGGAAGAGATCGCTGTTTAGCGATAAGACCGCTTATTGTATTTTCACATTATGAGCAGACTTTTTTATTAATTTCTTATCATTGTTATGGTGCATAATAAAGAGTATTTTATTAGGATCAAAAAAAAAGAGTAGATTCTCTATGTAAATTTTCACATTCATATACGGCTTAGATTACGAGTGACATCTATGTTTTAACCATCGTTTTAGACTTTATCTTACAGTTAAATGAATTGAACACAAATTTAATCCAAAATATACATGGTTAAAAGTATTTAAGAGTACTTGGTACACATAAGTAATAAGACGTCTTCAAGTACTAAAATGGATACATTGACTTTAATATTATGTAAACGTTCACATATTCTGTAATAATAATAAAAACATTGAGTTATATACACAAGTAAACGGAATCGTTTTAGTGTGAAAAGAAGTTTACGAATTTGTTTGAAGTTTTTGTAATAAAAGCTTTTTTATTTTTAACATGTATTTTTCAGTGCTTGTTAATAAGCAGGTAATATAAATTGTTTAAGTTTAAATTTACAATCCCGTCGAACTGAGGAAGACCTAAAGCGTAGAATCGGCGGAGAATTCGATGTCATTAAAAACTCGTAGCCCAACTTCCTGCGTCTTACTTTAACTTTAACTTTCGGGAACACTTGGAGGATTTAGAGGGTATATATTAAACCAGTCCATACAAACAATATATTGAACTGGAACGTCGTTAAATACCCTGGAACTACTTAAAGACTAATAATATTGGGACTGATAATAATACTGCGCATACTTAGTGGTAAGGTTTTTCAAACAAATGACTTGCTATCATCACTCTTCTTCTGAAATCGATAGTGAATTATTTTATTGTATTTTAGTTTTAACATCGTACTATAATGAAATAATTAACTATACAACATACTATTATGATATAATTAACGGTACAAATTTACATAAGCTGCAATGACAAATTTCCACCTGTCCTGTCACAAAGTAACTAACTGTCCTCCTTCGCCACTGCCCTTAACGGCGTGTGTGGAGGGGAATTCGGACCTCAAGGGTCATCCTGTTTATCTGTCATAAACTCCGTAGAACGAGAATCTCTCGGCGGAGGAGGCGGGTAACCCGATGTTTAGCGAGAAAAATTCTCTCGTTGGACGGCTATCAACTCAAAAATTAAACCATTTACCTTTTTTTGTCTCTTAGCGTTCTCCCTTAAGATTTGTTGATCTTATAAAAGTCATTACAATCAAGCGCGTCTCATTGGCGGTGCGAGATACCGCTTTCTTTCGGATAGGCACTCAAAATTTAAATTAAATTAATTTTTGATTTATTCATTATTTACGTCCCGGCAATTCTTGAATATTTGATTCCACAAAGACGTAACAAGATTGGTCAAACCGTAATCACATATTATACACACAGGCGTCCTTTAAGGAATTGTATTAAACCTTGGCTTCGTAATAAAGGGTATATAAATAAAAAAAAAATAACGTTAACGGAAAGTCAATTGGGATTTTCTTTTTCAGCCGAAAACAATTTGGGTGTTTCACTTTCCGAGTCAATTCCCGGAGATCAGCACTGAAGCTTTTACGAAAAATCCTGTAAGTAATACAGGAATTTGGTCCAATTTAATTTAAAGATTTAAGTTAATTCTCTTATTATTGAGAATATTTAATGTTTTATTTAATATTTAGAATATACATTCTAAATTAATAAATATTTTGGGGTATACATTAAAAAAATATTCACTGATCATCAATCCAAAGAATAGATAAATTGACAAAAAATATAAATCGATAAGTGAATCGATTATTATTAATTGAACATTTATTTATTTTGTGCTTTATGACATTTTGTTTAAAAGTTGGTTTTTGTGCTAAAACTAAACGACGTGATAAAAATATACAAATGTCATCATCCACGCGATGTCATCACTGACGCATTGTCATCACTGGCGCGTTGTCATTACTCACGCGTTGTCATCGCCAAAACGAAAACAGTGAACCCGTATTTTAACTAAGCATCAAAAAACCGCAAACGAAACAATTATAATCATTACACGACTTATTTAAGAAGTAGTTGGCTAACCAGGCATGTAATAAATCTTATCACCGTGCACGAGTACGTCCCGGATTTAGCTGCGTGGCACAGAGCCTAGCAAACTTATTTTGAAGAGAACTGACGCCGTTACCTTACCCTTTGATTACCTTTATCAGCCAACAGAGAACAACACTTGGCTGAGACTCAAAGATGGCGGAATAAAGGACCTTCGTCCAGTACAATGTAATACAAATTTTATCATCAACTGCAAAATATCGTTACTTCCTCGTTTTGTAATTCTCATAATCCTCAATTCGGAAGCAAATGTTAATTTAATAAAAAAAAAAAAAAATGTTTACATTGCGATTTTAATTGTATTTTACGAGATTAACTGTAGTTATTATTGTTTCAAAGTATTCAATTGAAAAGTTAATTAATATTAAATTGGTTTTTAGGGGATTATTTTATATGAAGTAGGATTTGTTGTCGCTTCATTTAATAATATGACATTAAACTTCCATTTTAATTTCTCGGCAAGTTAAGTAAAAATATTTTAATTAGATACACCTTTTCCGGCAAGGTGAATGACACAATGAATTTCTTCCTACTTTCCGGCACTAGTACTTCCCAATAATATAATCGATGGTTTGCTTCTACTAATAAATTTAAATACTTCATTTAAAAGTAAATTTTCGGTGTTGTAAATCAATTTGTTATATTTATATTATATTATAGTACTTTTTATTCAAACGCAAAACATATTTAAGTTACAAAATATTGATTTGTTACCTAGGAGAAGGTGTTGTGGATATACTTGTGGATATACGTGTGAAGAGAGATTAAGATCTGAATAGTAGCAGTATGTTAAGAGACTACGCGATTCGACTAGGTCTACGATCGATCTATCTCGACGAACGTTGACAAATTGCGCGGACATATACGCAAATTGTAATAGCACTGTTAACAACATTGGTTCATGTCGGTATGGTGCGGAGACGAAACCAATGTATAAACCGGAATCCAGATACTTTAATGATTATCTTACAAAGGAAACCAAGTATATTTGAGATTTCTTCAAAAAGACTGCGGCTTAAGAATGGTTTCAGATACTACTGGATTGTCCATTGAACTTAAAAATTATAATGTCCTTGCGCCATTTTCATATGGATACCATATTAAATAACAGTTCTGTATGAAGTCAAGAATGAATTCGTATCAAACGAATGAATAATGAATATAATTAAATTTTTAAAATTTTCATTGATACTTAAGATAATGTTTATTAGATTAGTAAATTTGGTCTTAAATAACGCTAAATTGAAACATAGGGGAGAGTGGTATAAACGCGGACACTGGGTAAGTACGAACATCAGTTTCTAACCGCCTAGCCCCAGCTCCTCACCCCGCACACATTCTTATTAGATCGTGTCAACCATCTTTAGTGTGCAAATAGTCATAGAGTAACTTATATATAGGTTATAAATAGTTGTCAAGACGGTAAGCCGTGCACCCTTACGAAGATAAGTTAATTTAATTATTATGTAGTAGTTTCTTATTATTTTTGAAAAACTTTGGTTATGTATTTCCTTAATAATTTAAACATTGTTTAAAATCTTACTTAGCTTACAAATGATTAAGGTAAACGAAGTTTCAATAGTGAAATTAAAGAACAATTTTGTTTAATATAAGCGAACATTTTGATTTTCTAAATTGTATTGGTATGATTGGGTTAATTGCGGACATTCGTTGTGGAGTAATCACGAACGTCCCTATTTCGCATATTTCCATAAATATGAATGTAATTGGACTTAATTATGTTGCAGATGCCTCTAATTTATAATAGAAACACCAAGAACCACTGCATACATTTCACCGCATGCAACCGCTAGATTTGACTTTTCATGGCCCTTGAAAACTGCTTATAACAAAGAATTTGAAGCATATAATTATGGTCAACCAACTTGGAGCCAAAATTACAATGTTCGATGTCGTCGAACAAAAATTTAAGGACACGTTTGAAAGTTTTACAAAGACCTGAATACAAAATGTACGAGCACATCAAATATTAATTGTTCCCAAATAGACCACGAACTTAGAACGAACAGAGATGTTGTAGATCTGTCTGATATAGCGGATCCAGTGGACGCCATTGTAACTAGGGACAACACTAAAGGCCAAAAAATTTGAATGAAACTGTTGGTGATACAAGCTATTATGATTTTTTTTACTTTAAATTTAGCGCCTTCATTAGTACCATTAAGAGAAATTGTAAACATTCCCATTTTGTAGTTTCCAAAAAAAGTTAGCCGAAACCTGAAAAAAAACATTATATTATTTTGACTAGAACTCCTGAAAAAAATTTTAGAGGACAAAGAGAAAAAGAAACAAGATAAAAAAAAAAACTGAAATTAAAGGTGTAAAAATAGATATTAAGAAGAAAAAGACATAGCTGTAAGAAAAATAAGAGTGAAAATCTCCAAAGTGTGAAAAATCTTGGACATTTTGAAAATGATGACGCAGAAGGAGTTTACTTTTGTATTTTTTGCAATTAAAAGTACGTAGCACCACTGACAGAAGGCTGGATACAATATCTCATCTGCCAAAAATGGATACATAGAGATGTAAAAGTGGTACTTCATTAAAGGGATACATTTATGATTTATGTAATGATAAGTAGGTGCTCGCAATTACCCTAATTGACGATCGTATTTACCCTAAACGTACTGGGTAAATACGGACAGAAAGAGTTCTTTTTTTAAATTAATACTTGTATTAAAAAGTATTAATTTAAAAAAAGATGTTAACTGAAAATTTGTTACCTTACTTTTGTAGAGTAAGAACCAAAGTTTAATAATAAATAAAAGAAAACTGATTAGTATTAATATACTGGCTTTTATTGGAGGTTTCCTTTGGGTGTCCGCAATATTCCCACTCTCCCCAACTGATTTAAATTCACGTTTTTGTTGGCAGCCGTATTTCTATTAAGAATTCAGATAGTGATCGAGAAAGCCATTACCACAACCTTTAGAATACCGATTTTTTCGTCTTTATCGTGATTATATACAATCTTTTTGTCGTTCTCGACTCATAAATCTATACGTGTCGTAATTTTATATTTCATAATCTTGATAAAATAACTGAAATCCAGCCATCCTTGGGTGGAGATTAACTAGAACTAGAAGGATTATCTTCTCAAGGAAACGAATAAAAATTCTGAATAGAATCAGAAGCATCGGTGTGTATATAATTTTCATTCAATTTATCAAATTAAATATATCTGTGTGTAATTTCCCTAGTTGGTTAGATATTAATCACAGCTTTTTGCACATTAAAATGTAGACGTTAAGGTTGCCACAACTAAAATTGTATAAGATTTAAAATTTTAACGAGGTATTCGATTGTACAGTTTATTAGTGCGAGCTTTGGTTGCCTTAAAAAGTTTGAGTATTTAGCCATTAAAATGAATCAGCATATATCTATACTAATATAAAGAGAGAGTGCGAATTCTGTGGGTTTGTGTGTATGTTTTTATTTTTAATATCAATAGAAGAAAAAGGAGCAGACGAGCCATCTGACGGTAAGTGGTCACCGTCGCCTGTGGATAAGAGTAAGACTAAAGGTATATGTGTAAAGTTATACCTACTCGGAATCGCAACACCTATCAGAAAAAATCTTTTACTATCTTAAAGACATTATGCCGGATGGATGTAGCCTATATAATATTTGTTAAATCTGAACGACGTCGGGGCGGGCCGCTAGTTTGTATTAGGGATGTCACGGGCATGAAATATCGGATCTGGATATGGATACGGACATATGAATAATGTTTTACCGGTTTAGATTACGGTTACGGATATGAAATTATTTCGGATAATTTCGGTCAAGGATATTACATGATTTACGACTGGGAAAAATATATAATGAATTTCGAGGGTTTGACTTTAGTTCTGGGTATTATATGGTATTATAATCACAGAAAAAAGACTAATCTTTCATATTAAATAATAAAAACTGTTTGAAGATTGAACGACGTGGCTAGTATACGGATGTTGTGGGGCTCCGTAACCGTAACCGAAACTATCGGATAAACGACATAAAAATATATCCGAAGCCGTAATCGAATCCTATAAAAAAGTTTAGAATAATTTGGAACAGAGGCATTCTAAATGAAACATGTTACGACAGGTTTTCGTTGTCTGAACCTTAAGAGTCATTAGGCAGTTTTTATTATTTAATTTTTATGGTTTTTTCCATCATTAATATACAAAATAATACCTAGATAGAAAGTCAAAATTTTCCTTGTAAATACAAATCATTTAATATCCGTAACCGAAATTATCCGAAACAATCGGATAATCCGAAATAATTTCATATCCATAACCGTAACCGAAACCGGTAAAATATTATTCATATATCCGTATCCATATCCAGATCAAAATTTCATATCCATAACATCCCTAGTTAATACTACTATACACTGAGCTGTAAATGACAATAAAACTAAATCACCACCTATATTTGTTTATCTCTGCGATTATTTTCGGTAAGATATAACATTATATTTAAAATTACTAGAAAAATTTGGCGAGCCTAAATAACCATAATAAGGTTAATGCTGATAATACATGCTGATTTTTACTTTACAGAAACGACGGGCTAAATCAAAGTCAAATTGCAGCTCAAAATGTCTGTCAGGTAATAGGTATACTCCAGTTTTGTGTATCGGAAATACTAATCAATCCAAGTTCGAGGCTACGATATCAACAGATACCTACTCGCGCATCGGTTTAACAACTCATCGGTTCAATTAATTGAACCTCATGAAATTCTGCCTAAAACGCTTACGTGCATGGCTGGGATGAATCACGTATTATATTGCGTAACTTTTTAGTCATTTTTAATCGATCAACGCCGTTGGACTTAAAACGCTTTCTAATTATTATACTTTTTAATTTAGGTAAATCCCTTTTCGACCAAAAATCACTGATTTGTAAACTAAAAATTTTAAGCATAATTTTCTTATTACAGCCAACAAGGATTGGGAGTACTCAAGTAAGTGAAAACATCTTTTAAAATTTAGATTGAATGTACTAATCTATGTTGTACCAAATTTAATTATAAAATAAAATAACGATCGTGAAAACTCGTCGCCCCAAAGACTTAATGTCGTAATGAATACAAATTTAAGTGAACAGTAAACAGTTCGTATATAATTTATATAAATATTTATAAAGACAATTTTCAATCTCATTAAAGCGAGTAAAATCCATGGAATTTGTTTACATGTAGGATCGTGCTGTTTGATTATTAAATAATTACTTTCATTGCCTTTCCACGTAGTCTTATTCAGATATGTAGCTCTACTGAAAACATTGAAACGCTGGCACGTATTATAATTAAATATACATACGACTTAAATCTGTTCTATCTGTATATGTTCAGGCTCGGCCTGAACTCTGGCTGTTTGGGACTGTAAGCATTTCAAAACAGGCCAACTGCGGGCGACAATGTAGCGGAAACACGTAAAAACATTACGCACTTGAATGAAGTAAACAGCCCTAACATCATGCACGAATATCACAGGGATTAAACTGCGTGGTACAGAGCCATCGACCTCCAACAGTAGTGAATGTCCTCGTTTGTCATAATGTTGTTCAGTAGGATACAGCACAAGCAGGAGATGATGGAGTGCCTTACACCCAAAACAGTAATTGTAAAATATTTTTTTATGATAATAGCCGACAAACAAGCAGACGAGTCACCTAATGATAAGTGGTCACCGTCGCCCATGAACATCAGCAACACCAAAGGTATCACTGATGCGTTGTCGGCCAGGAAATGAGAAGAAGCTAAGAAAGAAATTACTGGCTATCAGGCACTCAGGCAGAACACGACGAGTCGTTTGGCGGCTGACTCAAGCAGGAAGGTGATAGCTAGCCAGGCAGGCTTCACAGGAAGACAATAATAGCAATATTTTATTTTATTTTATTTATTTATAACATTACACCAACAACACTTAATAATAATACTGATAATATAATCCTTATGCGAAGCCTTACCGCCCAGCAGGCTGGCTTCTGTCGCGTTTTACCTCACCCTCTTCTGCTAGCATAGGATTCTAGACCTCTTCTATACGACCACAAATATACATACAAGTTAATAAGTAAAGTTAATATGCATTTTTGTTGACTTAATATATTGTATATTTTTTGTTATTGTAGTAAGCTAATAGATTAGTAGGATCTCCAAAATCCAGCTTAAAATAAAATGATAGAATAAAATAAAATTCATAAAACGCCTAATAAAATGAGTAAGCAACCATTTAGAAAGAATTAGTTTCCTGCGTTTTTCAACATAAAAATATACTCGGATATGTGCTATTAGGAAATTTGAGGACTAATTTTCTGGAGCAAAGCAAGAAGGAGTTATAAATTAAAACGCACACTACAACATTCAAAATACCGGCACTACCAAAGCCAAATCGGCTATATCCAATTCGTTCACATATACTGAACGACTTATCCAACAATCTCGATAGAAACTTTGATACCTTTATAATTCCTAGAGGCGGTATTATTTAACAGTGTCATAAACACAACAGCCGGCCCTTTTCACGTCACATTTCACGACACCAGCGCTCGAAGTTATTAGTTTCACTTGGCGCAATGTTAACGCCCAGAAAAATGTGTGGGCGTTAAACTCTCTTAATCATCGTAAAATTCCCTGCATGTTGACATATTACTTTTTGTCTATGCCCTAAGGCGAAACCCTTTTCGTTCTAGATTTTCTCATCGTTTTTCTTTACTCAAAATTTTCATTATTGTCATGTTAGACTTTTGTTATTTGCATTGATCCGAAATATTGGACACTGTTAGCTCTAATTTATTAGGGTACTGTAAATGCTATTGTTGTGATACCCAATGAAGATTAACTAGTCCGTCTGTCACATTCGGTTTTCTCCGCATCTTCTAGAGTCTAGATAATTGTATTGAAATAAAAGGTATAGGTATAGGTATAGCCCAGTTGGTAGTGAACCTGCCTGCCGAGCGAGGGGTCCCGGGTTGGATTCCCGGCCGGGGCAGACATTTATGTGACAGATAAATATTTGTTCTCGGGTCATGGGTGTTTGTGATGTCATATATGTGTATGTCCACGCCACCCGCGACACAGGGATTCCTAATGCGGGGGTGTGAGTGTTTAAAAAAAAAAGACATCCTACATACTAATCCACATTGTAAAGAAATGTTTCATAAGTCATTAAGCTTAATTATCATGTGCAGCAGCTTAGCTTCAGAGTTTAAAATTGTAAAGCAAAAATAAGATGTAAATAAATAATCAACATTACCGGAAACATTCACATTTTGAACAATTTAAAAAACCAGCGAGAGCGGCAAGTAACACAGCTAATAAATATAAATAGCTAAGACAATTCCAAATTCCGAACTTTTACACTTAAGTCACGCTAATGTTTTGTTTCTTGTCACTCAAGTCACTTGAACCTGAAATTATAATGTTTATATAAAATCAATATAAATAAAACTATATTTGCAGATGAGTGATTTTTTACTTAAATAAATGTTTTATTTGTTTTTTTAAATAGATTTTTAGTTCCTAAAATTACGATTTTTTTTACTTATTTTGTTTAGTCGTGCGACTATATTACTATACTGACATGCAAAAAAGGTTGTAACAAAATTACGAGTGAGAAATACGAGTATGTGGGACATTCACGGGTGCCAATAAAACCGAGGTGTACGAGTAAGCTCGTCTTAGGAAAAAATTGTTTGTAAACATTTTTGACAGTTAAATTCTCAACGAACTCCGTATGATATGCTGTTAACTTTTTCAATTTATACGTGTATTGAGCAAAGGTAACAAAAGTTAACGTTTGATGAGTTTAAGACTCTTTGATATTGTGATACACATAATATAGATAGTCAATTACAGATAAAATGCTTAAGTGTAAGTGAGCGAGTGTTATTGTTCGAGATAGTAATTAGTTATTCAGTTCGTTTTGAACGCAGCTATTTGTCACTGCTGTAAATTTGTTACCTAGTTATTTCGGAATGTAAGGGGCTCTGCCTCTTATTAAGTTAAGCCAATTCTCCTGCTCATGTAACTTCCTGCTAGATATCGGTCATGATACTTCCTGTTAGAGATCGCTGAGCTATGTTGCCCTCAATTTAACCGAAACTATATTCGACCGCGATGGTAAGGATCTTTACCTTCCTTGCTAGGCAAGCTTCGTCTCATACCATCATTGTTTGATTTTTAACCGTAAAATGTTTTAGCGAGTTACGGTTTTAATACCGTAGAGACAGCAATAAGCAGGTTCGTTTTCCTTCTTGCTCACTGGCAAAGCATGAGTGACGCCTATGATGTCATGAATGTCTGACATACAAAACTATTTTATGATTTTATTTCCCAAGGTCAAAACAATTGGTCCGCAATATATCCCGGATGTGGTGGTCGATCACAGTCGCCAATCGACTTGCCCACACAAGGCCTCATTAAGGCCAGAGCTGGTCGTCAACTGGTGTTCAGCAACTATGACACTACGCCAGAGAGCATGCACTTGCTTGATGATGGAAGGAGATGTGAGTTGTCCTTACGTGTATGAAGTTACAAATAAATACTCGACGAGGACGCTGCAGATCAAGTGATTGACTCATCCTACAGAACGAAGGGTTCTAGATTCGATTCTAGACCGGGTTTATCATGTTTTCTCGAAACTTAACATGTCTCAATTAGCCCACACTACAGAGAATAATGCGAGGAGAAAACTGTGTGTCTGGGAGCATTTGTATTCTAATATATCTTTTAAACATGCCAGATGATTTTTTAATATATTCTCTTTCTTTTTTTTTTGTTCTTTCTCTTTCTTCGCTTGATTTTTATGTAAAATTTTTTTAATCTCTATATTTTATATTTGCTTAAAAGTTTTTTGTTTACCCCCCACATAAATTTTCAAAATTAGAGTAATATTTGTTACTAGAATCATTTGTGATTATGTTTCCCAAACTTTTTATATATAATTTAATTTTCTATTCAGTATATTCGGATAAAAGTGGATTTAACAGACTTTAGACATAGACATAGAGAGATATGTTCCTTTGACAATGACGATCTGTTGACTCCGGTTCAACTTTTACATCGGAATAAAATAAAAAGAATTTTAATTTCCCTTTTCCGAAGTACTGTTTGACATTTTGTTAACTTCTATGAGACTATACTGTAGCGGCTCTTACGTCAATATCTATTAATTACAGCTATTCATTTAAATTCAGAGCACGTTTTTGTGTTTTTTAATCTTGTTAAATATTCCAGTTCTCTTTCACCATTTAGGTTTTAATGAAGTATAGCAAAATCATTCCTGTCTTTAAATCCGGTAATGAATCAGATAGTCACAATTACAGACCAGTTTCTTTTTTACCAGCATTTAAAAAGTTTCTATTTTACCACGTTTTTTAAAAAAAAATTACTAAATTGAAAGCTTGAACATTTCAACAGAAATGACTTACTTCACCGTGATCAATACGGCTTCATTAAAGCTCTCAATACAACTGATGTAGGTGCTAGGCTTCTTAAACACATATTTGAGGCCTGAGAGGTACGGAGATAGCACATAGAACGAAGTAACGAAGAATATACGAAGTATATGGAGTTTGCACAGCCAAATTTGCAGAAAATAAGAAAAAATCCATGGACTATGGAATAATCCACATTTTTTCGGTATCAACTTACAATAGTAATGGGGCACCCATATATCGGTTTTAGCAGGTAACGGACAGAATACGGAAGTAGATACAGCTGGACTTATTTTGCTTAATTCCATAGTCTTAAGTCTTGTGGTATCCTAATGTGGGGTTAATCAGCGGACATTGATTTAATATTTGTATTGCAAAAAAGAGCCATTACAGCTATGTAAAGATTAAAGTTACGTGAGTTTTTAAGAGAAAAATTTAAAGAAACAAATATACTCGCCGTAGCCAGTCAACAAATTTATATTAATTTAGTATTTATAAAAAAAAACAAGTACAAGTATAAAAGCTATACACACAACCGTGAAATAAGAAATACGCATATTTTTGTTCATACCGCCTTCAAAATATTCAGCGTTTTTTATGAGGCTTGAAGTTCGTTTTTACTATAAGGTTCCAAAGTGGATACGTGAGTTACCTATTGGAACTTTTAACCGAAGCGTTAAAGAACTACTTATAGGTAAGGGATATTATGATACATGAATATATGAATGATAAGGATATCTGGAAATAGTAGTGTGGAAACCGGTTCCGCCCACATTTAAATTTACTTTTTATTATTAATTATGTATCATGTGTTGTTTTAAAATGATGTGCTGTTAGTTTCTTTCGCCGTTTTTTCTCCTCAATATTAAAGCACCTTTTAGAAACGGTAATAGAAGCAAAAGGTGACAAGCATAAGTGTATTTACAGAATACCTTAATTAATAATTAAATGATTTTGATTTGATTTGATTAAATCCAATTACCATTACCAATTAACCTGCTTAGGGCCGGTTAAAAAGATTTTAATTAGACAATATTTTTGTGCAACAGTAGCCTTTCAAAGGTCGGCGACTTGATTATGCAGTTAAACACAATTAATGCAAAAATTAGCTTGAGCTTAGCTTCCGTTAGGGATATCAAAAAAAGGAACGAAATACTCTATGACTTGAATAAAATACTATATTTATCGTACCACGTTGATTATAGCAAGCGCACAGCTCGACGGATCTTCGCATGCGAAACGAACCTGTCGCCAAGGATAAGAGACACGGAAGTGCTGCACCTCATCTTAATCTGCTGACTTGTAATACCATGCTCTCCGCATACTACAAGTCGTAATCGTCAGGGCTATATGACAAAACGGATTTCACTAAACAGTGATCAGAGGCGTCCAGTGAGAAGGGAACCTGAACATCGTACCTGTCCGGACCTGTTGTCAGGAGAAGATCAAGGCAACTAGTTATGTAATTATCTACATCAGTCCCCTATATACGCTATATACCCTAGTCACTCGCTTTACCAACTGAGAGATTCCCGCGTAGTCAGTCTTCTATCGGAGCAGCCAATTTTGATGATCGATAGTAAAGTCTGCCAGAAAAATTAGCTGCACAGTGGGGTGTCGATGCAGAACCTCTTCACCAGCAGCTACACTAAAATGTTTAAACAGGTAAGTTGTCTGACTGAAGATCGGTTCCCGGGTTGAACAAAAACCAAACGCTGGAAAAAATGGGATCTTCAAGATGATGGAGACTGTGGCAGCAGATATCATGTGGGGCGTATACACAGACACCAGCACAAGTGAAGGGAAGTGCAGCTGCTGTGAATGTGTTTTCTTTTTATTGTTGCCTTTCATGTTCTTGGTTTTTAGATTTTTTGAATAAACCGGGAGATGACAGCTGATGGGGACATTAATTTAGCGGGCATGAGTACAGCATATATAATTCAAGTATTCTACGGATGTAAACGGGTACATCGCTGAAAAATCTCAGAGAAGAAATTTTACAGCTCGACAAAACGTTGAGTTACGCTAATTGTTAAAATAAAACGAGGATTTGTAGTATCTCATTTATAGTTTGAAGTAAGAAAAAAATATAATTTACTTTTTCAAAGACTGTTTATAGTGGTTATGAGCTCCAGCTTTGCAGTTGAAATTAGTTCTACTAATGATAGGAAATATAATTGTAATTAATATGTTAATCTTTTAATGATATGAAGAGAAATTTCTTTCACTCTTTCTTGTGCTTCTTGCAAATCACCTATAGTAGACAAAAATGTAGTTGGAAGTATAATAATTCTACAAAGGGGCCAAGATATTTTAGGTCATGGAAGGAGAAGAGCCGATTAGAGGAAAACCTCGCCGCCTAAGGATTGAATAGAACTCCTTAACAAAGATTAATTAAGGGACATATGGTAGGAAAGTTTCACTAAAAAAACTTATAAAACCAATATCATTAAATATAGAAGAGCCTGACATCGAATTATTAAAACACACACACACTATATCAATACTATACATGTTACTAGGGCCTCAAGTTACAGGTTAACGTGTCATCGACATAACACCGCAGCGTTTCGTGATAGTTTTACAGAGCCACCAAATGCTGAAACAATCTGCCACCGCCAATTCGAAACCTACAAACAATGAAAGTTTGATTTAAAGTCAGTTTCAAATAACATCTGTTAATTTTACGGAAATCACTGTAATATGTACAAATAAAATTTTGTTATGTTTTATCATGGACACAAGTTCTCTATCTCTCTTTCTCTCTCGCACACGCGCACACACAAACACACATTGACATACATATACTCACACTTAACATATGACACACATAAGTTGGTAATAATGTAACTCATTGTTTAGCTATGTTCGTCCGGTCACCTTACCGGAACAATACCAAATTTTTGGTCCACAGTCTATATACCTATTGGTAGAAGACAATTACAATCAAAATATAATTTTTTTTTAATATTCTTGTTATTCATCCAATTACTCTAAATAATGAAGTATTTAGGTTTTGCTTTTGTTAAACTACATTTTGTTTATTAATTTAGCACATATGTATATTAAATTGTAGTAAGCACTTATAAATTTATTGAACTTGTTCTGTCTTATTTGTAACTATCTCAAATAAAACATCTAGATAATGTATTTGCCAAAACAAATTGTATTAATATGACTGCTATAGCGAACTCTACTCTTACAGATCATTACTCTGTTATATTTTGCTTCAAGAATGACAATAAAATGCCTCGGTTCGGTGGGTTCATATATAAAGTTGGATATGACTACAGTAGAAGATGGTATTGCTAAATTAATTTTTTTTGCTGTGTACAATACGAATTATCCAAATAAGGCTGCAAATTTGCTTGTTTCCATTAATAAAAATTATCAAAAAGAAGACCAAAACTTACAAATTGCCTTGTAGAAAAAAAATTGTAAAACCCTTGATAACCACAGGCCTTTTGCATCGCAATAATTATCGAAATAAACTTCATACTGAAAGTAAAAAAAATCCAAATATTGATATATTACAAATTAGCTATAAAAGGTACACGAACTTCTGTAACCACTTATTGAGAGAATTGAAAACTAAATATGAAAAGGGAGAGATCCAAAAATCTAATAACGATACTAAAAGGTTATGAGAAGTAATAATAAATGTCACACATGCAAACAGAATTAATGACATTCCTGTAGAATTGCTATCAATACGCCAAACAGTTATAAATTCTGTAACTGGTGTCAATGACTTTTTTGTTAACATTAAGCGGAGACTGGCAGAGGATGCTCAAAAACGAAAGTCGTCAAATAATTATCAACTGAATGATTCTAAAAGCAATTGTTTTTTGGTGGTGAACTCTTTGGTTTTATTGAACACTGACAAAAATGAAGCGGAAAGTTCATTCTGTCATTGTGTAATGGCTGTACCAAGGGTTGGATATGATACTTACCAAGTTTTTAAAGAAGTTTAAAAATCTTAATTTGTGTTTTATTGTCATCTGGAATTTTTCCTAATATTTTTAATAAATCTATTGTTCATTCCATTTACAAGAGCGGTGATAGGTTGCATGTGGGCAACTATAGATCTATTACTAATCTCCCAGCATTATCGAAAATTTTGGAACCAAATATCTGGAACACAACAAACTAATCTCAAATAACCAGCTCGGTTTCAGAGCTGATAAGGCTACAGCAGATGCTGTGCAGAATTTAATTATTTATGTTGTCAAGGGTCTAGATACTAGATAAATAACTAATAATAGATAGAATAATATAATATAATAGATAGAATAATAAATATAATAATAGATAGATACTAGACTAATAATAGATAGAAGAATTACTAGCTATATTCCTAGATATTTCCAAAACCTATTCTTCTTCCTTCTACTATTTCGATACAGTCTATATTCCGATACTTTTATCTAAAACGGAAACATTAGGAATAAGAGGAAACCAATAAATTTTTTTGTAGATCATGTACAAGTTACATAAACAAAAGTTTGTTAATTTCATATACCAAAGCAAATAGAAGTTGAAACATAGGTGGAAAATCGACTCGCAACTACTTTGTAATTAATTCCAATTAACGGTCAAGCTTCACTTCAAAAGTTTGTTTAAATTCTCAGCTTTGAACTAGAGCCAAAGCATGTAGTTTAGAGCAGACGAATCGAACACCTAAAAGTTAAAATTCTGTAATTCGATATGACTATCTTATACACGAATTTTAGAACTTTGCTCCCAATCATTTATTGATAGAAGTTATTCGGCATTTCAGAAGGCAATAAGCAATGACCGTGGATAATTTGTGCATTAATTGTGTTTAATTACGAAATCGAATCGTCGACTTTTATTAGGCTACTGTTGCAAAAAAAAAATATTCTCTAATTAAAATCTTTTTAACATCATTTAATTATTAAGGTATTCTGTAAATACAATTATGTACGTCATTGTTTTGCTTCTGTTACTGTTTCGAAAAGTTGCTTTAACATTGAGAGGAAGAAACGGCGAAAGGAACTCCTCAGCACATCTTTATAAACAACACATGATTATTACAAAATAAGGTTAAAACTGCGCGGAACTGTTTCCGACACTATTGTTTCCAGGCGTTCTTGTCTTTAATGTATGCATTTATACTATAACATCCTTTACCTATAAGCTGTGCTTCTAATAGGTAACTCACGTATCAACTGTGGAACCTTATTGTAAAAACGAACTTCAAGCCTCATAACATAACACTGAACTTTTTGTAGGCGATATGAAGACCTAAATAAATTATGTTTATTTCTTGTTGAACGATTGTGTAACGATCACTTTTATGCTCTTACATTTTTTAATAATACTTTTTTTAATATTACTATAAATATATTGACTGGCTACGGTGAATACACTTATTTCTTTAAAATATTCCCTTAAAAACTCACGTGATTTTAATCTATGCATACCTCTGATTGCTCTTTTCTGTAATACGAATATTAAATCAATTTCCGCTGATTTACCCCACATTAGGATACCATATGACTATGATAATAGGAAAAATAAACAAGTCTGTCTCTATGTCCATAATTAATTTTATCTTTTGAATAGCGTAAACAGAACTACTAAGTTTACCTGCGAGAACCGATATAGGGGCGACCCACTGTAGCTTACTATCTACTAAGGTGACATCTAAAAATCATAATAACCTGATTTGCACCTGTTGAAAACTGAATGAGCCAATGTAATCTCATTGTTGTTTCAAAATATCTCCCCAATTTATCTGAAATAATAATTCGTCATAATCGTAGAATATTGACTAATATGCGTTTTGTGAAACTTTACACGGCAGTCATCTATACTAATAATAAAATTCTGACTGATCAATTTCTATACATGAACGATATACAAGAAAAAATATTGTTAGGGGCCCTTATTAACGCGACAGAACCAAAAAACAATAGTTATTAGAAATTTTGTCTGTTTGTCTGTGCGTTTGTTTCCACTAATCTTAGAAACGGCTTAACCGATTTTGTTCTGGTTTTCACTAATGTATTGGTGTAAGCATCACTTAAAACTTAAAGATTGTTTCGTTGCAATCCGTCCATTAATAAAAAAATTATGAATTAATATATGTATTTCTAATTCACAGAACGACAAAAACCCAGAAAAATGCAGATGCTAGCTTTAAACGTAAGGTAGTTTTCCGAAGCGAAGCGAGGGCATTAGCTACTTTTAAATAATTTCTATAGTTTTTCTGACATAATTTTTTTATTACAAAACCTGTAATATTGAAAATTTATTAACATCTATTAGAATGGGTTTGTATTAAGATCGAATGAAAATAATAATTACATTTAGTTGGTTATCAAGAAAAATCACATGTTTCGTTTTTCTATGGATTCAATGTATTATTCGACGTTCTTCTTCGGAAAATTACTTTAATAAAATGTCAGATGTTACTTAACGACCATGTTCTTATGAACTTACGAAATGACATGACTTACGAAGAAAATGTTGACGGATGTTTTATGTGGTACATATTGTTGTACATAAAAATTTGTCTTATTTCTATTTAATTTTTGTTAATTTCATTAGTTATTAGATACAAAACAAAAATGAACTATTTTTATAGGTAATAATCAACAATATTTTGTATTATAAAGTCTGAAGAAGAATAAAAGTTGAGACATTGAAACTCAACTTTCGGCACTTTACTCAGTTAAGGTACATTTTTGGTATGAATACAATTACTATAATAGCTCTAAGTAGATTCCTAATAATATACATTTAAATCAACATAAGTAGTTCTTAGAAATAAAAAGTTATCACAATCAACAGACTTCAATATTAGTATAGATATAATTAAAAAATAGAAATTGAAAACATTGCCATAAGCACACCTATTTCAAGAAATATTCAGTTAATCGCATTCAAATATTACGCCCACGAATTAAACGTTTGAAAAAGTCGTAGTATATGTTAGATGCATAGCAAATCTTTATAAGATAGTTGTATTTATCATTACTGCTTGGAATTGAGTCAATATAAACTTTGCATAAGGTTGCGGTATTATAATTTCTAGTTTCCTTTCGAAGGATAAGTGTCATGTAATCATCACGTACGACATACTTACAACGAACTTTACTACTCTGAATTTCTGCGATACAAACTTCTTTAATGTCTATACATATAACTGTTTTATTATCTGTATTATTAACGCAGTTCTTATTTTTTAATTGATCGTTAAAATCAAAAATCAGAGTCTGATGAATAACATCATAAGAATCACCTGTGACTATAGCCCACCGTACAAATAATTTCCATTTTTCAGGAATATAAATTATTTTATGTTAAGCGGGCCTTTCAATCACAGTGTGGACAGAATTTTCGTTTCTCCCCTTTCTCTTTTCCCCTAAAGTCTTTTGTTATCAAAATGATTCCGTTGTAATCCAACTTTCACAACTCGAATAGCTGTTTAAAGCATCGTTTTACAAACGTCTATTTTTAAGGAGTCCTTTGGCAAAATATACTTGTATGTAAATTGCTTAAATCTCTTTGAAGAGCCCTATTCTTTTATAGTTTTGTACTATAGGTCGCAACATGAAGGCATCGATTTTCTCGTTTACCTAATTTCCAAAACTTGTCAAAGGCATTGGTTCTTTCCTCGTGAGTCAACTTAGTGTCACATTTATACGTACAAGTGCAAGTTTTGCTGGAACTGTCTTTTCCAATTTCAATAAGTAATTGCGGAAACTTAATTTAATGGTAGGAGCTGGAGAGGACTGGCGTAAAGATGTAACTGTATTGACGGTGGGTAGTCGCTATAAGCGCCATAATCGTGAGTAGGACAAAATATATCATTAGAAATTATATGGATTTACTCTGGTGGATGCATGTAGTTGTCAACATACTGGGTATCTGTTGAGGGAAAGGAGATAAATCTAAGATCAATATAGAGGTATCTAACGGGGTTGAGGTCGAGCTAACATTTTAAAAGGATTCAATATATCGGGAGTAAATATGAGGATACACTCAAATTCACGGGCATAAAGTAAACATCCCTAAGACCACCAGGTAAGTTGGGATCATGTTTTCATTATTTGTTGATTTTACGGTTTTATTTGTTCCATGTCTATGATCTAAAAGGACGTCCATACAACTTTCATGCATTTTTTCAAGTATATTGCTTGAAGGTAATAGTAAGAGGCATTCTGAAAATAAATATGTTAATATACTTTACATTGAAATGCTCTCAATTCTAAATATTTTTTTGTTTGAGATTATAAAGATAACTAACACCTGACACTAAGAATACATACCGTGTGTGTAAAAGTTAATTGTCATTCAGTATTTAAAGTAGCAAATTACTAGTTTTCTTTTACAAAAATAAATCAGTATTATTATCAAATTCATGCTGTCTATTTTTTTTTTATAAAATTAACAAAAATATTTTTTTAAGTATAAACACGTAAGTAGATTTTGAGTCCCACAAGAAAAGACAGTACAAAAGAGTGATCGAAAAATATCATCGGTTGTAATCACAGTATCATCTCCGTAGAAAAAAGTTGTATAGTAACGTACACCTTTTAATATTAAAATCAGTTTAAATGTAGGATATAAATCCAACAACATTATATACTGTCAGTAAGCAAATATTTTTTATTATGGAAAATAAATATAAAATAGATGGATAAAATTCCGTAGAAATATGATGGTTAATCGCAACCGTCGTTTTAACTATCTCCCTTACGAGCTGTTTCATAATGAAATGAGTAAAAAAATATTTCAAACAACATTCCTTATAGGAGACATGGAGCCCATGGTATACAGACCTTATTGTTGGCTTCAATAACTTGATTAAAACACATTATTTGTTCAATTTTATTTCTTTTAAACACCTCTTCCATTAGTTTTAACTTAAATTTAGACCTTCTAGATTTCATTTTGGTACGCTCTTTGACATTATATATTATTCAATAAATTAGGCGCTAAATTCATAAATTTTATTAAACATAATTAAACACGATAAAAGCAGCAATCGTGTGCAACATATGGTCAAGTTCAACGAATAGTGGCGACTCAGCGGATTCGTCGAGACCGGGAGAGGGTGGCCAGGAAAACTATACATAGTACTTAGACGTATACGTAGAACCGACATTTTCTTATGATTGTTTGTCGTAACCGTAAATATTCCAAATCTATATTAAAAATCAATTTTTTTTAACATAGTAACAAAGTTTTATTAATGTACTATCCAAATATTGCGAAAAGTGATTTTCGTATTTTTTTCCAAACCGACATTTTTCGATTATGACGAATTGTTTTCTTTTTGGAGTTATCTAATCGTCGTCGTTGAGTCGCCTAATGAAAAAGTATTTAAGATAATAGGAACATAAAGGGAACAATGCGAACAAAATTTGTTGTCCAATACTTGGCCACGCGGGAGTTAGATTATTTTTCTTGTGTCACACGCCAAACGCTTTACTTCAAGTCGTGACCATAATTGTGACGAAAATATACCGAATTTGAAATATTCCTTGTTTTGTTATAATGCAAATTCTGGGCTGAATTTATTTTTGTATATTTCATTATTATCCCATTTTTATGTTAGTAATTACGTTAGATGCGACACTGCCGCAAGAGCAGACTGATTTTATATGCCCTATAGTGGTATAGGTACTAGATAAGAAACCTTGTAATTGATAAACTAGAGATTACCAAACTTATCTGTGAGTGTTGATAAACAATTATTATCTGTAGACAATTATAACATTTTGATAGCAATGACGAAGTTCGAAAACATTAAAATGGACGGGCATATAATGAAGCAATGAGCCCGATTACTTACTTGTATCAGCCATAATAGAAATAATATGTCTAGACACCAACTCTTGATCGAACAGATACGGCATAAGTATTAATCCAACTGAATGTCAGGCTATCATTAATCGGTAGTTCCCAGCAACTAGCGATATTCTATTTGGTTTTAATTTCACCTGTCATGCTGGACAATACCACAATTTCATTTTCTTCTACGGTCCAAAATCTCGGTAGGTATCCATCTGCATTCAGTCCTTAGCTGGACAGTGCAAGTTAACGCAATCAATAGATCAGTCTTTGCGGTGTTACGCTCCCTTAATAGACTCAGGAACTCCTCATCTATTTA
This sequence comes from Megathymus violae, assembly GCA_003671415.1. Lineage (NCBI taxonomy): Eukaryota > Metazoa > Arthropoda > Insecta > Lepidoptera > Hesperiidae > Megathymus > Megathymus violae. Next base: position 6,307,261 of record PDGT01000007.1, read on the forward strand.
CACCAAAAAGCATCGTATACCGACCTTCCTATAATTGATTAGGCTAATGTGTGTTACTCAAACATGATTGAGGATTTTCTCAATAGCTAGACCGTCTCGTTAATTACTGTAAATGATTAATTTTGTCTTCGCAAATTCGATCCCATTTTGTATAACCGTCGCCAACTTAAATGGCTTTCGATTGTTGAGCGTAGCCAGCTTTACCTACTCAACACTCTATTAAATCCATTCTTTAAAAATTACCTACAACATAAATTTACCTTAGTGATAGCCATGATACGCAGCTTCGTTCTGCCAATCCTATTATTATGGCTTTTTTAATTCATCATTATGGTTTTATGTAACAATCTTTCATGTTGCAATAAATTCAACATTGTGATGCTGAAATAAAACTCGTGCCATAAATATTCCTTTACGAAGTAAATCTTTGTTCACCTTTTGAGTACGCTGTCCCTCATCATCATCCTCCTGCCCTTATCCTAACTTTATTTGTGGTCGGCGCAGCATGTATTTTTCTTCCATACTTCTCTATCAGCCGTCATGAGTACGTTCATGAGTACATTCCATGAGTACATTCCGTGTGGTCCCGGATTAAGAATGTGACCTCCCCGCTCTATCCCATGGGTGTCGTAAGAGGCGACTAAAGGGAACTAGCCTAGTGGATGCATTACAGAAAAAAATGTTACAGCACCCGCATCACTACACGGACCTACTTCAACACACATGACCTCATCGTCAATTTTACATAGAATGAAGAAGCTGGAGCTGCAGGCAGCTGAAGCTAAAGCCCGCACTCATATGGAGCTGATAGACAAAAAACTAGCAATTACAGCAGACCTGGAGGAAGAACACAGTTCGCCACCGGAGAAACATTCATATCAATTGTTTTTAATTCCTATCTCATTAATTAGTTTCTAATGTTATTGACAATATTTTATATTTTATTTATATTGGTGTTTCAGTTTATGGATATATTTACTTTCCGTCTAATTTTTCTTCTTTTAATCATATCGCTTTTAGTGTTCTTGTATATCCCTAAGGTCAAGTGGTAAAGAGTCCTATTACCATTAATTCAGATTTTTGTGACACTTGTTTTAACGATTAGTAAAATTATTGCTAAAATTGTTTGTCACACACGATTAGCACGAGCCTTCCAACTATCAGGACCTCAGATTATTTCTTACTTTGTGAAACTTTTCCAAGTTAATACAATCAAAAGCTATGAAATTTTGCTTCCAGTGACAATATTCGGAAGTTGGAGACTCGGTCATCGGCCTTTAATCTACGGTGGAGCAGCGCATAGCCGAAGATACCTGTTCCATTCTTTAACCTTTCACTGGCCCTCAGAACACTTCATTGGGGGTTTCCAGTACCCGATCGAAAGCCAAGTGATTCACATATCAGCAGAGTACAAAAATCTAGCAGAGGCAATTGAGGCATCCAGTAGAGATCCTTTGGCTATCCTTGGTATCTCGAATTTGTATATGGTAAGAATTATCTCAGTCTATGAGTATTGTTTATCTGTTGGTTTCAACGTCTATTTCCCGCATTTCCATCTATTTGTATTTCCGAACTGCGCTCAATTACCAATATCAATTTCAATCAAAATAACTATTCATAGATTATTTTGTTATGTGCTATAATATCACTACTTGGTCTAGATATTTTAAGGTTTCTAGGACTAAGCTAATCGGACGAGAGACTGGAATAATGACGAATATAACATTCAGATGAAATTCACCATTTCCTCTTTACATGTATTTTAATTAAATGCTTAGTCGTATGGCATATGCCACTGTTTGACATAGATATTTAGTCAACAAGATATACGAATACGAGTATAACTTGCTAGTCACACGATGCATCTTTAGATGCTCTAACATTTTTATAAAGAATTAAAGATATTTTAATTCTGCAATATAAAACTTTAGGCAACTGTAATTTCTTGTATATGTACTAGGAGGTCGCAAATACTGCGGTTTGCTTTTGGTTTTTGACTTTGCAGTTAATAGCCGTAGAGCCAAGTTACCCTGATGATCCTCCGTTTTGAAGCGCAAAACTGAGAAGAGGGTGGAAGGTGCTACTCATGTTTAATAAATAAGTATATCATGATATATTGCGCTCGCGGATTGTTGCAAAATTACATTCTCACTAAGAGTCTTTTTGAGGTCTTTAATCGACTGTTTCCTCCTCATAAAAGTACTCAGAGCCAGACGGTTTGTCAGTCGTAAGTGAACGATTGAGTGAAAAGCTTCAGACACAGTTGATTACTGGAACTCATCACGTATGTTCATGTGTCTGAAGATAGTGTCATAATTGCTAACCCCCAGTTGACGAACAGCTCTAGCTCTAACGAGCCCCTGTGATGGCAAATCAATTGACGACTGAAATCGACCATATGGGAAAATATGAACGAATTATTCTCACTTAATGGAAATAGTTACAAAATGTGTTTAGATAAAATATGTGTTAAGTACAATTCAAAGTAAAGGCTAAAATCCCGTTGGTAGTTAACAGGTCATCAAATATATATTTTTTAATCCAGCTGAAGCCCTTGGAACCACGGAACATAAGGATATAATTTAAACAACACTCATTGAACCATATACCGCGCTCATAATTTCTAATTTTATTTTGATTTGGATCCTTCTAGTAGCGCAAGAGGTCACTTTTGTTCTTTTTCAGTCTTAATTGACTGTGAAGTAGTGACGCAATAAGTGCATCATTCGTGAGGATTTTCTTGAAATTATCGCGTTTTTATTGTTTTAATATCGAGTATTTCATAATTAAACAAGACTTGAAAGTTATATGTTGCAATACAACTCGATCCATCAGTAGAAAGTAGCGTATTTCACGTGAAATTATATGGACTTGTTTTCAAAGAATCCGTAGAAGCCGAAAGTGCAAACATATCTAAAATTTACGTTCTAAAAAGATCTGAAAAGAAAAATAAATCGTTGAATATCCTTTGGCTGTTGAACTTATGTATTCTGTATGGTCATTGAACCAGACTTCTGAGGGGATTAACCTTATATAATGATGGAGACACTGACATCTCGGATAACATAGAAATTAAATTAATAATATTTCACGTTTTAATTAATACCTATCATATTAATTTAATTTTGGTTGTTTCTCAAGAAAATATAAACCCAACCCTGAAGATAATATAATTACTTAATATAATTAAAATTTCCGTCACAGATTTTCTAATTTAAATTAAATACCGCGAGTTTCTTAAAATGCATAAGAAATTTTCCATGATAGACTTTCAAATAAATATTTATAATTATGTAAATAGAATCGCTGAACTTTCGTAGTATTGACGACTCCATAGCCCAGTTGATGGTGACCCTGCCTGCCGAACGACGAGTCCCGGGTTCGATTCACAGCCGAGGCAGACGTTAAGTGACAGATAAGTGTTTTTTTGAGAATAAATGATCAAAGGGACATGGATGTTAGTGATGCCATATTTGTGTATGTGTATACTTGTTCATGTCACCCGCAACACGGGGAACCTTAGTTCGGGAGTGTGAGTGCGTAAACGTTTATTATTTATTTTTTAATTATTAAAAAAATATATTACAAAAAGCCGCAAAACAAAATATTATTATTAAAAAAGTTACAATACTAGAGAAAGTATAGCACTGAGATTTAAAATGCACAACATACTTTCTCTCTCCTTATTATGCAACAAGTACCTACAACAAAGCAAGCAAGTCTTGCAGATAAATAATCGCCCTTAGCCCGGATAACAGTAACCCTGCCTACTGAACGAATCCCGGGTTGGATTTTAAACATTGACGTGATAGAATCAATTTTCTCAGGTCTTTGAATTGTTAAATTTTAATTGTGTACAGTCAGTGAATTCTCGTAAATCAAACGCTATCTGGCCGCGTTGTAGAAAGATAATTAATTTTTGTCCAAATTAAAACCTTCGGAGAAACATAAAAGACGATTCACAAAACTTTACGGAGCTAAACTGAAGAAGTACAGGTCTGTACAAGAGTAATAGAAAATATGTCGTTGCTTCTCAATTTTGCCTGAAGTGTAACTGGCAGAGAATGTTTATAGCATTAAGTCCGCTTTTGTACTATTATTTTTTATGGGTCAGAAGAAATAAATAACCAATAAACAAATATGTATATGCAATAAGTTACAAAAAATATGCAATTCTTTATTTAATTATTCAGCGCGGATATATGTGTGTATGAGCCTTTAATTTATTTATCTTGGTTTCTATGCTTGTTAGTAATTCTATTACAGAACTTTTGTTCGATCTAGATCTCCAACACTACGACGGAAACTCGTTTTAAACATTAAACGGTTGATTATTGGTGGTTGGTTTATTGAAATAAAGAACCCTGCTACTATGCGTGAGTACTATAGGGATTTGATTGTGTGGTACAGAGCCCAGAGACTTCAGCAGGAGGATGGAACTTGTGAAACAGCCTTGTTCGTTATTCAACAGGATGCAGGTTCAAACAGTTCTGATAACAATCTTGTTTCAGTTTGGAAACCGCACGCAAGCCTCCTTCAAAGAGTTCCTCAAAGCCGGCGCAAATGTAGGTCTAAGAAGTACGCCCATAACTAGGAGACCTCTTAGGGATTTCAGTCCACCTTTTAAGGAGTACGTTGCCTATCAAGGGTCGTTGACGACACCACCCTGTACAGAATCCGTGCTGTGGATGATTCGAGCTAGAAGTTTGACCATCACTAGAGTAATTAAAGCAAAATATAATTTAAAAAAATAACTATTTTGTGCAGTATATGAATATTAGTAATTGGTGAAAACAACATTGAGTAGTCGATATAAAAAGTTCCCCGTTATTTAAACGATATTTCTCAAGTCTTTCTGGTAATAATTATCCAGAACCCTCGGCAATAGTTGGTGACAAAATATCATGTCCACATATACACTAACTATCAAAATTCTCACTCTCTCTTTATAATATTACTATAGATTATTTTTTTGGTAACTGCCTGACGCTCTGGAATGAATACTTACCCTTAAAAACTTGTAGCCACACTTGTAGTTACCCATAATTCTTGTGTGGAAACCAAAACTACGAAGAGTATATTAAAAAATAGAACAATAGTTATCTGGAGTTAAAAAGTTATTATTATTAACAAATAAAAGATAAAAATGGCCATTAAGCAGCCGTTAAGTACTATCAAAGTCGAATATGTATTTTAATAAATATATGATTATGCACTGACAGAAGTAACATGTAACGCTTCCGAGACAATACATTGCCAATGTATTGATTTGTCCGCTGCCCACACTGGGCAAAAAAATTGTCCATTAGGTACTACCGGTTATCAACAGAATAATTACATATTGTGATTCAATCTATTCATACCCTTAAGAAGGAAAAGGTAATATTATACCCTAATACTCATTTTCTAAATAGAGATAAGGAGACCTTATAGACCTCTTAGAGTAGCTTATATTCCCTAATGGACGTCTAATAGTAAGTGGTCACACCAAGAATGTTCAACTTCAACAGCATAGGTGTCACCGACGTGTGTAGTATGTTTCAAGAAGGAAATAATAAATATATCCGTTTTTTAACTCGCACTCCAGGACTGAAACCGAAAGACATTTCACGGTTTATTTTTTTGGGGTTGCTAGATGTCAGGTGACTGTTCGAGCTTAGCTCATAACAATATATTAATTTCACTATATATTATACACTACACGTATATATTTATAATGCAGTTCTGGGTATTTTTCTAGGCAGCTGCCAAAATGGCAAATAATCTTGTGGCTCCGGGCGGGGAACCGCGAAGGATAAGACATCCACTCCCGCGCAATGACAGAAAGATTTTCGTCTTCATCTGAACAAAGCAAAATTAAAAATAATATAAATAAAGTATGTATGTAACTCATCATTGTTTAATTTTAGCAATTACATGTTAGCGGAGCGTAGAATTCTCGATACTATACGACTTGGAAAAGATTTATTCCTCGTTGTCTCATCAGCTTAAGAACCTGTTTATAACCCAAAACGAATCTCGGATTTTTCGTAGTTATGAACATATCAATTATCACTTGCTTTAAAACGGCAACTTTAAGGCATCCTGAGGGTATATTATCAAAATACGTAATATTTTATAACCCAGATTGAGATAGATTGCAGGTGGAATATAGTAGTATATAGTAGTGGTAGTTTTGGGTGAAATCAGGAAATCATTGATAATTTTCGATGCTATTCCATTCGATGTAATTACCACCACCACATTCAATCAGGTGGGATTGTTGACAAGCATTAATTTATTGTAAGTAAAAAAAAATATAAAATATTCGTGGTTTGCCCCGATGATCCCGCACCGAGTAACGGACAAAGAGAGTTCCCCGAGATACCTGCGCTACTACATTCACATCGTGTTCAACGCGTTCCTATAAAATTCTTAAATTTACTGAATTGTGTTCAAATATTATATTAATATATTGTATACTATTCTCATTTATAATTAAATTTGTGTAAAGTGTCTTATATTGTGGCGCCGAGAAACCTATAAACTCCCACTGAAGCTGTTATATCACGGATTAAGTTCACAGTTAATTAATTCATGATATAGGGTTTAAACATTTTTGTTATTAATCTTTAATATTTAATATTGTAATAATGTCAACGCGGCTTCAGCTACAAATTTAATTTGTAAGATAATAATATACTGTAATTTTTTTTCAAGTTCGAGATATTTATTTCTCAAAATAATATTACATTGTTCACTTAAATGAGAAAATATACAAAATAAACAAAAAATCTATTGTCTGAAGCCAGTGTCATTGGACATGTGGTTACTGATGTATAGCTGTAACTGTTGAATTGGTGTATGGTTCTTACATCTTTAACTTTGTATGGTAAATTGTTATAAAACTGTACTCCTTCAAACATAATATGTCTTTCTCCGTAGAGCGTTCGTGGTGGTACTAAGTTTACCCCTACTTTCGATGTGAATTTTATGGTCCTTTATTTCAAATGCAATATCTGTTTGAGTTCTACCCGTAACGATTTTGAAAATAAATATACAAGTTTTGTAATTGTATGTTTAATAAATATTAAACAATGTTGTTTTATTATAGACAGCAATTGTGTGCATTTGATGATTGTAATAATAATTTTAAGATTTTATTTTGAGCAATCTGTACTTCTTTAAGATTATTTTTAACTGTACATCCCTATATTTCTTTCAAATAATTGAGATATGGTTTCACACATGAGCTATAGATTATAAAAGTTACATTAGTTATGTGGAAAGCAGATTTTTGTTCTATTTAATGCTCCAGCCAATGCTCGTAGTTTTAATCGCACGTGTTCAATATGTACCTTCACGTTAATCTGCTATCTATGTGAAGGCCTAAAAATTTCTCATTATCTGATTTGCGCATAGGAATATTGTTAATGGAATAAATCCAGGTACCATTTTATTCTTTGCTGTAATGTTTTTTTACTTTTCAATTCATCAGGCGTATAAAGAAATAAATTATTATAAGTTTGCTTTTTTCTGCTAATGTCAATTTTTAAAAAGTTATCCAGGTAGCCATATCACAACAATACTCATATAGTGCAAATAATTACTTTAACCTTCGTTCGGCTAGATCAGTGCAAATCGATATTGCTAAAATATTCACATTTATAAACGGTAACACCTTATAGAAAGCAACACAAGACCTCGTACGTTTTTTTGTAGAACTTTTTTTATTTTTATTACTTAGTTACTTGGCTTGGCTTGGTGACTACTTCACGTGATGGTCAGTAGAAATGCCCGAATTGGTAAAGCACACTAAGTTGCGCTTCTCTTCTATAACTCTAGCCTTACATGCAACCCGGAATGCTCACATTATAATCGGACACGAAGCCGTGCTGGAAAGAATCTCCGGTTCTTTGTAGCATGTAATACATGACAAGGCAACACACTAAGTTCTTATGAGAGGGACGTTAATAACGAGGGGACGGATACTCGAAGTGCACTGTGAGGTCTAACAGTGGAAAATGGATAGGGACTTTTTATCAGGCAATTGATACTTTACAATACTAAAAGGATATTAGGTTCCATAGCTTTCGTAACTTTTAAATTACTACGTTTAAAATAACAATTAAGATTTATTTTATTCTTAAGGACCAGTTTAAACCCCCTTAATTAATAATATGTAAAAAAGTAGAAAATCTAATTTATTAGAAAGGAAATACAAGAAGTTACTTTCGATGACATTAAGTTTCTGAATTGTACTTGATACAAAATCTTACCAAAAGATACTTTAAAAGTCTAAGCAAGCTTCCGTTCGAGTTGTGGCTCAAATCGGAATTATTTCGAATCCAAATTTTATTAGGAATGGAAGGACGGAGTAATTGCTTCAGAGTACTTTCAAAATAAATTTCGAATTGAAAATCAAATCTTATTGGAAACATTTTCGTTAAAAAGTGTGTATTCCGAATTAAGAATTATTTAAAAGCGTATTTGTGAATACGTGTACGTGTGTTCATTAATAAGAACTATTGAGAAGATACGGAGAGAAGAGTGGCATTATCTGACATTCATAATTTGGGTTGTTTTTAAATTTTATAAAAAAAAATAGTAGCTATTTTTAGCGAAATTTTACGAGCGCAACTGTATTGTCTAGCCTGAGTGCAGTCGTTAAGACTGACCTGACTAATGACATGACCTTCCGTCATGTCTTATAACGGTTTTTGAACGGTGTGGTTAGGTTGGAGCTGTGTGTTGAAGTGCGCTTTGCGCTTTCTCATAAGAGACACGTGCCTTACACTGGACCGCTAATAAATTGAAGCCAATAACAATGAACATAATTAAAGGTAATATTAACCAATAACGTTGCATGAAGATATTTAGGTGGTATGAAGTCTTAAAGTAAAACATGCACGAAGGAAAAAAATAAAATAATTCCACTTTATAAGAGAAGAACAGATAATTTATAAATATAATAACTTGTAACCTATTGGTTCAAATATGGTTTTCCACATCAAAGGTCCCCGCAATCAAATCATTGGCCTTTCCCGCAAAATTTTGAAGTCATACCAATATGTATCATATTTATCAAATAAGGAGTTCAGCAGCACACATAGGTAATGACAAAAATAGTTTTATGGAGAAAACATTGGTCTGTTATTATCTAAGTTCGAAAAAATATTATTTGAATGCAAAAAATCTTTTATTTTTTGCCCACAACATCACGGCGTTGCTGACCTACGTGGATAGCGGTCACATTTCGTCAAGTGAACTCTCTACTAGCTTGGTACTAAAGAAATAAAAGTTAAAATACCAATGTATACATTTCAAATTTCTTTCCATCCTAATTCCAAGAAAAATGTAAATATTTCATTGAATGAATAAAGAAAATAGTATTTGTTCAATATTGGTTTTTACAAATACTTCGAAAGTCAAACAACACTATCGCTTAAATAAATCTGTACCATGGGTACGCTTCAATAAATCTGTACCCAGAAGAAGAAACGGCAAGAAACACCTAAATATAAATTTTTGTGCTATAAATACCTACAATTTCAAATGTCATCTAAAACTAACAATCTTTGGTTAGACTTCAATTGTATTCACGGATTAAGACCCTTCTAAGGTAACCGTCTAAAACTGATATAATAAATTTAAGTGCAGCTCATATTAAGAGGAAACGATTGAAGTGATCACCTTACCGGCTTTACGGAATTTAATTGAAGAGAATAAACGATTCAGGTAGAAGGAGGTGCAGCAACTATTGCAAATTAAATCGGGATGCGTTTCAAATTTCAAAACAAAACCAGCACATACCAAGTTTTCATTATAACTTATTAACAGGTATCAATGAACGGAATCGAAGTAGAATCATATCCATAGCCGACAAACGAACAGACGAACCACCTAATGGTAAGTGGTCACCGTCGCCCATGGATATGAACAAGACCAAAGGTATCACTGATGCATTGTCGGCCATGAAATGAGAAGAAGATAAGAAGAAAGTACTGGCTCTCAAGCCATGAATGTATCTGGAGGACTGTTTGTAACCTTTAGACCTTAATCGTCTAAATATCCACGTTTAACTTGGTTTGCCTACTTAACGTATTGTACCTTATAATATTGAATAAAGTTTTATTTTGATGCCGTTAAAGCTGTAGATTTAACTTTCTATAGAAAATGTGTGTAAACGATTCCTTGTAGAATATCTAAAGAATCAATGATTCAAGAATGCTTCGGAAATATGTTTTATCGAATATCTGATTTAGGTTTATATAATAAATATGATGAAACGTATCAAGAAGTTTCAAGTAATTTGTCAAGATTAGATTACAATTTAAAAACATAAATAATAAAATGTTAACTGATTACACATGTAAATTTGTTATTTGAAACACACAAAATTTACTCATATTTGTAAACCCCTTTTTCTTAGATTTCCTGACCACATTACAAATATTGAATGGGTATTGTAAAAAAAATGCAATACGCCATTTTGTGGCCATGGTCATCTAGGATTTACAATGATACCAAATACACATCATTGTATTCTCCTCTGAACTGAAGGTACCAAATTTCAGATCAATCAGTCAATAAGAAGGGGGAAAATTTATATATATAACTAGACTTGACATAGAGACCACACAATTGAGGCAAGACAAAAAAAACCGTTTAACAAAGAGCAATCTGTTTCTTTGTTACATCAATTTTACGTAGAAAGAGAGAATTTTATTAAGATTAACAGTTCACTTATTTAAGTTCAAAAAAGGATCAATAGTTCCAGTGAATTTAGGCATGCGAAATATAAAAATCAGGAATGTTATGGAGTAACCGTAACCAAAATTATCGGATATCTGAAATAAAATATATTCGAAATCGTAACCAAATCCGATAAAAAAAATTTGGATACGGGCAGAGCCTAAATGAAACACGTTATAACAGGTTCTCGCCAGCCGAATCGATACGCTAGTCGCGTCGTTTTCATTTTTGACAGTTATTATTGTTTAATTTGTAAGAAAATTGTTTTTTTCTGTGATAAACCTATAAATAAAGTCAAACCTTGTAAATACATCATTTTTTTTCCAAGTTGTAAATCATCTAATATCCGATATAGAAATTATCCGAAACAACCGGTTTAAATAACTAAAACAAGTAAAATATTATTCATATATCCGTATCCATACTCAGATCCGAAATGTCTTATCTATAACATCCAAAATACAATATTTACCCAGTGGTTTCTATAAAAAACAGTTTGAGAGATAACGCTTTTAAAGTCGTAAAAGCTGTGTCCTCATTTCATAACTTAACTACGGGGATTTCGAAAAATTTACATATTAGAGTTAATTTTTTAACGAAAATTGATTTCAATAGGATATTTAAATATAATTTGAATATATAAGATCTATAAAATGCAAACATATTTATGTTATGTTATGTTGATGATAAAATTATAATTAGGTACTCATCTCAACTATGGATCATAAACATATACATGAGACTAATGGAAAGTAAATAGTTTGAAAATAGTCCTACGGCCAATTCTCTTGCGTCTTTTTCCCGCAAGTAGGTATTTCCGTAAAGCTAGAAATCTCACTCGCACACCGTGTTCCTCTACTACGCTAGTATATTAACTTTATGCTATGGATACTCCATCACTGAGTGTAAGCCGAGACGCATGACTTTGTTAAAATAATACCTGGAAAATATGACGTGGCACGAAAATCTGGCCGATAACTTCTTACCTTTGTTTTAGTATTATATTTATTTATGGAGCTATATCAAAAAATGGTCCCAATACTATTATCTACTGATAATAACTTATCTGAGTTAAAAGCAAAAAATAAGCTGGAACGAATTACGCCTTTGCATGCTTCCGACTAAAAAGTAAAAAAGAATCCACACGATAGGGATGACTAAGATGTTACTCCCGTCTTATATTTCGTTTATTGTTTCATTGTGTTGAGAACGAATCTTGTAAAGCCTTTTAAAGTTTCCGCAGGTCTTTAGGTGTGTTTTACTTACTAAAAATATATCGACAGCCATTGGACGTATATGGAGAACCTCTGGAATTTTGTAAGCACCAATATTTCGCGATATCCGAATTTTTTTGCTGGTCCTCATGGATGGCTCCTAAGATGTACACATCCAACAATAACCATACATTTATCAGTAGGTAGCTAACATACCTGCAACAGTTATGCGGAATTTACGTCTGTGTTCGAATTGATAATATCATGTGTTTTGATATAACGATTTTACAATCTTATCTTACTAGTCTTGACTTTGCTATAAACATTTCAATTCATAGCCAAAAATCACATTATTTAGTTGTTGCGTATATTTATTATTAAAAAATGCAGAATAGAATTGTTTCGATAGATTTTAGATATTACAAAGTTTCGCCGTCAGAAACATCCGCTTTGAATGGTAACGTATTCAATTTTTTTTGCTTATTTATTTTATTATGTAATAGATATTTTGCAGTTTAATAACAATTAATAAAATTAATGCTTTTAATATGATTGTTCATCCTTAGACTTCCTTAGTGGATTTCTATTAATGTATTCATTGGTGTATTCCTGTAAAAACTATTAATAAATTCATACATCAATACTATGACCTCATAACTTAAAGAAGAATCATCAAGAAACATCTAGCTAATGACATAAGAATTAGAAAAATGTTTATAAAAATTATCGTCATAATTTTTGATTTGTTAATAACTGCGCTCATAGACCGACAACTGCTCATAAAGTAAGACCCAGATAATTAACTATGGGTACGTTCGTTAATTGCACTGGTGATTACAATTTACAAATTCTTTGACCGCTTCCGTGCTTCACAGGGCACATTAAGCAATGGATGTTGGTCGCTCTTGATAGCAGTCTACAATTTGCATTGCAGCAACGTAGTGCTTTTAACTCTAAGCCTCCTCGATCACGAGATCGTAAACGGGAAAAAAAATACAAGATAATTTAAAGCGTTTTCCCGCTGCCTACTGGGATCGTAACACTTGGAATTTAATTAACATTCGATGTAAACAGCTTTAAGGGATTGTTCACAAGCCGCGTTATATGTATATTAAATACAGCCTTTTCATTATATAATACTCGTAAATACAACTTTAGGTTTAGTTTGATGACACCATCCGTAACTGGAAATACTTTTTCTATACATATTATAGAATTTTAACTGGTCACTTTCTGCACATGGAGAATACATATATGAGAAAAAATACTATTAGGGGCTTTTATAAACGCAATAGAACCGAAAACAGTAGTTGTTAGAATTTTTGTCTGTCTGTGCGTTTATTCGTGCTAATGTCAGAAACGGCTTATCCGATTTCGTTATGGTTTTCATTAATGTATTGCAGTATACGTCACTTAATATTTATAGTTCGTTTCATTTCAGCCCAAACAAAAAAGTTATGAATTAATTTAATATAATGTAAGTACTATTTCTTAATTCTATTGCGTAAGGCGTAGTTTTTTGGAAGCGAAGCGAGGGCAGTTTGCTAGTACAAGATACAATATCGTGAACTATTTATAGTTTATTAGCGACTTATTTGTCGATACGCCGGTAGTTACTCAATGTATTATATACTAATCATATACATTGCCCCCTAAGCTAAGATAATTTTTACGTAAGATTTAAAAATTCACTGACTGATTGATGATATAAAAAAGGCGATATAATATGCAAGCATGCATACTGGCCTGCGGCATACTTATTGACTTAATCTAATGCTTAAAAAGAAAAAAATCTATAAATTGACACCTAAAATTTTATATAAAAGATTAATGTTAAAAAATCACATATTATTTCCATGAACAAAATTGTATAAATGAAATAGAGAGAATAAATTTTAATGAATAAAAATGCTATGTATTTACGTTGTATTTGACCACTCACTTATTGTTCTCGATGGTATAGTCAGATAACGACGTCATGACCGTTGTATAAGTTTTAAACGTACAAATGAATGCTTAGTTCTACTCCTTGTCAAGAAATTTCGAACGAACGAACTTTTTTCACAATTGATCTGTCAACTGTTGTAAATAAATTATTTTTTTGCCAATCAGAGCATTTCCGAAAGCAGTAGTTCTGTGCATCGCAATGAAAATTCAATCCAAAGGTTCATTGTGCTTGTAAATCATTTTTTTATTTTTAAACATTGTCGAATTTTTATGCATCGATAAAACGTGCTTCGAAGTGATTTATGAAATGCGTATTGCAATTATCAGCTGTATACGTAGTAGAATTCATGCCGTATGCAATTTTATTACCACTATAAAAGTTAATGACATGATTGTGGTAAATAATAATATGAACACCTTTTTGCAGTCAACAAATCAATTAAGGTATATTACTGAGACTGCAAAATTTAATACATAACTAAAAAGTTATTATGCGATCATTCACACTATGCTCAAAGTATTTTATTTTTCACGTGTAACCGCCTTCGCTTTGGCAATCAAGGCTTTTACGTTTACAATGAAATCAGTAACGTAACTCGAAACAATCGTTATTTATAATTCTGCGCTACTCCGCTGTTGAAATAAAAACTGAGCTGATTGGTCTTCCCTAAGACCAGTATACAAAGTTTTATTAAGTTTGCATATAAATATGATCACTTAAGAATTATCATTGTAGTAATGTTTCTATCTTAAATATTAAATGGATGAGATACATGACGAGGAATAGTTAATGACTTAATAAACAAGCGTCTGATTTATTAGGTTTAGGTTTTGTTAACTATACTTTTGATTCTTGATTTAAAATTAAATATATCAAGCTAAAGTTGGATTGTATCACTTCTCATGCCTATATCCTGTTCTACTGTATAGTTTAACTGATAACTGAAATGAAACTCTCTGTAGTTACGGTATGGTTCCACTTAAAAATTTTGGTAGAAATTCAAGATTTATTATTATTAAGACATTAACATTATTACTGGTATTATTATCTTTCCGTGAAGCCTGACTGGCTAGCTACCACCCTCCTGCTTGAGTCAGCCGCCAAACGACTCGTCGTGTTCCGGCTGGGGGCTTGAGAGCCAGTACTTCCTTTCTTTCTTTCTTTTATCTTGGCGTCACTCATTAGTGACGCATTTTCGTCTGCTCGTTTGTCGACTATTCACATAAAAAAAATACTTGTGTAGTTTTCTTACGTAGGGTATCCTTCTCCCTGATAATTGGACACACACAAGGCCCTATTTAAAAAACCAGGACCCGAAAACAAACTAATAAATTAATAAACGCTCACACACTCATCCCCGCTTCTATGATTCCCTGTGTCGAGGAAATGAAGGCCGTATACAATCAAAGCATCCCTAAAAACTGGTCCCAGCCGGGAGTCAAATTTGAGACGACCGGCGCGGCAGGCGGGATTACTAATAAGATACAGGGTCGTCCAAAATGTGACAATTATTTTTAATAAAATGGATGCTGGTTTCAGTCGAGAAACCTTTATTCTTTCGTTCACTTGCAACTACCCCCAAAGTTTGTGTTCGTAAATGTTACGACGTAATCAAACACGCTTAAGTAGATATGCTATAGGTAACTATAAAACTCGACTTTTTCAACTATCTTAATTGAAATTCTAAAGTTTTTTTTTATTAGATTACCTTTACCCGTATTCTTTCTTTTATATTGTATTCCACTGTGATAGTATATCACATAAAATTGGAAATTAGAAATCTCTTTTGAATAAAACTTTTATATAACTAATTAGTAACTGGGGCCGATTGGAAAGGAAAATTCTGAGATGTCTTAATTTTTTTCAACTTATTCGTCTGTTATTTTCTTTGTTCGGTCAATTTATACAAAAGCTTCCTAAATTATACACTTACCTTACAAACTAAACCTTCTTCGTGAATCACTTTGTTAGTGAAAACTGCATAAAAATCCATGTAGTATTTGTGGTTATCACATTCAAATTCTTCTTCTAAAATCCGTTAATTATTTTTAAATATTTTTAATTTTTAAATATTAATTTAAGGCGATATTGTTCAAACATATAAACAGTCCTTTTAAAATATAGTAATACCAGAGACTCGGAACTTTTTTTAAAACAAAAACAATAAGTTAAATGGTGACAGTGTTTTTTGCTAAAAATCTTTTCGTTATTTTTTCAGCATTTCTATAAAGTTAAAGTGTCATGATGAGTACTTAGTCCTTGGAGTTCTATGTTTGGTCCATAATTTCTCATAGGAATGAATAGTTTTTTTCATTGTTATACCATGCAGCATTTATGTTACTTCGATTTATTAAATGAATAACCAGATAATTTGTCGTAGTGAAAAACTTAGTGACAAAAATGTTCCCTACGCTTCGTGAATGATCTCCTTCATGCTCTTTTAAAATCTTATGAACACTTCTCAATCTAATCTGCAATATGCACTGAATCTCTATACAAGTACTTCGCAAACGCTTATTCATAAAATTAGTAGCACATTTCCTTAAATAACAACATACAAACTCAAAATTAAAGACAACACTTAAATTTCTTATTTCAGTAATACACAGTTAAGTTACATTAGAAGGGTTTTTATCTGTAAATGTCATTTGAAGTACATCAACTTCATTCATATTTAGGCGACACTTGAAATAATTGAAAATCATCGCTCAAAAATATTTCAAACGGTTTGAAATTTACATATTCCTATTTTTAGTTATAATTGTAATTCTAAAATTATATCTCCTAGCTAGTTAGTATCTCCTAAATAAAACCAATTTTTCACAAAACTTTTTGCGTGGCTTGGTAAAACATCCAATACTTGTAACTGCGTAAATGTTTTAAAGAAACAAATAAATTGAGCAGCTTGTATTTTCTACAGCGGAACACATCTCCACGCTCCGTTCGTCGCAGTCTCCGATATCGATCACCATACACAAATGTCCAACATGGTCAACACTGAAGCCTTTGAGATTCAGGGGCTACTGGGACAACAACGGAAACGCCGTGCTGTCTAACACGGGGGCTACAGGTGATACGATTATATTTTATTTTATGGACCACACTGGAAATTGGCGTATGTATGTTGTGTGACAGATCTTAGTTGATTGAGCCAATTAAGTAACAACGGCCGCAATTGAGAGTTGGATTGATGCTAGTTTGTGCCATTTTTTTAGCACTTCTGTGCATCCCTGATTACACATGATATATAGTAACATGGGCCATATCGTCATATGAGATAATGACCCAAATCGTTCCAACTTTCCTACACCAGTATTCCTGTACATTTATAATGTGAACGTCTTCAACGCGACAATGAATAATTATACTAAGTTAGCATGCTACAACTTTTTTATCAGGTGGAATTAATGTAAAGTACTCACTTATGATAAACAGAAAAAAGTAGCAACATATTGTTACGTGTCAGGATCCGTAGGCTCATAAAAATGCCACAATAGTTCGGCAGAGACTTTATTTTACTTCACACACAATTCACAATCACAGTTACACTCGTAGATCGCAGGTATTCGCTTCGTAGGGAGAGAACTCTTCGCTTCGTATTCGAAAACCGAATGCCCTGTGGGCGACCCTGCCCGCTATTTATACCGATTTCCGGACTTCCAGATTTTTCCACGCCCTTCGTTGAAATAAACGACAACAACAATAATTCCCGGAAATCGACATAACAATAGCGGGTCAGGTAAACACCCTCATTTCGGCCCTCATGTACGCCAATCTCGCCCCTTTTGCCTAAAAGGCATACGGGCCAGATTGGCCTGAAGTGACCCAGGTAGTTTTTATTACTACCTGGGTTTCTCTTTTACTGCCTCTATTGTTTTTTCACCGTAACGGTCGGCCACCCTTCCAGAAACTTCGTAAGCCTGCCGACTTCGAGAAGCTTCGTAACAATATCTTTAATGCTAGACACCAGAGATATAGAATGTGTAATGGAGAGAAAAAACACTTCGATTTTATCTACGTGACTTGATTGGCCTCACGGTACAGTCTAGAGTTTTTATGAATTAGTACAATTATCTGGTATTACTTGCCACGTATTGCATGGTCATACAATGAGTTCCTGCAAGAATGGAGGGTATTACTAATTCTGAGGAAAAGTTGAGATAACAAAACTGTACTGTTTCTGTATACATTTGCGATGATAGATATTGATAAAAAAATTCAAGTTTATTCAACGCACATAATTTTTTATCTCAAGGCAATCCTCGATTATTCGTTACATAAACCAAATGTCAATAATGACTTATCGATAATACAGGCACACCAATAACAACAGTCAACAAATAACGTTATCTGTCAAACGAAAAAAGAAAAATGGCGTACAGAAACTTTCCGTAAAGAAAGTTCTGTTAGCTAAGCGATAAATTATCGAGGAAAATATGTTACCATGTTGAGCTTATAACTTTTGACATTATAAGCGAGGTATTCTGTTAATATGTGTCTATATTTCAAGAATTACCGCATGACTACGATAACATAGATTTATCAATATTATAGATTTATCAAAATAACACCAAGTAGCTGATATCTCTTAAATCATGATGGAATATATGCCAGAAATTTACAATGTAAAAGGCTATATGTATTCTTGTCCAATACCAAGCCAACCTGACCTGCTCGTGGTGCACACTGCTGAACAACCAGTGGGATCTATTGCTTATACAGTTGATAGTACGGCGGATTCTACAAAGGCCCCACATAATATCACTCTCAGTCTAATGTGGAGAATAGCAAAATCAAAGTTACCTCTAAAGTCATGAACTCTGTGAAGGTAATACTGGATTGCATTTGACTAAATTAAGTCGAATTCCTTACGATGGCACGAGTTTAACACTAGAATTAACTACAGTATCAAAGAATAATATTTTTTATTCACAAAAACGTAACATTTCTGACGGTAGGCGGTAAATTTTATTAATTAATAATACATATTTTATTTTTACATATAATAAAATTTTATCTGAGCACTTTCTGTACATGAAAGATATATTAGAAAAACTATTGTTCGGGTGTATTATTAACGCAATAGAACCTAAAACAACCTAGTTGTTAGAGTTTTGTCTGTTTGTCTTGCATTTGTGCGCCCTAATCTCAGGAACTGCTTAACCGGTTTTGTTATTGTTTTCACTAATATATTGCAGTAAGCATCACTTAATATTTAAAGTTCGTTGCATTTCAATCCGTCCATAAATAAAAAAGTTATAAATGAACATATGTATTTTTAATTCACATAACGAAATAAAACCAGTCCTAAAACATTATAGGTGCTTTTTAAGTGTAAGGCGCGACGATATCCCAAAGCAATTAGTAAAACAGTAACTAAACTAATACAATTTTTTTCAGCTTATTTTACGTTTGATACTTCTACAAGGCCTCGTCTCGACGGTGGCCCTCTGATCGGAGAATACATTTTTGAGCAAATGCACTTCCACTGGTCCTTTGATGATTACACAGGCTGTGAGCATATAGTTGACGGTCATGGGTAAGTTAATAATAATTGTTGGAATAGGAAGAACGAACGGGGGCGAAGGATGAGATTTTTTTGGGAATAGGGATGATATGAGCATCTTTTCAGATAATGGGATTTGTTTTTGGATAATAGATTGATTAAGCATAATGGTAATATTAGCGGCCGGATTGGGGTGGCCTAGATCCCATGTTGGCAGAACAGGGTGTCGTAAGAGGCGACAGAAACCAGCCTTCTTGATGGTAGGGCTTCGCGTAAGGATTATATTATCAATATTATAATTAAGTCATTAATATTATGACTGATATTATTAACTTTCCATGAAGCCTGCCTGGATAACTACTACCCTCCTGCCGTCAAACGACTCGTCATGTTCCGGCTGGAGGCTCGAGAGCCAGTACTTTCTTTCTTACTTTCTTTTTATTTCCTGGCCGATAACGCATCAGTGATACCTTTGCTCTTGCTGATGTCCACGGGCGACGGTGACCACTTACCATCAGGTGACTCGTCTGTTTGTTTGTCGGCTTTTAACATAAAAAAAGCTAGGAGGTCAAGGAAAGGAAGTATCTCTTACAGCTAATGCTATCACTTCCGACTGCGTCGGAGGATATGGATTGCAAAGCGTTCAGAACATAACTATCCGCGAATTGATTAAACGAAAAGCATCGAAATTTAGCGTTGGGAAATCGAGAAAGGAGATTTATAGGCTTAAACTTTGTTTTGCTGTCAATGCAATTGTTACCATTTCACGTCACCGTCATGGATTCGCCAGTCTGATTCGAAGGCCAAACAAGATTCCATGAAATTAGTGAAAAAGGAGAATGGCCGCCGAAGAAGTTAAAGGGGGAGAAGTCGGTTTCTAAGCTATTTTCTAGGGTAGTGAGGGAATTTTATTAATAGTTTACCTATCCAGGGGCACTACAATGAATGGGCAATATTATGAATATATATTGTGCAGAGATGACGCAGAAAGCTCGTATGCGGAATGCTATTTTTACAAAACAATGCGCCCATTCCCTCCGTGCGTGTTATGAGTCAGGCCTTAAAACATACGGGATTTTCAGAAATAGGCCACCCGTAGTGTCATCTAGACATAGTTATTTTTTCCTGTTTTTCGAAATTAAAGCTGCGGACGATCGTCACTTTGAGAACAAAGACAATTAATATTTTTTGAGTGGTTTAAAAAGGCATTTTATGCCAGATACGAGAAACCTATTTCACTAGGGGGTTGAAAAATAAAAATTATAAAACTCAACTTTTCCTTCATTAAGTACCTTAGGCCGCGAACTTATCAGCCGCCCTTGTAAATAAGGCTGATTGTATGATCAAAATTTAAGACGGCATGATTTTTTTAATGACAATTTTTTTTAATAACAAATATAATTATTAACATTGTACAAACTTTTTATATTATTGACCGATATACTATACTTACTTACTGTATAAAAAAAGTCAAATTGTGTTAATATTCAGATAAAAAAAAATTGGTGATTGGAGTGGTGGTTCGACGTCGAATTTAAGGAAATTAAAGGAAATCACTTTTGCGACACCGTGCATAAGTTGTGTTCGATATCCTTCCACAGATACGCTGCTGAATGCCACCTAGTTCATTACAACAGCAAGTATCCATCGTTGGAAGCAGCATTAGCTTACCCCGATGGACTAGCTGTAGTGGGATTCCTGATGGAAGCCGTAGATGCCCCAAACCCTGGCTTCGACAAGCTCGTCCAAGGATTTGAGATGATTAAAAGGCGCGATGAAACTGTTCAGTTATCACCTGGTGAGTTCGGTCTGTAACTGTATTTGAAACTTATTCATCGATATTCATTTAATTGCCAAAAAACACGAAAAATAACAAATAAATATTGAAAAAAAAAAGGCACCAATTTGAATAAAGTAAGGTAAGGGATTCATCTTAAATCTGCGCGGAACTGGTTTCGACACTAATATTTACAGGCGTCCTTGTCATTAATATATTCATCTATACTATAATACCTTTTACCTGTAAGCTTAAATATTCCGATGGGTAACTCACGTATCAACTTTGGAACCTTTGGAACCTAATAAAGAAACGCTGAACTTCTGAAGTAACAGACACTAACAACAAAAATTAAAAAGGTTAGAGAACCTCCTCCTTTTCTGAAGTTGGTTATATAAATGTTCTTTGGATTGTGCGCATGGTTCACTACACATCGCGTCGCAAATTAATCAAAAATACGAACTGAAACTGCAAAAAAATTATTCGTGTCTTCATCTCCGTGAAGATGTGTTTCTATAAATACATATGTTATTTGCTTTTGGCCTAATATTTTAAGATATAATTATGCTGTAAGCATAAAAGTTTTATAATATTTATATTGAATGCTTATGATATGAATTTTATTTTTGTGCCAACACTTACCAAGTTGTGGACTTCGTAGTTGTTGTTGAGAATTATCAAAATTATGAGTTGATTTAAAAAAAGGAGCAAATAACGCCTTCGGGGAAGGACGGCTAATAACAATTTAACAATTTAGGTAAATTCTAGTATTTACATTATATTTTTCTCAATCAATAAGATGTGACGTGGCTATTTTTTATCGTGACGCAGAGCCATGACATTCAAATACTTACGCATTTGTATTTGAATGTCATTTTGAACGAGTACCAAGATACGTCTCTCTATATGAGGCGATAGTGTATGTTCCTAAAAAAAAAGAGTAGTACCGTAATTTATAAAAAATTAAACGTCCACGACACAAACAACAAAGTATAGTTATAGTTAATTTTTTGTTGCCAACTAATAAAGTAACAAATTAATACATTAACTGTAACAATTCCACTTTTTTGACCCTACTGAAAGAAATTTCTGATCAGCAGTATGTAGGATTCTTGTAAAAACTTTCCATATGTAATATTTTGTTTCCTGTAATTTTATTGTGTGTTCAAAATACATCGAATACATATTAATCACAATTCTCAATATAAATTATACTAGTTTTAATATTTATTTACATTTGTAAAATATTTTCCGAGAACGACATAGACGGCAAAATTGATAAAACGTACATCGTTTTCGACTTTCTGAATCATATTTTCTATTCGACTCAAAATATTCAAAATATAATAATCAAACACAGTACAGCAATTTGAATATCCTTTGATCAATTTATCTAGTCAGTCATTTAACTTTCAGAGTGAAAGGATAAATGTGGGCTATGGAATTGAATTATAATTAAAAAAATATCCCATCGCTACCTAATGTGATGATGGGATATTTTTTAATTATTAATATTTGTAATTAAGTTATTTGCATGTGTTGTGACAGGTTCATTGGCTATATGAAAATTACCGTACAATTATAATAAGTGTGCAATATTTTAAATTGAACGCCAGAAAGTGGGTTATTTTTTTTTATTATTCCAAGATTCCATGAAGTACCTATCATATAAGTGAAATTAAAATAGTAAGATATAAAAATATTATTATTACAGAATCCCTCGCTTTTATGAACAGAGACGACCTGAACGTCGGTAATTACGTCACGTACAAGGGTTCATTAACGACACCGCCCTTCACAGAATGTGTTACGTGGATCCTGTATGAAAAGCCAGTACAGATCGGCAATGGCCAGGTGATTTAAATTGCTTTTTACATTGATTATATTTGTTTTATCACATTTGATGGTTACGATGCTTCATATAAGGTAAGCAAAGCACGACTCTTTCCTTATAATTAGAGCGTGGAACGTAATCTCTGGTTAGTAGCCAACTAATTTGTAACATTTTCACAAGTCACGTTTGGTGAGGTTGCAAGCGCACTAAAAGGTTATGGGGTGATATTTTAGATGAAGCGTTCGATTTCAAGTCAATCTTCATGATTATCTGTAACCAACTGTAGACAAACAATTTAGGGCCAGACGAACCACATGCCAGTTTCCTTCTTACCATTCCCTGTATAATTTTTAGGTACACTCCATACATTTGCTTAATTGCATTTAACATTCCCTATTTACCTTTTATTAAATTACAATTTTTTAATATTTAATATCTTGTCCGTGTGCGCACGAAGTAAGAATACAAGTATTCCGCAAGCTAGACTAGGCAGGCAACGTGTCATAAAAGACGACAAGTGACAAATGCAAAAAGAGTTAAGGATAGAATAATAGCAAAAAAGATTGTGCTTAAACATATAGTTTTGAGTGTTATGTGTGTATGACAAGTGGGATGTCATGCTAGTATGGAAGAGGAATTCTGGAAGGATGTGGATACTGCAATAATGGCCATTCCGGAGAATGAGGAATTGATAATTGATGGCGGGCATTCAATGCACATGTAGGAAATCTTATGAGGATTATAAAAGGGTGCATGGAGGTAGAGGCTTTGGGAATAAGAATGAGGAGGGAGAAAATCTCCTAGAAGCTGATAATGTTTTCGACTTAGCGCTTGTTAACATATTTTTCCAAAAAAGGAGGAACATCCCATCACATTTAAGAGTAGCCCATACAAAACTGAAATTGATTATTTTCTCATTAATAGAAATAAGATGAATTTGGCGAAGGATTTCAAACTGATCCCAGGAGAAGCAGTTGTAACACAACATAGGCTTCTAGATATAGAACTAAAATTAGGGGTTCATACAAGCATGAAATATAACCAACCCCAAAAATTAAGTGGTGGATGCTTGAAGAGGATTCACGTACGAAGGTATTTAAAGAGCAAGTGGTAAATAAAAAGAATCATATGTATGAAAAGTTACCTGGAATGTGTGTTAATGAATGTTGGGAAGAAATTGCTAACGATATTTCAGGTGAAACAAAAGAAAAGAGAAGTAAAATTGGAAAAGAAACGTATTAGTAGAAGGATGATGTAAAACAAGCTCTGCAAGAGGAAAATACAAACACAGAAACTGCTGTACCGGATGGTCAAAACAAGGGAAAACCAGAGCAAAAACCTTACCCACATCAAATGTGTGAAAGATGAAGCCAACAAAAGTGTTAACGAAAGAAGAAGATATTAAAAGGAGGTGGAAGAAGTATTTCGAAAGGTCGTTGAATGTAGAGAATGATTTGAATGGTGTCTTCAATGTGGCATAAGAAAATAAATATAATAGATAAAGATTGATAACGGAAGATAGAGGAATTCAAAAATGCGGTAAGAGGTATGAAAAATGAAAAGGCAGTGGGACCGGATGGTATAACTGCGGAAGTATGGAAGATCTTAAATGTGGATGTTTACAATGCTGTCCTAATAACAATAGATAAATATGTAATATCTATCTGCTCTGATTTTTAAATATACCATTTTTGAACAGCCACACGGAAGATATGTCGTTGAAATTGCAGAAAGGTTTTCCCTTTAAACTTTGGATATATATTAGTATATATTTCTATTAACAATAAACAATAATGCATGGTGTTATAAACCAAACAAGCTTTATAGTAAATTCAAGTGCAACAACATCGTCAGTTGTTCTGGTTTTAACAATAAAATATCAATGTAAAATAAAAGAATTTTCCAATATTTGTAAGATAAATATTTGTAGCGTCAAAGGTGTCAGCGATGGCATATCGGACCAAAAAAAGGAGAAATCCAGTTTCTTTTTGTTACATTTTGACAATTACAGTCATATTTAGTATTTTTAAAATACTGTTAGGATGGAAAGCCTGAGTAGCTCCAAGATGTAGGTCCACTTTAACACAAACGTAAACTTTGACACTACTATCTTTCCGGGGTTCATTCAAGTGGCAAATATTTTCCAATCCTAGTTGTAGCGGTCTCATAGAGCTTCTACAGATACACTTTTACTATGCTTTGTTTATCAGCTAAAACCAACGCGAGACACTCTTCGGGCAAAAACAAGTGATATGTATTTTTTTTTATGTAAAAGGCGGGCAAACAGGTATACGGTCCACCTGGTGGTGAGTGGTCACCGTCGCCTATGGATACGTGCAGCGTCCAAGGAGCTGCAAATGCGTTACCGGCTTTGAAGAAGTCGATGGACACTCTTTTTGAAGAACTCCATATCATAGCGCAAAGGGAATGCCTCTGGTGGACGGTTGTTCCAAAGCTATTTTGTGGTGCAATACACGTACCTTAACCTAATCTTTCATTCGCAGCTAAATCTGCTGAGGCAGCTGGAAGGGACGGGTAGCTTGCCCATCGACAGGAACGTGCGGCCCACCCAAAAGCATCCCCCCGGACACTCAGTCATCTACGTTCAACAAGTCAAATCGAAATTATAATCACATACGATGTAATTCTCGCGTTACTTCGTAAACTGTCAAACCATGTTCAAATCAATTTATTAATTAAACAAGTATATATTCATACAAATTTAATAACAATGAATTTGGGAAAAATAACGCCCGACAATATTAACTACGAGTACCAATTCAATA